>VWZI01019846.1:5646-49851 GCA_013396835.1 Psilopogon haemacephalus
CTCTGCTATGAGGACAGGCTGAGAGAGTTGGGGCTGTTCAGCCTGGAGAAGAGAAGGCTTCGAGGAGACCTTATAATAACCTTCCAGTTTCTGAAGGGGGCCTACAGGAAGGCTGGGGAGGGACTATTCACAAGGTCTTGTAATGACAGGATGAGGGGGAATGGGTTCAAATTGGCAGAGAGGAGATTTGAATGGGATGTTAGGAGGAAATTCTTCACAGTGAGGGTGGTGAGGCACAGGAACAGGTTGCCCAGGGAGGTTGTAGTTGCTCCTTCCCTGGATGTGTTCAAGGCCAGGATGGATGAGGTCTTGAACGACCTGATCTAGTGGGAGGTGTCCCTGCCTATGGTGGGGGGTTGGAACTGGATGATCTTTAAGGTCCCTTCCAACCTAAACCATTCTATGATTCTATGATTCACCTAAAGCTCACAACTATCGCTAAGCTACTGCCACTAAACCATGTCCCTCAGCACCACATCGACTGTCAGCAACTTCAAAGCTACAAGTGCAAAAGCTAAAAGATGGCTGAATAAAATAGTGCCAGGTTGTTTCTCAAGAAATCAGGAAGGATAGATGACATGCCAATTCTTTGTGTCAGCTTTTACTTCCCTCACCCACCCTTATGGTACCAAAATAATGACAGAATAATATCTTATTTGCAAAACCTTTATTTACATAAATAGTATCCACCATATCAAACAAATATACAGCACCATGCCTGCAAATTAATATTTTGCAAAGAACTTGTTACTATTGCTGGTCAAAATTCTTCAATATGAGAGTCCCTTAGGAGTCTGAAGCTGTAGCAAGCTTGTCATGCACCCAGTTGTGACCTCTCCCAGCAGGTGGAGGCATGTGGGAGCAGGACTGTGCTGTTCTCCTGCAGCTGCCCAATCACCAGAGGAGGTATTTTTGAGGAGTAATGCAGGAGCCTCCAGCCTTATCCACAAAAAGGAAGAGGATGGAGCACAGAACTCACAGGCAAAATGAAGGAAAGAAGAACACTCTCAATGTGGAACATGCTTAGCCTTGGCAAAGTCTCAAGAAGTTAGACTGCAGAGGACAATCCGTCTGTAATTTAGGTAGTAGGAAGGTCATAGTGAGCAAACCCATGTCTTTAACCTGATAAAGGCTGTACCCAAAGATCAGGTGTCCACAGTGACTGCCAGGCAGGGGAATGCTTTGATACCTACAGAAGGTATTTACAGGTAGTATAGCTTTGCTCTTGTCAGGTGTTTTTTTTCTGGCCATCTCTCTGTCCAGTCACCAACTAGCCATATTTTGTCATATTATGGGCAGTAAAAGGCCTGAGAAACCCAGAATACTCTGGGACTGTTAAGGTCCCTCCATCAGAGAACAAAGCTAGGGAGAAAGCATATTGCAGGTCTGAACTACACCAGTTCATGCTGCTATGTCAGTACTGAGGTCTATGGTTCTTGCTGAGGTATGTGAAGAAACATGGTGACTTTTGGGAACGCAAATGTACTCACACAGCCTCAACCTATATGAATGAGAAATTAAGTCTGAGGGACAACACAGAGTTGACATGAAGTGTGTTTTCCAGTAGATTTATGCTGGAAAAAAACATTGTAGAGGTGAAGTGGGGCTCCTTTGTTGGCTGGGTGGGAGTTACACACACTGATTAATACTGACCCTGAGCTGCCATGGCTTTCAACGTATTTCACAGGAGTTGAGTGGCCTTCCTATTTCTGCACAGGATATGTCTTATTTGACAACAAGAATTGCAGCTTATACTTGGAAATGTCAGCTAGTGGGTCTTCTGCTTATATTTTAGGCTTTTATAGTCTAGTTTCAATCTCTCCTGGGACACAAAACTTGGACATACAGCTAGTAAAATTCCCTCCTTTCTTGGTAGGAGGTACCTTAGTGCATGGGCCTGCACACAACCCACTAACAAGACCCAAAGCCTTCCAGTGAGGCTTTCAAGCTAAGCTGTCTGGGAGGTCCAGGATTCACTTTCCAGTAATTGGTCAATTCTGCTGTTGGGACACAGGATACACCACTTAAACAGTGATGATTTTCAACTTGCTACCTATATCCAGAAGGACAAATAAACTGCTTCACAAGGGAGGACAGAGCAGCTCAGTGTAGTGCAGCTCTAAGAGCCAGGGGATGTGCTCTCTGAAGCCCTCATGAAATGTGCAGATCAATATGGTGCCAGTGAGCACATAGTCACATAAAAAGCTTGGCAGGCTGTCTAGTCCTACATGAGCAAGGCTAAAATCAGAACTCCATTTTGTGGACCACTTGAATTAGCTCTGCAGGGACTGAGGAAGGACAATGTCACGAAAAGTCCTGGTGATTCCCAGCTAGCAACAGATGAGATGTTAGTCTGGGGAATGTTCTTCAGGAGATCAGCCTAGTTCTTATTTTAAATCGACAAGTAAGGATAGGCTTATTCCTAGCCAAAATGCTAGATGAAAGTAAGATGGAAAGAAGAAAGAAGAAAGAAGAAAGAAGAGAAAGATCTGTCATAAGAGAGAGAACATGTGTTTGGGAAGTCTTCTGATGACGCATAACTTTCACTTCAAAGTCCTAGAGTTTTAAAGGCATCTCGCAAATCATCTACTTCATACAGTGGCTGCAGGACAAAATATGAATGATAGGTCAGTTGTCAAATGAGCAAGAATCTATGAAGATGGGAAAGGAGGAAGGAATGGAAGGGGATGGGATGAGAGGTGAAAGAAGGGGAAGAAAATTAGGAGATACAAAGAAACTTGGGGGGGAAATTCATGAGGGACATGGAAGGTGAAGACACAGAAATTAATGAAATGGCAGATGGCAGAGAAGGGCAGCAAGAGAAGGAAGGATCTAAAGTGAGGAAGAGAGGAAGAAGCTGAAGGGAAGAGACACTGAAAGGAGAAGGCTCTCACCAGGAGGATCCGTCGAAGTTTTCTTGACAGATGGACAGAGTTTTCATGCAGTCCTTCCCAGGCTTCGAATGTTTTTTCCCTGTTCTCCACAAACGTGTTCCAGCAGTAGAAGTAGTCTGTGCATGGCACAAGGGAGTTAAGAGTGCTCAAGACTGCCTCTTCTAGGATCATGAAACCATCACATTCTGCTATCATCTTCTCAGTCTCTGTTCCTAGTCTAGCTTCTCCCACCCTCCCAGGTCTTCCTAACTCTTGATAGCTTTTCGTCATCTCTTTCTTCCACACATATCTCACCTTTGAAGGTCATGATGGCAATCTGAGCCCCTGCCCTGTGCAGGCGCCTCAGCCCCTCAGGCTCTGCCTTGCGGTCCTCACAGAAGTAGAGGCGAGCAGTGAAGATGCGGAGGGTCAGGTTGGGATAGGTGCGCAGGAAGTCGGCCACGTGCCGGGCACAGTCATAGCAAGGGCTCCAGGAGGTGAACCAGGTGATACGGTAGCAGCGACCTGGGTCCAAGTTCCAGGCTGAGATGTAGCGCAGGAAGAGCACCTCAACGTGACAACCCATCTGCATGAAACAAGAAATTGAGCATGAGGAGCAGAAGGTAAGAGGGGCAAGGAGTGAGATATGAACTGGATGGTGTGTGAGAAGTGGAGAAATGAGGTGGAAGGTATATCTTAGGGTAAGAGGGAGAAGGCACAGAGGTAAGTGCAAGACCAGCTGGAATGCACTGATGTGTGTGACATCCAAGAAGAACAGGTGGGAGCTAAGCAAAAAAGGAGGCAAACATAAGGCAGCAAGAGAGTATGGATGTCTTGTTGGCAACATACTTAGGAGTAGCATAAAGTACAGGTTTACCGGGAGACTGCATCCCTCAAATAATACATTCCACTGCAGCATCCATGCTTGTGGACATATCTGTTAGTTGCCTGCATTGTTGCTGCAGCCCTCCTTTTCCTGCTGTTGCATGCACCTCAGCATCGATATAAGAAGAGGATGCCAAAGTGTTCCCCGTACTTTATTGCGCAGATATCCAAAGTCCAGGGAGCAGGATGTGGCACTGTCACGGCGCTTTACAACATAGCAGAGGTAGGTTTCACGACGGCCCTTGGCCCAGCGCAAGTTCTTGAAGTTGTAGAGGAAGAGTTTCCTTTTCATCAGGAGGCTGCAGGAGAAGGTAAGAGAAAATTGACACCAGCTCCACCCTGGAGCCAGCAGTTGGCCATGTCTCTGTTGGCCATAAATATCCTCCTTATGTCCAGGCATCTCACTATGAGAAGAGCACCAGTAATTTGCATGCAATAAAGGATGAAGACGTGACTGTGGGGAGAAAGCAGGTGACTCTGTGAGTGGGAACAGCAAGTGAATGAGCAATTATTAGTCAAACAGCAGCTATAGCTGGGGATAGTGTGAAAACATCTGCAAATACCCAATGAGGGAGAGGGACGAAGTTGTCTGAGAAGATGTGGGAAGGTGACAGGGTCTGGAGTTCAGTCATTGAAACACATTGTTTTTCCTGTATGAAACCCTGAAAAGCCACTGGGGCAAGGAATGGATCAAATTAGAGCCTCTTTAGATAGCACTGGAAGGAGATTCTTTCCAGCAGTGCCCAAAAGAAAAGCACAGTTGCAAGTGTGCAGGGCCAGCGGCTTGGGTGAAGTGCTGACAGAATATGCAGTGGGGTAGGAACACACACATGGCCAAACACAAGTACCATTCCTGCATTAGACAAATATTGAGACTTGTTTGGGAGGGGCTGACCCCATGCCCAGGGATCTTGCTGGGTAGAGGCAGCAGGACAGAGGTGATAAAGTAGCACAAGCCATATCTAGCAGCCTTGCTGCCACGCAGGCAGCTGAGAACAGCTGTGTTCACTGAAGTGAGATACTTATCATGCCCCCAGCAATGCAAACCAGAAATGAAGGTACTAAAAATAACCATGCTCTTTGTCACCTTTTCTCTCTGATGCCCTGATGTTCAGCAGGGAGATGTGGGTCAGTTAAACTGATACTGAGCTGGGTTTTCTGGGAATTCTCCAGTGAATGTAGCTAAAGGTAATTTGGGTTTGGCAGGAATTTAAATCTGATATAAATCTGAGTCTAAGCAATGCAAACAGCCATCATCTATTGGCCAGTGTCACCAGAAAGCCTGAGCACTGTTCAGCACTTAATCTCCAGCTAATGGTGACATTCTCTGAGCTCCTGCAGGAACTTCTGTCCATTGTGCACCCACACACACAGCCACTCTATGACAGGTAGTTGTTCATGTAAGTCACACACATCCTTTTTTGTAATTGATTACATCGCTTTACTCTCCCATAGCATACCTCATTGCACCCCACGCCTCCCCAAAGAGGCACATTCATCCCACATACAGACAGGCAGTGTGAAAATACGTCCTGCTCACGTACAAAGAACAAGCACACAGACACAGTTACGCCCGTCTTTATGGGGCCAGGCTCTTCTCAGTGGTGCCCTGTGATAGGACAAGGGTCAGTGGCACTTCTTTCCTGTGAGGGTGCTGGAGTGCTGAGCAGGCTGCCCAGAGACATTGTGGAGTCTCCTCCTCTGGAGACTTTCAAAACCCACCTGCACATGTTTCTGTGCAACCTGATCTAGGTGATCCTGCATTAGCAGAGGGGTTGGACTGGATGATCTCTTGAGGTCCCTTCCAACTCCTACCAGTCTGTGACTATGATTATATGGACATCTTCCTAGAGAGGCAGATCATATGGGAATTTTGCATGTCTCCCTCTAGAAGAAAATCCACAGGTAAGACAAGGCTTTAGAGAGTCCTGCACACACTCGGATGATGAAGTATCCCTACTAAACCTTTTCTTTAGCTCAACAACATTCTCAGGTAGTTCTTTGAGGTCTGTCCTGTAAGCACTGCCAAAGCCATGCTCTGCTGGGCTGGCAGATTGTGTCAGGAGCAGAGGACAAATTATTACCACTACATTTCATCACCGCTTTCTCTGGCACATGCATCTGTGTTTCCCATAACCACTGCATGTTCCCCATCACCAATTTCAATTTATTTCTCACATTTAGAGCTGTTCCACTTCCTACTGCCTTAGACGGACCGTATTTTCCTGCCTTTGTACTAACATTACAAGCATGTATGTATATTCCCTTATATACACAAACAGATATATTGTCCTCCTCACAAAACTGTCAACCAGGGGTTAACCATCTAAGTCAGGTGAAAAACAATTACAATTATGTTGATGCTGCATCAAAGTTCACATGGAAAGAGCTTTCCAACATGTCAGAAACTTAAGGGAAAACAGACTTTCCCCCCACCTTTTTTTTTTTGGTGATGTTTTGGGCAAACACATTTGCTTTCAAAATGCTTCTGATTTTTCTCAGTTCTTCCTATTTTGTTCTGTTTAACAGTTTTGTCTCTATATATCTGCACAAGGCTGCAAATAAGGGTGAAGAACAATAAACATCACCAAACCCCAGAAGAACAGAATTATGATCACCTGGCTTATTTTTCAGTGTCAGAACAAACTGAAGACAATTTTGAAGCATAGATGCCATATGTTCAACTAGCAATGTTCATTAACATCAGTTCCTGTTTTGCTTTCTCTCTGGAGTTCACTCACTCCCGGCTTTTTTTTTCACTAGGGAGAATTTCAGAATGTGTCTGGCACGAGAAGAAGAATGACCAAACAGATGTGGGGAGCAACTGAGCAAATGTATGGTTAGGTGTGAGCTGCTTGATATATGTGCAGCTCCTAGAGCTAGATCATAGCTCAAGGGGAGGCAGCAAAGACACCTAACCACTGAAGAAGGCTGAGGAGAGACCTTCTCCTCAAATAAAGATTAATGAAGCCAACCCCTTGAAGGCTCATGAGTATGTGAATGATATACAGTTGTAGAGAGACATTAGTGATAATTAGCTGGCAGAGTAATTCCAATGCAAGTAGAGGAATCCAGTGCTGGAACAGTCTGTGTTTACGAGCACAAGTGAGTGAGTAGAAGAAAGAATAAGACAGAAATTTGGTGCAAGAGAATGAATATGTGAATAAGGAAAGTGGGCAGGTGCTTAAACAGCACCCAGATATTCATCTTTCTGTGACTTGTTAAGTTTTGTTTCTAGAGAAGAAAGAATGCAAGGGAAAAGAAAATAGTCTTGAGAAAGCAATGACAGAAAGAGAGTAGAGTATGAAGTGACAGTCAAAGTGAAAGAATGACAGAGGCAGAGATGCAAGGGGCAAGAGCAGGATGAGGCAGGACATTAGATCACTGAGTCAGATGGGGAAAGGGGCAGTGAGCACCAAATGGAGAGATGATTAATTCTAAGGGAAAGATCCTCATTTCTTATATAAGCAAAAAACTGAAGGGACTCATTTTACCTGTCCATGACTGCCAGGATCTCTCTCAGGTGACAGGATTGCAAGGAGTTATCTTGCAGGCTCTGTCTGTGCAGCCCTCTGACTTGATGTAGAATGATGTGACTGTCCCCTGTGTTTCCTCCCCATTCACTCCTATCTATCCCCTGCTGGCTTTCATCAGGGTGTGGTTGAGGGAGGAGTTAGTGAGGTCTCTGGATCTGCAGAAGGTGAAAAGCAAAGAATTGTAACGCGAAGGAACATAATTTCTGAACGATGCTCATCACCCATTGGTCACCTCGCCTGCCGCACTCCTGATAGGTCCTCCCCATCAGGCAAAATTATTCTGAATTAATAGCAGTAACATAACAAGGCAGGAAGCATTGTCTAGTGGTTAGAGGGGGCCTGGGAGCACATTCACCACTAACGTGAATGTGGGCAAAACCACACTATCCCTCTGGGCCCCAGGTCACACAGCTGTGCAGTGAAGACAGTGACTCTGCCCTGCCATACTGTGCAGGGACCTCTGTGCAGCACCCTGCAACCACCCAGCTGGAAGGAGCTCAGGGAATACCCAGCTTCCCCCTTCTCCTCCTCCATTTCCTCCCTAAAAGGCCTAGCAGTCACTCTGCAGCATGGAACAGCACTGAAGGTGTGTGAAGAGCGAGGGTGATGCAGCTTTAGAGAGAGCCTGGGGCTTGATGGGAAGCCTCTGGCTCTGCTTTGACACCCGAACATGGCCATAGGTACCTGAGCCATGTCAGTACACTGGGTAGTGGTAGTAAACCTGAATTGCAAAGCTACGTGCAAGGACTAGTGAAGAATAACTCAGAGTATAAACTTGCTGATCCAGATGGCCCTGGTGTCACAATCTGCCAGTGGCAGAGTGACTGCTGGGACCTTTTATCTGATGTCTGTGCCCAGCAGGTGTACAGTTGTGCGCTGTCACGCCTGGGCTCACGCTCAGGATGCACACGCTTTGCTTTGCCAACATCACGCTCTGCTGCCCAGGCTCTGCTCCACCATGGTCCTGCACCCATCCCTTCTGCAGGGCTGAAGGACAGCAGCTTCCTGAGGAGGAAGCCAGGGGATATTGTGCTGTGCTTCCTCCTCAAGTAGGACACAGTCAGTGCTATGGCTGGGAAACAGGGATTTTGTTTACCTCATGCTGGGGTAGTTCTTAATTTTTTCTCTGCTTGATTTACTCTCATCATTAATTTTACTGGCTTCCAGTGTGCTAGGGCTATGTGAAACCCGTATATGCAAAAACATGAAAAGGAGATATGAGTCACCAGAGCAGAGCAGATGACTTGCTAGCCCAGCACATTGAGAGTGCTTGTCTTTGAGAGTGGCTTTTCCTTCAGGAAAAGGGGAAGTCCAGGGCTGGGCTGTCCTACTCCTTGGAGAATTATCTGGGGCACACACTCAACAAATCCACATTTTGGCAGCTATATTGGTCTCAGGACTTGTGGCAACTGTCCTCTGAGTATCTGGCTCCTGGTGTTTGACCAAAGCCTGCAATCATTGAAAATCCCTGTCCTATCAATCAACATCAAAGGGGACACTCCTGCTAATAAAACACCTGCCCCCTTTCAGCCTTTGCACTAGCAGAACCTTGAGACCAAACTCCTAGGCCAGACCAAGAGGTGTTTTGTCATTCTTTCATACCACTTTTTAATTTTACTGAAGCAAGGAGGATGCTTGTTGCACAGGGCATAAAAAAAAGAAAAAGAATAACAGCAACGCACCCCAGCAGATCTGCTTCTTAGAGATCACAACTGTTTATGATTCACCAGACATACTGAGGTAGTTTTAGCTTTATTCTTGTTCTGGCTCCTGATTTCCATAGCTAAAATCTTGCTGAAAGTGTTACATAACATTTTCTGCTCTGAAAGGAATCAAGAAATTTTCATGGCCAGCCTGGTCTTCCCCTTAAGTTACATTTGTGTGTAAGGTAATGATTTTCTCAAAGGTTTAACATGTCAGGTCTCATAAAATGTTTAACTAAATCCTTTCTCTGGTTCTGCCTGTAAGTGGAATTAATCCCTCCATCTTTAAAACATCAACTCTTTCTATAAATGCTCTCAACAGAGATAAAAAGGAAGGAACAAACAAATGATCAGACGAACCCTATTTATGTCACTCTTTGGTGGGGCTCTCAAGCCTAAACATTGATGTAAGCTTTCTTATGTCCTTCATTTTGACTAGTAACTTCCCTCATGCTAGAGCAATTCCTTGCCTCTAGCTCCAATCCCCAGAGCAGAAGTACACTGGTATGGATGTGTTCTAATGCCTCATAGCAAGTCTAGGGGGACATTCAGCTCCTATGCCTCATTGTAAGTCTAGGGGCCCATTCGGCTCCTATGCAGTTCTGTCTAGACCATAAGCTGAAGTCTCTTGCCAAAGTAATACCTTGTTTATTAGCAGATATCACCTCTGCCCTGGTTAAAAAGAAAAAAAAATAGTTTAGGAAACCATGGAAAGGTTGCTGATGCCTGATATAATTGCCAGTCTAGCTTCCTCCCTAACTGTAAATTGCCAAATATGTGAGGTATGGTGGGATCCTTTTGGCTGGAGCTAATACGCATGAGAGATACTGACCACTTCTTCCTTTCTGCTCAATGCACTTCTTTGGAGAAGGAACTGGTCACAGGAGAGAAAGAAACACTGCTGAAAATCACTCAATCTCTGTTTCTGATTAACATCTGGGTCAGTTACAGTGAAAGGCTGGTAGAAAAGGCTAAGAAGGGTCCTGTGCTGATGTGTTTGGACACCACTCCAGCTTATGAGGATCACAGAAGAATGTTCTAGCATCCCGTCATGTCTTGTTTTTGAGGCTCTATTCCCTGCCTCAAAGTGGGAACCATAAATAACACCAGGCTGAAGAGCAGTGTATGGGGGCAGAGGAGTATCACCATTACTGTTGTTACTAAGATTCAGCAAGCAAACTGCCAAGAAATCAGACAGCAAACTTGTGGTGAATAATTCAGAATAATTATTGGGCCCCAAAGCAGAGGAAATGTTGCTTGTTTAGTCAACAGGAAGCTGTATATTGGTGTGTGCTTATATATATATATTTTTTTTTTTTTTCCATTCCCACTTGGCTCAGAAATCACATTTTGAAACAAGCAGCAGCATCACCAGTTGGTTGGTGCTTACAGCCAACAACAGAAACGCTGACACCTATTTCCCCTTAGTTCAAGCAAAAACCTCAAGCAGAAAAACTTTCTTTGTCTGTTCAACAAGTGCTGCTGCACCAAAGATACTGATCTGCAGAGACCTTGAGCAGGAAAACAGTCAAGTTCCAAGTCACAAGCAAATAAATAAGCTGATGTGCTCACTCAGCCCAGAAAACCAACCAGATCCTGGGCTGCATCAGAAGTGGTCGAGGGAGGTGATTTCCCCCCTCTACTCTGCTTTGGTGAGACCCCAGCTGGAGTACTGCATCAAGTTCTGGAGCCCCTATTACAAGAGGGATATGGACATGCTGGAGTGTGTCCAGAGAAGGGCCACGAGGATGATCAGAGGGCTGGAGCACCTCTCCTATGAGGACAGACTGAAAGAGTTGGGGCTGTTCAGTTTGGAGAAGAGGAGGCTCCAAGGTGACTTTATTGTTGCCTTCCAGTATCTGAAGGAGGCCCACAAAAAAGCTGGAGAGGAACCCTTTAGGCTATCAGATAGTGACAGGAGTAGGGGGAATGGAGCAAAGCTGGAGGTGGAGAGATTCAGACTGGGAGTGAGGAGGAAGCTGTTCACCATGAGAGTGGTGAGAGCCTGGAACGGGTTGCCCGGGGGGCTGGTTGGGGCCACTTCCCTGGGGGTGTTTAAGGCCAGGCTGGATGAGGCTCTGGCCAGTCTGCTCTAGAGTGGGGTGTCCCTGCCCATGGCAGGGGGGCTGGAACTAGATGATCCTTGTGGTCCATTCCAACCCTGACTGATTCTCTGATTCTATGCTTATCAGGACCAGGAAAATTATTGTCCTCCTGTATTCAGCATTGGTGAGACCACACCTTAAATACTGTTTTCAGTTTTGGGCTGCTCACTACAAGAAAGACATTCAGGTGCTGGAGAGGGTTCACCAAAGGACAACAAAGCTAGAGAAGGCTTGAGAGTTGGGAGCCCCAGCTGAGAGCACTGGGGTTCTTTAGTGTGGAGAAAAGGAGCTGAGAGTTTCTTGCTCCCTACAGTTACCTCAAAGGAGGTTGGAGTGAGGTGGGGCTTGGTTTCTTCTCTGTAGTAACAAGTGATAGGACAAGAGTAAATGGCCTGAAATTGCACCAGTGGAGGTTTCAGTTGGATATTAGAAGAAAATTCTTCCTTGAAAGGATTCTCAAAGTCTGGAAGAGGCTTCCCAGGAAGATGGTTGAATCCCTATCTCTGGAAGTGTTTAAAAGACACAGAGATTCGGTACTGAAGGATGTGGTTTAGCACCAGTCTTGGTAGAGTTAGATAATGGTTGGACTCAAAGATCTTAAAGGTCTTTTCCAGCTGAAATTATTCTATGATTCTAAGTACAGATAAACTAATACACTTATTTAATACAAGCATATATTAAAGCATTTATTTCTTACAAGCATGTTACACTATATTCATTCCATGAAGATTCATCACCCTATTTTTTAGTGATAGCCTCAACACAGAGGTAATGCACCTTTGCCAGGCAGACTGCTCCCATTGTTCCAGTTCATGGTATGAAAGCCAACTTGCTCTAAATGTAGAGGCAACATTCTGTCTATGATGTAATATGTAGCACTGTCTTTCATGGTGTGGAATATGCAGCACCATGGAGATAAATGAAAGGTGTCATGCATGCACTCCTGACATGCATGCACTCGTCATGCAGTCATCGCTAGGGGAGGCTGTGATAGGGGCTTGCAAATGCCAATTTAAATGACATTCTACGGGGTGAGTGTCATTGAAGCAAAGTCACATTAAAGCAGTAATCCCAGGCTGTGAAAGGGAAGTGAGAAGGAGAGAAGGTAAGAGTTTAGGATATGTGGGAGTGAGAGTTATGAAACCTTGGACCACTGTGCTGTGCAGTGCTGAAGGACTATAGATAGTGCCACTGATGGAGAATTGAAGGTATCTGGTTGTAATATGTGCAATGAGAAGTCATTATGCATTTTACTAGTAATTTGGCTTTCCAGGCTTGCACCACAAAGCACTTACTTGATTTGACTCAACAGTATATTTTTGTTCTGTTATTGTGCCTGTTTTGGTTTTGGATGATGAGACAAACTGGGGTGAAACTATTGAATTGAGAACATATTTTTCTAGCACAGTCCTGTGAGTGCCTCTCATTCCTGCCCTGTAGCTCTCTGCTTGCCCTGCCTGGGACTTCCTTAAGGAAATAATAACCCTTACTCCTGCCTTTGTGACCCCACAAATTCTGTCTCTGCCTGTATTAATTCCTACACACACACCTTGTCTCTAGGCGAACAGCAGTTCCATCCCAGTGTACTAGTAACTGACACCTGTTAGGATTATCAGCAGGAAGTGAGAAGGGATCTGAGTTGCTTGAGGAGTTTGAGCCCTAGTGAATGAACTCCCCATCATGAATGTATGTAAGAAATGTCACCAACTTGCACTAAATGTCTTCCAGTGTCTTCTCTAGGTTGAGGCTGTAGCATGGTTGGCAGCTTAGCTGACACCAATAAAAACATAGTCTATCATCAAAGCAGAAAACACTTTCCCCATGCAGCGAAGTGAGGGTGCGGAAGAACCCACCAGACCTGCTTGCATCTTGCTGCATCCCACGGCAGTACAGGCAGCTCCACACTCCAGCATGTCCAGCCCATCTGACTTGGCTTTTGACTCCACATTGCAGAAAACTGGAAAAACAACCTCTTTTTGCACAGGGAGCTGCAGGCTGTTCCAGTGTTGCTCTGTCCTCCTACAACTCAGCGCCTTGATCTGGATAGCTGCTCAAAATCAGATCGTACCTCCTTCTTATAAAGGAAGTCAATGGCTCTGTATCTCTACAACCATCTACTAGTCATGGGGAGAAACTCAGTTTTACACCACAGTTTTTCACAATGAGAGTCACCTTCCAGCTGTGGTTATGGTTTCACAGATCAAAGTTGCCTGTTATTAGCTCTTGTTTGTGCAGTTGCTGCAGCTCATGCTACTTGCTGCAAAAAGCTTGCACCTGGGGCCTCAGTGGGAAATTCAGATTTTAATTTCCCTGTCTTTGCAAAGTCCTTTGCTGCAGAAGCTGGGACCTTGGGAGCTCAGGAACTTGGTAGAGAGCACTATTTTGCATATTCCTTGGCTAGCACTCACGTGTTGAGTTCTCTGCAGCTGTACAAGCTTTGCTTGTTTGCATTTTACAAAGTTTTCTTATTACCAAAGTAAGCATTTTCAGCACTTGCTACTTCTTGTAGCTGTTTGTATGCTCTTTGTACTGGCCACATCCAGAAGGTTTATGGGATGCCATCACTAACCTCTACTCCCAAATGTCAAAGTGTCAGGATAGAAGAATTAGGGTCTGCCCCCAATAACCCCAGTTCTCTTTCAGTGGGTACAGTGCTCTTGGCAATGTAGGCATAGTGGGAGATCCATCCTTAGGCCAGTGAAGAGAGAAAGAAGAGAGTGAAAAGTGCTTCTAATTGCATGATAAGAATCTCCTTCTTTGATATGATATTTCTGCTGCCTTCCTTCCTTGCTTGGCTTTGCTGACTGTTACTGTCAGTTATTTCTTTAACTACAACCACATGGGAGGCTCCCAAGTTTCTGCTGTGAACAGTGAGGTCTGAGTGTCGACATGCTTGAGACAGTTGTGAACTTCCCAGCTAATTTAATTGAATTTTAAAGTAGCTTTTCATGTTCCAGCAAAAAGCATATTCTGCTTGGATAAAAAGGCTGCTAGAAGCTGCTAGAAAGCAGAGGAGAGAAAGAAGAGGAAGAAAAGGAGGGAGAAAAAAAGAACCTGTGAAACTATTGATTATATATTATTATTCCGGGAAAGTTTAATTCATTGATGCACACTGGTTTTAGACAACACTTAGAGCATTACTTCTGCTTCCCACGCAGATGTGGTTCCAAAACAACTGTTTCAATTCTTGCATCTACACATGCAACCAGTTAATTTCCCTTTGTCAAATCTGTACTCAACGAGGGGACACTGTGGTCACTCGTCTCATCTATAATTTCTGTGTAGGTACAGGTAGGCTAGAGCTGTGCAGGCAATTTACTCTCAGGTGGCTAGCTCAGTCCCATCCTGAACTGGACAATTGGTGACAAGCCCAAAAAAAGGTCATGAGTTGGATCAGCAAAAATTTGCCCTGCAGCAGTGCCCTTGGGGACCCTCAGGGAACAGAAAAGGCAAAAGAACTTGCACGGACTATGAAGAATTCAAGTGCTTTCCCAAAACTAGATCAAAAGGAAACTAAAAAATACTAGCTGATAGACAGGGGAGCCAAGAGACATGGTATAATGATGGTGCTGAGCTCAAGGAGAATTGATGAGAAAATTACTTTTGACCACACCAGGCAGAATTTTTTTTTAACCCTTCCTCTACTGGAAAGACCAAGACAAAAGCTAAGTCTAGGCTATGGAAGAAAGCAACTTTTATTTGTTAATCCATAACAGTGGACAGCTCAGTTTGCTCCAGCTGTGCTATTTGGGTACCAGACAAGAGGCAATGAAATGTGAGCATTTTCTACTGTGTGTGTCTTCTAATACTGTCTGAATCTGGTGCTACAAGAGAATAGTCCGAGCCCCACATGCCTTCAGCATGGAAAGGCTTTGTAGGTACAAGGCAACCAATGCAAGAGGGAGTATGCTAATGTGCATCCATGTGAACCCAAAACTTTGGTCAATCTGGCTATTGTGTTTGAAGGAATTGGAGTGGAGTAGATGATCTTCAGAGGTCTCTTCCAACCCCTATAATTCTGTGATTCTGTGTAACTGCAGTTGTACATGCGAGTGCTGCTCTAGCCCCTAAAGCACTGGCTAAGAATCCAGAGAAGGTGGCAAGAAGATGCAAATCCTGCAAGTCTCCAGCCTCTAGGGGATCTGATTATAAGAAAAATTACTATCTCCAAGAAGCACAGAAAAAGTTTCTGTCACAACTATGAGAGGAAACTGAAGACTATGCCATACAGAAAGACAACAGCTGCATCAGACTGGGGCTCAAGAGCCCAGGCAAGGGTAGCAGAAGAGGACTTGATACTTCTAGCTCCTTTAAATTCAGTAACAAGCCAAGAAGACAGTAAAGGCCAAGAATCACTTGAGCCTTGTGTAGCACTGATGAGAAGCTCAGATTAGCAACGGTTGTGAAGGAAATTCCACAGAAAGCCAAAACACTGGCAGCTGCCATGGCCAATAAAGCAATGAAGAGCTTAGAGAATATGAAAGCTGACAGACCAAAAAGCAAAGCTACAGCTAAGAGCAAAGCTACAGCTAAGAGCAATCCTCTGTGCCCCAAGGCAGAGATATTGAAAGTGTTCTCAGGTTGAGAAGGTTGTGCACAAAAAGTACATGCTGTACGTGTACAAAATATCTTGCTCCAGGGACACAGAGTGTAGATCCTTTAATTGGATTACCAATTTCCATCATGTTTTGCATTTTTTGAAATGCAGTTTCCCAAAGGAACCTAATTAATTAATTATAGAAGTTAAAATTCCTTGTTTTGCAACAGAACTCAGACTCTGTATGAATTAAATGTTTCTCCTTGCTATTTTCTTCAATAGTCGGCAGCAGTATGATAGGGGAGATGAAGACACAGTCTGCTTAGAGGTGCACAGCAAAAGCAAGAGAGGGAACACGTGGAAGCTGCAACAAAGAAATTTTGAATTTGACATTGGGATACTATTTTCCATCTAAAGTGTGGTATAGCACTAGAATAGTCTGGATTCTCCATCCTTGTTTATTTTTTCAAAATTCCTCTGGATAAGGCTCTGAGCAATCTGATTAGCTTTGAATTTAGTTAAGCACTGATTAACAGGCTGCCCAGAGAGCCTGTGGAGTCTCTTTCTTTGGAGACTTTCAAAACTTGCCTTATGCATTCCTGTGTGGCCTGCACTAGCAGATCATGCTTTGGCAGAGAGTTGGACTTGATAATCTCTAGAGGTCCCTTCCAACCCCTAACATTCTGTGATTCTGTGAAGTTAGCTTGCTAACTTTCAGTGGAATTTTATCTATGATCTTGACTGGATCATAATATGGTATGACTGGATCATACACGGTATGATCATAATACCATTTTAGTTGAAAAATACTTTTAAGATAATCAGGTCCAACTATTATTTAACTCTACCAAGTCTAGAGCTAAACCATGTCCCTCAGCACCACATAACTGCAGCTTTTAAACACCTCCAGGGATGGGAATTCAACCATCTCCCCAGAAAGCCTGTTCCAGTCTCTGAGAACCCTTTCATGAAAGATGTTGCCTCTAAACCTCCACTGGTGCAACTTGAGGCCATTTACTCTTGTCCTATCACTTTTTACTAGGGAGAAGAGATCAACTTCCACCTCACTCCAACTTCTGTCAGGTAGATGTAGAAAGTAAGGTCTCTCCTCAGCCTCCTTTTCACCAGGCTAAGCAATGCCAGTTCCCTCAGCTGCTCCTCACAGGACCTGTTCTCCAGACTCTTCAACAGTTTCTGCTGTCTTGCTCCAGCACCTGAAGGTCTTTCTTGTAGTGAGGGCCTCAAAACTGAACCGAGGACTCTAGGTGTGGCCTCAGCAGTGCTGAGTATAGGGAGATGATCACTTCACTGGCACTGCTAGTCACACTATTCTTGATACAGGTGAGGATGCTGCTGGCCTTCTTGTCCACCAGGGCACACTGCTGGCTCATATTCAACTGACTCTTGATCAACATACCTCTAGGTCTTTCTCTTGCCAGGCTGCTTTGCAGTCACTCTCCTCCAAGCCTGGTGTGTTCATGGGGTTGTTATGATCCATTTTCAGGACTTGGCACCTGGCCTTGTTGAATCTCATACAGTTGTCTTTGGCGCATCAACTGCCAGGAAAATCTAGCACAGCTATCCATGTAAAGAAAAAAACCGCTGAAGATAATTAACTGTGTCTCCAGAAAAAAACAATGACTTTCCAGGAAGTCCTGTGAATTATGAGTGAAGAGAGGATGGCAACATGGGACTAGCAGGGAGCAAAGAGGTCCAAATGACACAGAGATTTGGGCTGGCATCAAATGCAGAGGAAATACAGCTAGAGACAAATAAACTCAAATACATAAGAGTTGCCAAGAATAGCAGGAAATAAATTTTCTTTTAATATTTTTGTGTGTATTACATGGATTCTAGCATTAAAACAGTATTCTGGAGGGGAACATTTCTTCCTGTCCCTGCTGAAAGCAAGCAGCAGAAAGGCTTCTAACCATTCCCCAAACTGTATGAATGCCAAATTCCTATATACCATACAGTAGATATGTTATACAATTATATATCTGTATTGACTTACATTCAGTTCTAAATAAAGAGTGGAGATTGGTCTGGTCCAGTTTCCAAGAGCTCCCTCTAACATCTCATCCTCACTTCCCCCACACAGGCAAATTCTGCAGATGTCCCAGCACAGAAGGCAGTGAATACCAGTGGCTTGAGTGTCTCTGAGCATCCTTCTCTCTACAGAAACACACACATTCTCAGTACAGAGAACTTCCTCCTCCACCCCTAGTCTCATGAGCCTCAAGTACTCAAAAGGAGCATATTTTTTTTGCATAGGGGTGTGATGCTCTGATGTACAGGATGAAATTCCAGCCACTGAATAACATGAGATTTTTAATCTTGTATACTGGATTAATACAGAGAAATTTAGATTGGCCATCAGCAGTGCTTATATGGAACACATCTGTATCTGCACAGGGTCTAATCCCCTACAGAGAAGATGAAACCAGCCTCTTGCTGCACACAGCAGAAACCCAAGTTTCAGGAAGAGGCTCTTACTGTTACTTTCCCCCCCCGCCCCGAGATGTCTGCCTTTGTGCAGCAAACTGTCCCCTGTATTGTGTGACTGGCTCTATATAGACCAGTGCTCCTCAAGCCTGAATGATGTCCAGTTCAGCATCAGAATATAACATGTGACAGAGGCCCACTCCAGAAAACAGCCTTTCTGTTAGCTTAGTAACAGTCTCGATGAGCTACTGCAGTGAGACAAACTGCTCAGCTCTCCAGCACCCCACAGAATCATGCCACTATTAGACACACTGAGTGATTAATACACTCCAGTCAGCTTTTCCCCACTTACTCTACCCAGCTGCATAGTGAAAATTGCCCATATACCTGGAAAGGTTCATCAGATATCTGAAAGATAAAGTTCCAGATACATTTGTTGGGGCAGACCACAGACAATCAATGCTAGCAGAATGATTTCTTTCCCCTGGGTTGGCCTGCCTCTTTAAGCACATATACCTTCAGACACATTTACATGCCCATCAGCACCTGGCTCTGCACAGGTCAGCACAGCTAGAAAATGGGCAGAACAAGACTGGGATCTCAGGCAGCAATTCCTCTCCCATATCCCATTCCAGTTTGTGAGCAGGGGCTCCCAAGTCAGGAGGTAGGAACTCAAATGGAGATATTGAAAGTAGGCTTAGAAACTGGAGAGTGTGGAGGTAGCCAGACCAAGACAAGTTACCAATGCAAGCTAATTCATTGCAAGTTCCCACTACTGTGAGAACACACACATTCTTTGTGAGCTCTATTTGGCTTATAAGCAAGGCAGCCATACTTGGAACTTGCCTCAGATTGCTTCAGTGGAGGACATGAGGGGAGGCAGAGGAAGTGGCAGCACTGTTCCCACATAATCTTCTCGAGACAAATACAGTGCCATACTAAATCCAGAATTATTCTTTTGGGCAGCAGTTGTGGGTGAGGGAGGCAATGGGTTTGAGACAAAAAACTTCCCAGAGGTTGTTATAAACGATCTGCTGCCATGCAGAGACAATGAGGTTTGCCGCCTTGGGTTAAGGAGTCATCTCACTGTTCTGTCACTTCTCTGAGGCCAGCAGACACAGAAGGAGGCTGTGCTATCAGTGGCTCAGAAGGACCTGAGAGGTTCAGGCTAACTAGCCATATCTGAACTCATACCGATGCCATACAAGAAACCTAAGTGTAGGACTTCTAGGGCATAAAGTTTGCACTCCTCCACGTGAGATGTGGCTTAGGGCATCCATACCATCGAAGATGACTTCATATATACTGTTCCATGTTTGTCTCCCTGCAGGGGCAAAGCAAGAGAATACGCAGAACATTTATAAGGACCTCTGGGAAATGAGCAGCTTGTGGCCTTGCCATATAGAGTTTGAGAGAAAACAGGGGAGATGTACAAGATGACAGACTAGCAAAGAAAGGACTCTGTGCACTGCAGCACCTGAAGAAGAGGATGTGGGGGAAGGCAGAGAAACAAGGAAATGGTGGGGAAATCACAAATGAGAAGCACTTGTCTTGGATTACAGGTAGTGGATGGTGATTTCTCTCCCTTCCTTTTTCTCTCCTACTTTCGGTAGCTCACAGAGCATCAGGCTGTGTGTGCTAATGCTTCAGGAGTTGTCGGCAAGGGAAATGAATGGGCTGCACAGATCGGCGGAGACGTCGAGAAGGAAGGCCAGCAAGCTGACGGCAGATCTCATCTGAAGACAGAGCAGACATAAGCTGACGTGTAACCGAAGTGTCATCTGAATTCTTCACCACCAGAAAAGTTAA
This sequence comes from Psilopogon haemacephalus, assembly GCA_013396835.1. NCBI lineage: Eukaryota > Metazoa > Chordata > Aves > Piciformes > Megalaimidae > Psilopogon > Psilopogon haemacephalus. The sequence continues at coordinate 25,540 of VWZI01019846.1, forward strand.
AGGTCCATCCTACACTGCATCTACAGAAACTATTGGAACTACCAAATCCTCACACACGTGAGGCAAGTGACTAAGTTTTTTATTACTTTCCTTCTGGCTTTATTCATGTACAATACATATTAAAATCACTCCTATTTTGCTGCAACAAAACCTGTTGAGAAATCTGAACTGGATTCTGTTTCTGTTCATGAATACTGAGAGTTACTCTAACCTCAGAGGAATGCAACTTTCAGTAAGGGTGTGTCTGGAGCTAGTAGAGCATGATCAAGATCAAGGAAGGCAGAGCTCTCGTTTGTGATGAAGTTTTCACCTCTCAGTGGTTTTTGTAGCATGCATACTGGATGAAAGGCTGCACCCCATTAGAGGTCCCTCAAAACAAGATGAAGGGAACTACTATGTATGGATCTGGGCTGGGTAATTTGGTCGCTCAGAAATTTTATCATATGGCTGCAGCCAGCTGTTCTTCTTAACTATGTTGTGCTATCACTCACCTTGCATGACCTCATTCTCCTTGCAGACAATGCGAGAGCACACCTCTTTGTTTATTATGTACATGCGACGCACACTGCAGGGTCACCAGGAACAGGCAAAGGACATCAGCAAAAGGAACATGGACCCGAAGAAACAAAGAAGGGATACAGGCAATAAGCATGTATAATCACTGACGAGGAGGCAAATCCTATATTTTCAGTATTAGTTAGTCTAGAGAGGGGGTGGAGTCACTGTCCCTGGAGGTATTAAAAAAACATATAGACATGGCATTTTGGGACATGGTTTAATGGCCATGGTGGTGATAGGTTGACAGCTAGACTCAATTATTTTAGAAATATTTTCCAATTAAAACAATTCTACAATTCTGTGAAATACCTAAATACCTTGAATACAGATTACAATACAGGACAGCTTCATAGTGCTGCACGGGTTGTTTTAATTAATCACTCTAAACTGATAATCTGAGGATAAGATGCATCTTGCCAACTGTTTCCCTGAGGGAACCTCTAGCCTTCAAGGGAAACACCTGCTGAATAGGCTAACTGTTTTTAGGGCTTTTCTCAGGGACTGCTGGTTTCTTACCTTGTAACACAGAGGTAGCTGATACACTGCTTCACTGGTTTGTGAACAGAGTAAAGGCGTGTGCAAGGGAACTTTTCTTCACGACAATCTGGGAACACACATAGAGAGATGCAGTACAGCATCATTCTGGCACACATACAGCTTTATCACTAGGGACTGTCCCCCAGGCTCCTAAGGAAGGCCCCTAACCTCTATTTTCCATTCTCTCATGAGAGATGGGAATGGTTTAGAGAAGAGGAAAATAAGGCAGACAGTTCTGATCCCCTTGCCTCACAAGACAAAAGTAAGGAAAGCTGAGTTAAATGCAAGACAAATCCACTGGAGATCCTCAGTATGGAAGGCATATGCTGGAAAGATGACAGACATGAATGAGAAAAATGTAATTTATAGTCACTTTTTAAAGACTTGTTTCTAATTCATCTGCAATCTTACACTTCAGGACACAAATCTAGTTCATTTGTTTTCTGGATAATGAACCCAGTAGTTAACTATGATGTTTTTTTGTTGTATTTCCTTTTGAAATGCCAGATCTTGGCCACTGACAATGATGAAATATTGACTCAGCATGTCTGGTCTGGACGAGAGGAGAGCAGTGGATGGTCTACCTTAACTCCAATAAGGCTTTCAACACTGTCTCCCACAGCATTCTCACAACAAGCTTAGGGAGTGTGGATCGGATGACTGGACAGCAAGGTGGATTGAGAACTGGCTGAAGGACAGAGCTCAGAGGGTTATGATAGTTGGGCAGAATCTAGTTGCAGGCCCATGGTAGTGGTGTTCCTCAGAGTTCAGGACTGAATCCAGTCCTGTTCGATATCCTCATCAACAACCTAGATGAATGGACAGAGTGTACTCTCAGACAGTTTGCTGTTGATACAAAACTGGGAGGAATGCGTGACACCTCATTGGGTTGTGCTGCCGTTCTGCAATTCCTGAACAGGCTGCAGAGCTGGACTTGCATAAACCTAATGAAATTCAGTAAGAGCAAGTGTAGAGTCCTGCACCTGGTCAAGAATAATCCCCTGTACCATCTTGGGGGCTGACTTGCTGGAAAACAGCTCTGAGGAAAAAGACCTGAGAGACTTAGTAGACAACAGGCTCACTGTGAGCCAGCAATAGGCCTTCACAGCCAAGAAGGTCAATGGCGTCCTGGAATGCACTCAGAAGTGTAGGCAGCAAGTTGAGGGAGGTTGTCCTGTCCCTCTACTCTGCCCTGGTGAGGTCTTGTCTTGAATACCACATCTACTTCTGGGCTACCAGTACAAGAAGGGTAAAGATCCACGTGAGAGAGTCTAGCAAAGAGCTACTCAGATGCTAAGGGGACTGGAGCATCTCTCTGATAAGGAGAGGCTGAGAGAGCTGGGGCTGTTTAGCCTTGAGAAGACCAGACCAAGGGGGTACCTCATGAATGCTTATCAGTATCTAAAAAGGGTGAGTGTAAGGAAGATGGAACCAGACTCTTCTCAGTGGTGTCCAGTAACAGGACAATGGACACAAACTGTAACACAGGAGGTTCCATGACATCAGAAGGAAAAAAATCAGTTTCTGGGTGGCAGAGCACTGGAACAGGCTGCCCAGAGAGGTTGTGGAGTCTCTGTCTGTGGAGGCATTCAAACCCTCCCTGGATGTTGTTCTGTGTGATTGAATCTTGGTGATTCTGCTCTAGCAGGGAGGTTGGACTGGATGATCTTCAGAGGTCTTCCAACTCCTACCATTCTGTGATTCTGTGATCTGCCAGCACCTGCCTGAGTAACTCTGGGCTAATTTGGATCTGGGAGGAGGCACAAGCAACAAACTTAAACGTACCTGATGAAGGTGTTGCAGTTTCACTGTCAGACTGAACTGGAAGACAGAAGATAGCAAAGTTGGTGTGTTTTACCATGATTTCTTCCTACACATCATCTTACTCAAAATTAGTAATTGGAAAGCTCTTTAAATAGCCCTCCATTTTAACCTCTAAAAAATGCCATTTTTGCTGTCATGAAACTGTAAGAGAAGGCACAAATCCAATACTAATCTAGTGGCAGCTACCCAGCCAACAATGTTAAAAATCCGTCAAGCATTACCATTGCTGTTCAGACTTACACTGTAAGGGCATCTTGACTTAGATTCAAAAAGTTTGGTTAATGTATTTAGCTGCTGTAACTGTTGTCCATCTAGGCAAGAAGCAAAGGAACCTGTGACTGCCTCTTATTAAGGCACTCTTACTAAGAAACAGCATCTTCAGAGCCGGTTCATGGAACAGCATCTTCAGAGTACTGTTCATGAGAAGGGGTCAAAAGCAGGTTGTTTTGTGGTTGCCTCTGTTAAGCAACCACCTGTACCACAGTAAACCAGGACATTTTCTTGTTTACCCTGTGACAATCTGGAAAGGAGCATGGAGGACTGACTGCCAGGCACAAGTTATCAATAGTTATAGAGGACTTCTACTTCTGTTCATGTGCCATAGTGTCAGCCAGAAGCACAAACGAAATACATGCACATAGAGAGGAGTCTTTTTGGTGTTGGTGTTGGTAGTCACAGGCAGTCAGGGAAGGCAGGATTCCAAGTGTGCAAGGCACTGGGCATGGACAGAGTTGGAGGTGGTCCACAACATTTGACTGTGAACTGAGAATAAACTCATCAGGACTAAGAAGCACAGGTGGTGTGACTGCTGCATCTGGAAAAAGAGAGGATTCTCTGAAAGATCTTAATTTGAGCTTTCAGCCTCTTTTCCCCTCCCACAGTTCTACCAGTGGCTCACCACTCCTGACCAGTAGCCATCCCACATCTGTTTCACAGATGATGCTAAACATGGTGTCATTATCTGACCCATCAGAGTAACTGCAGGCTTTCCCTGCAAATAAGCTGGGTATGCGAGAGCTGATGGAAAGCTGCAGAGCAGAAATGGGTTCCATGGCATGTCCATTGTGAAAAGTTTCTTTTTGAGCCTTCAGCAATGAGTGTTTTGAAGCAAAAGTGTGATGTAAAGGCTTCACATGTAGTCTTTCCAGGGTTAGATGTAGGTTAGCCACTGACAGTTTGATCTGAACACCAAGTCATATATATCTACCTTCCTACATGCCGTCATGTCTCATACACCAAACAAGAGATTGACACAGGTTGCTTCCACCTCCCATTCCCACCAGGAATTTCGTGGACCTTTTGCATATACACTATTGTGCCTTTGCATTTTTCCTCCAATAATGAGCAATGACAGTGGGTCAGCTTCATCCACAACACTAGCCAGCTGAGAAGCAGAGCCACAGGGCAGAGGAGAGACCATGGAACTGCTGTCCTGGGGAACAGGACAACTTTCACAGATGAGCTCTCCTACACGCAGTACACTTCCAGCAAGAGCCAAGTGTTGCTGCCTCTGCTTTGTCTATTGAGCTTTCCAGATCAAGGACAGAGAAATGCCTGAAAGGATACACCAAAGAGATATGAAGATTATTAGGGGACTAGAACATCTCTCTCATGAAAAAAGGATGAGGGACATAGAACTTTTTAACTTAGAGAAGACTGAGGAGGGAATATTACCAGTGCTCATAAATACTTAAGGGGTGGGTGTCAGGAAGATGGACCCAGTCACCTTTTCAGTGGTGTCCAGCAAAAGGACAAGAGGTAATGGGCACAAACTTGAACATAAGAAGTTCCATCTAAACATGAGGAGAAACTTCTTTACTTTGAGGGTAGTGGAGCAGTGAAATGGGCTGCCCAGAGAGGTAGTAGAGCCTTTGTCTCTGGAGTCATTCAAAACCCACTTGGGCACCATCCTGTGCAGCCTGCTTCAGGTCAACCTTCTCTGCCAGGGGAGTTGAACTAGATGATCTCTGAGATCCCTTCCAAGACCCACCAGTCCACGATTGTGTGAACTATATCATCAACCAAATGTGTCCTCCCTCTCCTTTCTCTGCCTCATCCTTTTCACCTTAGAGGAATGTGTTTGAGACTGTTCGAGCAGAGAGAAACCACTGCCAAGGCCAGTGGTGCTAAACTTGGAACAGAAGTCACAAAGTGAGTTGGCTCCTTCCACTGGCCCTCTCCTCCCTTGTGAGGCCAGCAATAGACAGGATTAATCCGTCTTGTAAATGCCCTATAGGCATCAGCTCCTGTCCTTCCCCTGGGGCTATCTCCACAGCAAGGCTTGGCTTTCTAAGGAGGAACATGGAAATGCTCCAAATGCTCACCCTTCAAGTGTTCTCCATCAACCCTGTCTATTGCATACATTTTGCTGCCCCCCAGTGACAAAGCTGCAGGCACAACAGGAATGATAGTACTTCCACCTCCTGATTCCACCACTCTCCAGAACTTCCTTTCTGGAAGGAGTTTTGCCATCTCTGTCAGAGGGCCCAGGTGAACCTGGCATTTCCTTGGAGAATAGGCTATTAAGTTAAGTCACCCTAAATTAATTTCCATGCATGGACCACAGAATGAACATATCCCAGCTACAAAAGCTGGAAAACTGAAAAGCTAGATGTTGAAAGTGAGGAAGGAGAGTTTCTGAGGTAATAGGTAATTTCTGGGTCTATGTAGGCAGAAGTAAAGGTGAAAAGAAGACAAGAAGCCTGAAGTTGTCAAGAGATAGGGGCTTACCAGAGGTGACGACAAGAGAGTCGGAGCTAACATCATCTGGAAAAGAGAGAATGCCCTTGAGAAGAACAGTTTTTACTTTGCAATCCCTTACATAACTCTATAGCTAGCTGGAATTACCTTGGCTGCTGTAGTGAGCTCATGAAACAGTGGGATCCAATCCAGTCAATACATAAATAAACACAGTAACCCCATCCCACTTGTATACATCCTGTTTTTGAGTCGCTGATCTGTGAATGGATTTCTTAGCACACACATTGCACCAATCCTTACTAAAGTCTGGATTTATATTCTGACTTTCTCAGATATGGCCACTGTGAGCATCTCAACAGGAAAGAAAGATGTCAGAAATGAATGTGATCATGGCTCCTGCAGCAGAACAGACAGCTGAGGCACCCACTACAGAAGGAGGCAGCTCCAGAACCTAGCCTTGACTGCAGAAGTTCATTAGTAGATGAGTTTCCTTGAAAGGTAACTGACGGCAAAACTGGCACGTGTGATGAAGGTATCAAGTGTAAAGGAAAGGGAAACTTGGTGTCTGTTTTGGATTGGTTTCTGAACAGTTTTCTCCAAGTCCCAGAAGGTATTACACATGACAGGACCATATCTGGGAAATGTCTTTTGCCTGAGGCAGAGGCTTCATTTTGGAGAAAAGGCAGGGCCTTTGAGGTTCTTCTGAAAAAGGTCCATGGGCTAAAACAACTCAATCCTCACCATCAGAGCCAGTATGAAGACCAGTCAATATACTTTGTCAGTGGCCTCCCTTGATAAAGCATCATGCCACTTGTGCACCCTTTCCCCAGGGATTTTCTGGAGCAGCAGCAGCAGCAATTTCCTGAGCATTTCATGACTGCAGAATTATCAGTTCTTGTGGATCTCCCACAGCCCTGCCCTTCACTATCACCATAACTACATGTGCTTCAGCTTAAGTGTTCAGGACCCTGATGCTTGTGAATTATTTGTAAACAGCACACAACACTTAGCAGATTGTCTCAGAGGGCTTGTTTCTTCCTCATTGAAAGACAAACTTACAAGGTCAGAGGCAAGGCTGCAACTACACAGGATAACTGGCTAACATGAGCAATCCCTAGCACATAGTATGCCTCTAATACTTACCAGTTGCAGTTTCCACTTCTTGCCCATTGACCACCCACGGAAACCAGTCTGCAAGAGAAGAATGGAGATTGAAGAAAGAACAGAAAGAGGGACTTTTATAGTCTGCAGGCTTTGTGAAATTGTTGAGGTGCTTATCTGTCCAGAAAACACCACTGCCCTCTGCTGAACGAGGAAATGTTCTCCTCTATGCCTCAGGCTCCACTGCTGGCAGAGTTTCTCTTGAAAGACTTGTGGATACAGTGGGTCCTGATCCTATCCCTGATTGTTCCACCAGCATTAAAGGCTAAGTGCAGAGGCAAGCTAGTGAATACCTCCAGAGCTGCTACCAGATTTTGTATTCCTGAAACCTCATTTGATGCATTTTGTAAACAAATGCTGCCTCCATGCTCTGGAGGTTGGTCAAAATCCCTACTACCATTTTATAAAACAGGGCGTTAAGTCATGAAAATTATTTGCTTGGGATCACAAACTGAGTCATTGGCAAAGTTAAGACACAGATTGCAGGCCTTGTAGCTCTTTAGGCAAATAATTATCCAGTCCATCATTCTGCTTGGGCATTTAAGGCCATTTCCTCTCACCCTGTCACCTGTTACTAGGGAGACCAGACCAACACCAGAACGCCCACCTCATTACAATCTCCTCCCAGGTAGTTGAAGAGAGCAAGAAAGTTCCCCCTCAGTCTCCTCTTCTCCTGATTAAACAACCCCAGTTCCTTCAGCAGCTCCCCACAAGACCTGTTCTCCAGACCCTTCACCGGCTTTGTTGCCCTTCTCTGGACCTGCTCCAGGACTTCGACATTTTTCTTGTAGTGAGGGTCCCAAAGCTGAAGCCAGTTCTCAAAGTGTGGCCTTGTAAGTGCTGAGTACAGGTTTGGATGTGTACACTGCGTGGAAGAGGAGAAATTGAAACTGAGCTAGTCTGCTAATTTGTCCAAATATAAAGAGAGAGCGAGCTGCTTCCTAAAGCAGTCATGAAATGGAAAATATTTCCTGCTAGCCACAGAGGAGGGAAATGTCTGCGTAACTGGGATGGGATGAAGGAAAGAGTTGGCAGGAAAAATCCAGTGATCTGGGGAACTGCCCAAAAATCAATACACCCCGCTACATCTTATGAGCTTAGCCTTTAGCATTCTGTTCTTAGTGGGAGGATTGCAAGGGTAAAACTATCAGGTCTAGAGTTTTTGTCTTCATTCTTCCTGGTTCCAATAGCAGTTACTTGCAGACTTCAGGAGGAGTCTTTGGATCCCCTCTATAATCCTGCTCTGCAGTGTTACAGGAGTCACTGGACCCTGCTACTCCCTTCCCTACCCACCTACCAGCAGGGGCTCAGCTGCTGGCAACTGAGCCCAGCAGAACCAGACACTTACAATAACTTAATGTAGTGCAACTCCAACTTGCCCTGTTCTGGCTAATCTCTTAATGGTAACAAGTAGAGGAGAAAAGTGATATTGAACAGTTTCTCACACGTTTCTGATATGATACAAAAATTCAGAAACTATTGCAGATGCCAGCAGCGTCAGGTTTGAAACAGGAGTCTTACAGAAAAAGCAGGGAGGCTGTCCTCATTTTTTTCTAACACTGAAAAGTCAAGCCTTACTAGATAATTTTTTTTCCCTTCCTAGGTCATAACTAGAAAACTGGTCCAATTCTAAAACAACAGGACACAAGTGAAGAGAAACCTCTGCATGTGAGTAGGCAAAAGAGCTGACTTTTTAACCTGATTTTCAATCTCATCACTTTATGTTTGCTATGGTACCAAATTCATATGCTTAATAAACAATTGGACTTTATTGTCCAAGATGCAATAACTTAATCTTTAAAACTGAAATCATAATGCACTGAATCTGTAGCTTACCCAAAGCCAAAAGAGGCAATGAGAGACCAGCTGGTGATTCCTGTAATTATCCAAGTTAAAACAAAACAAAGCAAAACCACAGAAATGCTAAAACAAAATACACAAAAGTAAGAATTATCCCTTGCAGCCCTCCTTCATGCAGCACAAGAACTGCAACCTTTTGTTTTTCTGTCTCTAACTTTGTATCTTATCACTTGGATGCCTCACCTCCATGCTTCATTTACTGTGCATCTTTCTTGGAAAAAGTGCCACTGGAAGCAGAATCAGGCTTTGGCTGGAGGGAAGGACCAAGAAGACTTAGACTGGAATAACCTGATTTGAATGTGATAGGTGCAGTTACCTGTTTCCTACATATAATCTTTCCTGGGAGAAGTGTTTTGCATTCACTGGATTTAATCTTATTTTGCTGTCTGTTCTGAGTCTTCTGATTATAATGTCCGATGTAGCCCTCTTGGGTTTTTCAGTTGTGTTGTTTTTTTAAAAAACAACTTTTATCCCACTTGAATTTTTGGTGAAGTGACTCCAAGCAAACAAAGACTTGGAGAAACAAAACAGAAAAAAAAAAAAAAAGTGGAGTGGTTTGAACCTTGAAGATTAGGTTTCTCAAAACAGCCATATAAAACTCTACAAAACCTCTTGGCATTTGATTGGCCCAGTGCAAGACCACTACAGCAGGAATTCCTAGTGACAGCACATGCTTCACAACTATGGCAGAGCAAGCTTTGAGGAGCACTGGGAAATGCTCAGCACAACATGCAAACAAAGGTGGTACAGGAGTCTATAGTAAGCACAAGACACATCTAAACTTTCTTAGCTGTGCACCTGGCTGTTTTGCTTACCCAAGCATTCCTACAGTGGAGTCTGTGAACCTCTGTCTGTGGACCCCAGGACTTACTGGACAGTGGAAGTATGGGAACAAGACTTCAGTTCCTATTTTTTTCCTTACAACCCCGTATCCACCTTGCCTTTTCTATTTGGTCCTTCCCTGCTCACTATCATGTCTCTGTCCTTTGATCATTGCCTGAGTACGAAACTCCACTGGGCCAGAGTGAAGAAATCTTCCCGGTGGGATAAGGACTCACCAGCTGGGGACAAGGACATTGCTAAGAGACACAACAGTACACAGGCTCCAGAGATCTTCATCCCTGTGGGGTGGAGGAGAGAGCAGCAGTCAGAGGAAAGCTAAGGCAGGAACAAGGATATGCTCTGTAGCATAAAAACTTTGCTTGCTGTCTCCATTTCCCTCTCATGACCATTTAGAACTCCCAGCCTCCCTCCCACCCATCTCATTTCTAATCTAGCCATTTTTTTCCAGGTGTTTCTGAAACATTTTGGACAGAACCTGTAACTCCATCTGTTTCTTCTCTTTCCACCTCCCTCCTCCAGTATCCACTTCTCCTCTTGTCTAGGTGGCTAAGCTCCCCTCTAGACCGCCCACGCCCCATCCCCCTCCCTCAGCATGCAAAGAAGTTTCTCCTTGCTACCTCCCTCCTCTTCTACTTTTAAATTGAGGAGCATTGAGCAAAGAGATACAGTCCTCATCACTTACTGCAGCTCTTGGTCTCCACTCCCTTCAGCAGCAGACGCTCTGTCTGTCCTTTCAGTGATCGCCCCCTGCTTTGGCTATTGTGTAAATCACAAGCAGCCACACCCAGAACACGTTCTACTTTTGGTTGTCCTTAAAATACGATTTTGGGGAGAGAAAAAAAAAAACAACACCAAAAAAACACAGAAAGAAAAACGAGAAGCCTGAGAGATGGTGGGATGTGGTGTCATCATTCATCTGGAATGAGGGGGGGGAGCAAAGCGCAACAGTCCACACCCTCATTCCACAGTTTATTATCCTCCAAAGGGAGCCTGCTCCTCCCATTCCCCTAGGACAGCCCAACACCAGGGACGGATTCTTGCGTCTGTGTTACACATCCACGTCCCGTTTTGTTCTGCCTTCCTACACAGACCCTCTTCTTCTAATGCTGCTATAGACAGATGTGTTTCCTCAAAGAGCTGCCTGCCTCTTTCCACCACAGTCCTCCTTTCTTGCTGTTATCCTGCCTGCCTCTTGCACATGGACTCTCTACCCAGCCCACATCGCTGTTTGAGTAAACAACATTGTTGGCTTGCCTGGGTGCTGGGAAGGATTCTTGCCTTCTCCCCTGGTTCTCCCCGAGACTGCCATGTTCCAAACACATGCCCTATGAGCCATGTTCCTCCAGCTGCCTGGCTGGTGGGGATGAAGGCCCCAAGCCTCCCAGTCTGCTCCAGTAGCTGGGTGTAGGCAGTGGGAATGGGCAGTTATGGAAGACTGCAGTAGGGGAGACACTGGTGTTGCATTGACCATGTGCAAGCAGTCAAGTGGCTGGCAGTGACAGTGATGACATCAACCCACTGACCTGTCCCAGGGTGGGGAGCTGGTGACTCCTAGAGGGATAAAGATGGCAATTTGGGCTCCCCCTGAGGACCAGGCTCATGTTGGAGGTGGACAATGAACAGGCATCAGGGCGTGGTGTCTGTTCTGTAACACTGCTGGCATTCTAGGCTGTCTGAGAAAGGTGGGGAACAAGGAAAACGTGTGGGAGAGGGGAAGTTAAAAAGCAGGAAAAATGAGCAAGACACAAACTGTGACAGAAAGAAGAAGAATGAGAGCCTCACATCACTGCCATCCTTCAAATTCCCCAGTGCCTCTGAACACACTGTGAGGAAGGGACAAGCCCAAAGGCCCCAGTGGAACAGCATCTCTCCCCTAACCCCTCCTCCAACAGTCCCAGGATCCTCCTGGGGAGGCACTGGTTAGATGGTGCCTCTTTGTCGTGGGCTGAGTTGAATCTGATGATGATATTCAATATCACACTGCCACCATGCCAGCTTCAAAATTAAAGTGCTGCCTGGATCCTGAAGTTCACAGTGTAGTATGAGAGGCTTCCTGTTCCAGTTGCTGTTTCTGATTTCCATTTTTGGGATGTTGGTCTTGTCCACTGGGCAGGGTGGGGGGAGATTTGCTGTCTTCTGCTGATGCTTTTTAATTTTGCTGTGCTTTTCTACAAATAGGCTAAGGTAATTGTGCATTGGATTATTTCCAGTAAAACTCTATCTCAACCCAGAGGGTTTTTTTGTGCCTCATGTCTCTGTGGGGGTAAAGCAGCTTGTGAGAGCAGGCTGTGTTGACTCAGCACACTCTTGTACAAGCTTCACAGGATCACAGGATGTCAGGGGCTGGAAGGGACATAAAGAGATCATTGAGTCCAACCCTCCTGCAGGACCATACAATCTAGCACAGATCACAGACAGGCCTTGAAAGTCTCCAGAGAAGGAGACTCCACAACCTCTTTGGGGAGGCTGTTCCAGTGTTCTGTGACCCTTACAGTAAAGAAGTTCCCCCTTGTGTTGAGGTGGAACCTCCTGTGCTGCAACTTACATCCTTTGCTCCTTGTCCTATCACAGGGAGCAAGTGAGAGGAGCCTGACCCCTGTACCCTGACCAGCCCTCAGATGTTTATAAACATTGATTAAATCCCCTCTCAGTCTTCTCCAAACTAAAAAGTCCCAGGTCCCTCAGCCTCTCATAAGGCATGCCTTCCAGTTGCCCTAATCATCCTCATAGCCCTCTGCTGAACCCCCTCCAGCAGATCCCTGTCTCTCTTAAACTGGGGAGCCCAAAACTGAACGCAGTACTCAAGATGAGGTCTCACCAGGGCAGAGTAGATGGGGAGGAGAATCTCCCTTGATCTGCTGGACACACTTTTCTTAATATACCCTAGGATCTCACTGGCATTCTTGACCACAAGGGCACGTTGTTGTCCCATGGTTAACCTGTTATCCACCAGCACGCCCAGGTCCCTCTCCACTGGGCTACTCTCCAGCAGATCACCTCCCAACCTGTACTGGTGCTGTTTATTATTCCTTTCCAGGTGCAGGACTCTGCATTTGCCCTTGTTGAACCTCATTTGGTTCCTCTGTGCCCAGCTCTCCAGTCTTCAAGACACAAGCAGTCCTGAAGACAAGAAGAAATCCATGAAAGGACCCAAACTCCTTTCCTAATGCAGCAACAAAAGACTTCTCCTTGCTGGAGAAATCTGTGTCTTCTAAGGCTTATCCTGGTAGCTAGGTATCTCTTGTTTGATCTCAAAAAAATGTAGGCTAGGAATAAAATCCTCTAATGCCTTGTATACAGTTACTAAGGAAATCCTCACTATGTCCTTGCTGCCAGAGATCCAGAAGACTGCTGCCCACAGGTAACATAACGAAAGCCACCACTGGGCATTGGTTGTGGCAGTGCTCAAGAGAAAAGATGGAACAACTGCTCCTTCTTATCTGTGGTCTTCCCAAGAGTTCTGGGGATTGGAAAGCGCTGGTGGTGGGCAGCACCAAAAGTGGAGTAGAAGGAATAGGGAAAGATAGGCATTTCCCTGTTCACTAGGGCAGCCCTCCCAACCCAAGCACCATCACTCTGTTTCACTGGAGTGAGACACCACCATTCCCATTTCCAGGCACTGGCTAAAACACAGTCAACTGGAGATGCTCAGAACAGGATTAAATAACAAAAGAAAAGTGATGGAACTTACAACTGCACCCTAGTTTGAGGAATCGTCTCAGATCCTCAGCTTTATCTGGAAGTCCCCATAGCAGTATGTTTGGGCTGCAGCTTTCCACACACAGTTTGGTTTTTTTTTTTTTTTTTTTTTTTTTTTTTTTTTGTTTTGTTTTTTGTTTTGTTTCATTCTGTGACTCTGTGTTGTCATTCAAACCTCTATTAGTGCTTAACCGTGTAACTATAATATCCTGAAGGCCTTCTGTGTTCTGAAGACATTGATTTGAAAACTTCCGTTGATGCCAAATGTTTTCGATCTAGCAACTTACAGATGTACTACTATCTTCCATGGAACACAAGATTCACCTCTAGCCACAGAATCAGACTGGTAGGGGTTGGAAAGGGCCTCGGGGGATGATCTAGTCCAACCCTCCTGCTAAAGCAGGTTTGCCTAAAGCAGGCTGCACAGGAAAGTGTCCAGGTTGGTTCTGAAAGTCTCCAGAGAACGAGATCAGGATCTCTGGGCATCCTGGTACAGTGTTCCATCACCCTTAAAGAAAATAAGTTTTTCCTTATGTTTAAATAAAAACTCCTGTGCTCTAGTTCATGCCCAATGGGCCTTGTCCTGTATTGGGCACCATGGAAAAGAGCCCAGCTGCACCCTTTAGACAGTGATAAGCATTGATAAGATCCCCTTTCAGTCGTCTCTTTTCTGGGCTAAACAGCCCCAGATCTCTCAGTCTCTCTTCATAAGAGAGACGCTTCAGCCTTCTGACCATTTTTGTGGCACTTGGTTAGACTCTTTCCAGCTGGGCAGTGGTGTGCTGCTGCTGCTGGAACTGCAGGTTTGGAAGCAGCTCAGTATTTTATGTACCTAAAAAACTGCAGTGAAGTAGTCGTGCTAAGGGACTTGGTTTAGCACCAAACTTGGTGAAGTTATATAATGGTTGCACTCGATGATCTCAAATGAAATGACTCTTCTGATTCTGTAAGGAAATGGAGGTATCTTGCTGTTCTGTCTGTGGACACTGGAGGGCGCTGCAACACACTGGCACACGAAGTCTCATTCTTCCTACTGCAGTCCAAACACACTCTTCAAGACTATGTGGATCTGTGTCTGCAGGCCCTAATCTGGTACGAAGGACCTCCTCAGCTTTTCTATATTTGTGTCTACTGTATCCAAAATTGTTTATGTTTTTTGGGATATAAAATAATGTGTTTTTTTTTCCCCTACCCTTGCCCTGTGACCTTGACAAAAGATGGTTAGACATCTCTCATGGGTGGGAGAGATGAATAATTAACTTCCTTCTGCACCTGCCTTTCTCAAACACATTGCTGTCTTCTTTGCGTGTAGCTGTTCTTCTGCAGCAAAGGGTATCTTGGGGACATCTACAGCAGATGACTCAAAGTGAAGTATTCTTCCCTCTAAAGTCAGGTAGTGGTGCCACAATACAGTCTGAAGGAGAACTGTGCTGCAGTATAGATGACTCATAAAGGAAACACTTCTGCACATATATTCCCTTAAGCTTTACTGACCTCAGTGCTTATAGGTGTTTACCTATGATCAGAAGCAGTGACAGTGATTCAGCAAAAAGTTCTCTTCCTTCCAGGTTGGTACTGACAGCATTATGTTACCAGGGTAGCAAGGTATTTTAGATGAGACAAAATTGGCCTTCCTGGAAATTACAATCTCCTGGTGCATTTCATCCCAGAGATGACTGCACCCTGGGAGAGAGGCAAGAGATCTTGGCGCATCCTACATGTAAAGATCTTGGAGAGATATTTAAATGTGTGATTTAGTTCTCTGTTTCCCTGCCCTTTATGTATCCTCGAGTTAACTGGGTATTAAATCGTATCTGAGTAATGAGATGACTGGACTGCTCCAAGATGTATCCTGTCAGTAATGCAGCTCTACTAGTCATGTGAATTTGGGCTGAAATTAACTTTCTTGGGACCCACACTGCTGAATGGGATCAGGCAATACCTGATGGCTACAGCTGTTTCACAAGTGTTGCTGAGATTGTCTCTGGGAAGAGACAGATCCATCCTCAGTTTTGGAAGGTTCACATTTGACTTTGTATCCAACTCATTTTAGAAGTGTGAATGCTGGAACATGATCTACCTCTTTCCAGCTGATGGTCATGCTCTTTTTTGTCCTGCCTACAAGAATAAGGAATTGCTCACCCCTTTATTTCCAAATCAACAAAGGGCAGGCAGAATTGCAGTCACAAAATTCCCTAAAGGAGTTAATGAAGAACTGAACACCAGAAGAGGCAGTCAGGGAACTCTGTGCTGTCTGACTGGTGATTTGGTCATGTGATTCAGGCCAAGAAGGCTATGGTGAGAATCTGTCAGGACCTTCCTTCTTTCACTGTGTTTTGGGGTTTCTGTCTCTACTCTTTCTGTAGTTCTTACTATCACAAACACTATTCCTTTCTGGTACTTCGTACTGGCTGGCAAAATTTTCCAGGCTGTTTCACACTGAGCTGAGCTCAAATACAGGTTTTCTCAGGGCACTTTTACCAAGACCACTCTCTTAGGAAGACAGGTAACATTTTAAGCTTAACAAAGAAATAAATCTCTCCTATAAGCCAAGTTATCTGTATCTATATAGACTTTTGATTGCATATAAACACTACCTTTAATTCAATGTATGCAAGGTGAAAAAGGGGAGACCTTTTCAAGATGTACTTCTACTTGAAAGGAGGTGGGAGTCAGCTGGGTGTTGGGTCTCTTCTTCCCAGTAACAAGTGACAGGATGAGAAGAAATGGCCTTAAGTTGCACCAGGGGAGGTCTGGGCTAGATTTTAGAAGAAACTTCTTGACTGAAAGGGTTCTCAAAAGACTGGAATAGGCTGCCCAGGGAGGTAGTTGACCCCACATCCCTGAAGATGTTTCCAAGAAGCGATGAAGTGGTGTTGAGGAACATGGTTTAGCAGCACACTTGGTACAGCTAGGTAGTGGTTGGACTTGATGATCTCAAAGGTCTTTTCCAAGTGAAATGATTCTGTGATTCTAAGTTTTCCATACAGATAAGGCTGCAGCCAAAGTTAAATGCCAGTAAAGACACAATGGATTCCTCCTCTCTGTCTCCCATCTCTTCTGGATCTCACAAATCCTGGATCAAAGTCAGCAGTATTAATCCTCCTGTAGCAGTATGGTGATTCACATCAGAGCAGCAACTAGAACTGGCTGAAGAAGTCACTGCTTGGAAGCAGAGGAGTGCCTTAGACCTCTGCAGAGTGGTTTACCAGAGCTGGTCTGCTGGAGATTGTCACAGCTGTGTTTCCCAAACGGTACAGCTATCTCACTTGAGGTCCAGCCTTTTGTACCATTTTATTGCTTTTTAGTAGTCCTAGTGTGTAGTTAGTAGTATCTAGTTTTACTAAAAAACAGGATACATGAGGTGAACCTAATGAATTTCAACGAGAGCAAGTGTAGAGTCCTTCACCTGCTGAGGAATGCACCAGTACAGGTGGGGGTTGATCTGCTGGAAAGCAGCTCTGTGGAGAATGAACTGGCAGTCCAGGTGAACCATAAATCTACCATAAGCCAACCATCTGCCCTCACCAGCCAAGAAGGCCAGTGGTACTCTGGGATACATTAAGAAGAGTGTGGTCAGCAGGTCAAATGAGGTGCTCCTCTTGCTCTAGAATGCCCTGGTGAGGCCACACATGGAGTAATGCATCCAGTTCTGGGCTACTTATTTCAAGAGAGACAAGGAACTACATGAGAGAGTTTAATGGAGGGCTATGAGGACGATGAGGGGACTGGAGCAGCTCTCTTACAAAGAGAGACTAAGAGACCTTGGGCATTTTAATCTGGAGAAGACTGAGAGAGGATATTTATCAATGCTGATCTAAAGCATACGAGTCAAGAGGATGTGGCTGAGCTCTTGTCAGTGGTGTCCAGTGATAGAAAACAAGAGACTTGCTGAACTACATGATGTTGGAGTGTGCCCGCCTCTCAAGCCTAAGCCCCTCTGGATGGCAATCCCTTCCCTCCAGTGCATCACCTGAACCACACAGGTTGGTGTCATCTGCAAACTTGCTGAGGGTGCACTCAATCCCACTGTCCATCTGACTAAGATGTTAAACAGCACTAGTCCCAGTATCAACCCCTGAGGATGCCACTTGTCACTGGTCTCCATTTGGACATTGAGCCATTGATCGGAACTCATCCAGCCAATTCCTTATCCAGTGAGTGGTTCACCACTCAAGTCTATACTTTCCCAATTTGGTGACAAGGATGTCACGCAGGACAGTATCAAAGCCTTTACACAAAGTCAGGCAGATGACACCAGTTGCTCTTCCCTTATCCACTGATACTGTAACTCCATCACAGAAAGCCACCAAGTTCATCTGGCATGATTCACCCTTGGTGAAGCCATGTTGGTTACCACCAATCACCTCTTTTTAATTTTCCATATGCCTTCAAGAGGAGCTACTCCATGATGTTGCCAGGCACAGAGGTGCCCCACATCTTCCCTAGCCATCTTTTTGTCCCTGAAGTACTTGAAGAAATTCTTTTTATTCCCCTTTATGTTACTAGTCAAGTTTAATTCTATCTGCACTTTGGATTTCCTAACCTGACCCCTGGCTCCTCAGACAACTTCTTTGTAGTCCTCCCATGTGGCCTGTTCTTGCTTCCATTGCTTATAGACTCTTAATTTGCACTTAAGTCCAGGAGCACCTTGCTTAGCCATGCCAGCCTCCTGGCACACTTGCTACCTTCTTTCTTCTTGGGATACACTACTCCTGGGCTGGGAGGAGATGGTCCTTGGGCCCTTCTTCCCTCCAGGACTTTATCCCATGATGCTCTGCCAAGTAGATCCCTGAAGAGGATGAAGTCTGCTCTCTTGAAATTCTGAATAGTGAGCTTGCTTTGCACTCTCTTTCATGCCTTGAGGATCTTAAACTATCATTTTGTGGTTGCTGTAGCCAAGGCTGTGCATAAGTTTCACATAACTCAGCAGCCCCTTCTTGTTGGTGAGGACAAGATTGTGCATAGCACCTTTTCTTGTGGGTTCCTTGATCACCCAGAAGACAAAATGGTCACCCATGCATTCCAAGAACCTCTTAGATTGCTGGTGCCCCAGGTGGCTGAAATCTCCTGTGAGGACTAGGATTTGTGAATGCAAAGCTGATCCTGTCCATTATAGAGGACCTCATCCACTCGGTCTTGGCCAGGTGGCCTGTAGCAAACCCCCATTATGATGTCACTCAAGGAAATTTTCAGTAAAGCACAAGAAAAAAACTTCTTTACTCAGTGGGGATGCCAGAGCACTGGATCAGGCTTCCAGAAAGGCTGTGGACTCTTCGTATCTGGAGGCATTCCAAACCCACCTGGACATGTTCCTGTTTAATTTACTCTAGATGACTCTGCTGAGCAGGGAGGTTGAACTAGATTTTCAGAGGTCACTTCCAACTCAGTAAGCTTTTAAGTATTATGAGGGAAGGAGGCAAAAATGATGACTTTGAAAGCAAATTGGTTTAAATTCTGTAGCATTTAGGAAATCATCTCTTGTCAAGGCCTTCCAAAGTATGGAAACTGTTAAAAGACCTTCTCAGTGTCAGCACTGCCAGCACTTACCCTGCTTCTGGAAGAATTTATAGAAGGAGAACAGCAATTACAGTGAGTAGAAAATTTGGAAATTAAGCTATGTGACAGCAAATTGACATAAGTTTATATCATGGGGAAAATTAGGAAGCTAACTTATGTTCTAAATACTTGGCTACATTTTATTCTACAGTTGGCACAGAGGAGTTTGAACAAAGAAAGATCTGGGGCACTACTGCAGCTGCATTGATGTAGATCACTGTCTTTTCCGTAGGCATAGCTGGCTTCAGACAGGTCACTTGCGGTTTCTTCTGACCTTCCCCATCTTTATCTGCTGTTCTGACTCAGTGGCAGATGGAAAGCCAGACAAGTGATGTTTATGAAGATCTGTCCTAATGTGATATGTCTGCATTTTAAGGGCCTGCACTGATCTAGCTCACCTCAGCTTTAAAGAGATTAAAACAGCAACCAAGTGGAGTCGATTTTGTATCAGCATAAACACCACCTTTACAAGGTGACTGTAAAAAGGTAACAATACTTGTAGCTGAAAACCCTCTTTTCAGATTATTCTAATAATTTCTTGCCTCTGTCCATCTGTGCCTCTGCCCTGGTAAGTATCTTTTTATGAAAATAGATTTCAACTATTCACCCATTATTTCCTTATTTGTAACTATTCTTAGAATTAAAAAAAAAAAAAAGGGCTGTATAGGAATATCTGCATTCAAATGAAAGCACTCTGCATTTGCCTGTTAAAATGATGGGATTTAATTAAATATATTTTTCGATTACTTTTTTTGCAATTCTATAATTCTGTGAAAATACATAAATGTTATTTTGACCTACCAACCTGTCTGCTTTAGCAAGGCCCTTTTGACTATCTAATGTACCCTCCTGGAGATCTCTTGGCATGTCTGCCATCTTGAGTTTTCATTTAATTATTTTGATTCTTTTTTTATTTTCCTGATCCTAGTCTTTGTCTCCACCTCTATTTCTATATTTCTCCCTCTAATTCTCCCTCTTCTGTATGTTTCTCTTTTTTTTCTAATTTCCTTTCTTTCCTTTTTTCTTTCATTTCTCTCCTTTTTCTTTCGTTTCTTTCTCTCAGTTTCTCTCTGCAAAAGCTTTCTTTCTCTGGCTTTCTCTCTGTTGCCGTGGTTTCCTTGCAATCACCTTTAATGGAATGTTGGCACAAACAGTTTTCCTTTGAAAACAAAAGACTATATAGCAAACAAATAAATAAAAATAGCTGGAAGCAGAGAAGAGGTTTCCATTCCAGAAGGGTCTGTGTACTGTAAGCTTTTCCCACTTAGCAGAAGCGATAGCTGCCCTTTCTGCTCACTCCCCGCTTGCCAGGGAGTCAGGCTTTCCCCTCCCCTAGCTTGAGGACCTCGTCTGAGAGTGATGGATTGCACTGCAGTGAGGGCTGAGAGCACTGCGGGGAGAGAGGGGGAGGGATTGGGAAGAGAAGGGAGGCCGGGGAGGAGGGACATCAGGACAAGAAGAATGTAGTGAGGCTGACGAGAAGAGATGGGGATGGGTGTGTGTGTGTGTAGGAAATGGGGCGGGCATGTTTGGGGGTGTGGTTCTCCAACGCTACAAGGTTTCAAGCAGGCTGGCTACCCCAGCTCTGAGCACAAGGTTCTCAGTGGGCAGTTACACGGGCAGACAGGCAGGGAAAATAGGAAAGCAATAGGGAAAGGGAGGAGACAAAGAGCGAGACAAAGTAAGACTTAGGTTGTACAGCAACAACAGAAAAACACAACTCTTGCAATCTGAAAATTTTGGAGTTATTACAGAAGCGGCAATGCTTAAGATCCAGAAACACTCCCAAGGTCAAACAAGGCATACTACAAACCTCAATGAAGTGTGCTTTAACTGTACGACTGTAGGGAGGTACACCTGTACCACTGGTGATGGTGAGCATGTGGGCAGTGTCTGGCTGCAGCAGTTTCATATCCTTGTGGATTCTGACATGGGGGATGAATCCTTTTGCCCAAACTGCAAGGAATGCAGATGACCTCCTCCCCACTGCACCCATTGCAAGTGCTGAAACACCACTTGTCATTGTTTCTTGCCTTTCAGGTTTTTTGTTTTTTTTTTTTCTCTCCATCTGTTTCTTATTCCCTGCCCAGACTTTTCTCCGTTATGAGGCCCATACAGGCTCAATTCTCCAGCGCTAAATTCTGTCAATCCGTCTTCCAGCATCATATACCACCCTTTCTTCATCTCCCTTCTCCCCTTTTGCAGGTCTCCTGTCTATCCCTACCAGCCTTACGCTAAAGACGACGACCAGGCCTCAGGGAAGTAAGTAAAGTACCTTGGTGGTGAATGCTCAGTGGTGTGTGTATGAGGTGAGAGGCTGGAGCAGAAGACAGTAACCAGTGGAGAGAGGTGTGCTGGCAGCCATACTATGTGCATGGCTCCTCTCACTCCCCCCTCTGCAATCACATTGCACCAGCTGCAGTTCCCAGCTATGATGACCTAGTTCTGGCCTGCCTGCAAGGAACCTCCATCCCCCCACCTCCCCCGGCACCTGGACGCAGGAGGGAAGGGGAAGAAGCCCCTAGCACTTCGCGGAGCCCTGCTTCTACAATGGTGTCAGACTCCGGCAGGGGAGACCTGAATTTGAGCTGCAGGCACTAGTCCCTTAATCACCTCCACGGGTTTGAAGCATGTGCAGGCAGGTGCTGGGCGTTTAACTTGTGCTGGCTAGTGGTAAGAGGGGGCATCAGTTAGATGCTAAGAATCCACCCCCCCATGAATGAGAGGTCTTTTAAAAAAACCGTATTCCCTGCAACATAATTTCATCAGGTCTGGCCAGCAAATTGCTGGACGCAGTGGGAAAATACCAAGGCACCTGTGGAAAAAAAACCTCAAAACTTGGGGAGATTTAACTTGATCTTTAGTTCACAGGGCAGGTGTTTATCAGTCATAATGCAGCAAAGCGCCTGCAAAGTACGGCCACCCTATGGTTACCTCAGATCCGTCCCAACGGGCACTGAAATTCTAAGGCATCGCTGCAACAGCATTCATCAAAAGAGAATGGACAGAGACAGAAAAGGGTGTAAGAGAAGTCAAAAAAGAGGGAAAGGAAGAAGAAACAAAAGCAGGCAGACAGGAGAAAGAAACCGTACTTTCTCCAGATGGTAAAGGAAAAATGAAGCAGAGTGAGAAAAACATGAGAAGGGACCAGGCAGAGAAAATGAAAGAAGTATTTGTTTTCCTTCCAAACTACTGTTTCCATCATTAGGAGGTTTTTCCTTTTGTCCAGCTCCTCCATGCTGCTCCGTTTCCCTGCAGCACAACTGCCACTTAGAGGAAACTCACTCGGTGTCTTCAGGAACGGGAGCGTCTGGTTCCATTACCAGTCTTTGAAGCCTACCAGCTATTCATCCATCCCTTTGTTTCTGCCTGCCTTAGCTGCTTTGCATCCCTGGGTTCTCAAGCTGTGCCCAGAACACGGGCAGCAGAAGCCTCTGACCTTCTCCAAAGTTTCCCATTCGGTGAAATGCATCTCTCCTCCCTCACGTCTCCAAACGGTTTCTGGCTGGCAGGAAAAGCCCTGCAATGCCCCTTCCTTCTGGGAGCACGGTGCTCTGAGCCTTTGCAGTCCTCATTTCACATGTTTGTAACAAGGCAGCTACTGCTCCTTCTGTTCCACCACCTGCACGCAACTCCCTTCTTTTATCCCAGAATTCACAACCAACGAATGATTTTTCACCCTAGCAACCTGCTTACTTGTTCCTTTTCCACCGCCCGGCAGAGGAAGCAGCGGAGTGATGCCCTCTCCTTGCCATTACACTGTCTACTCCTTCACGGCAACACTTCGTTCCAAGCGGGGCTGGACTGCAGGCCCTCCTGGAACCCACTGACACAGCGGAACCCCCTTCAGCTTCCTCTCGCTCCGCCACGCACTGGGGCACTGTCCGGGAGTCAGCAATGCGGTGGATGGGATGGCGGCGAGGGGACACCGGTTAGATGCTGACACCTCACTGCTTGCCGCCGGTTCCAGCTGGCCGCTACCGGTTCCAGCCGGTTAGCCGCTGAAGGGCTGGAGCAGAGCTGGAGCAGAGCTGGGAGCAGGACTGGAGAGCCACTGCCCCGCCGCGTCTTGTTCCCCACACCCCCGCACACAGGCGAGAATGCGCATGCGCACCCCCGCCGGCCGTGCTGGCGTTGACAGTGGAGAGGCTGTGTAAGCCCCTTGCGTGGGGGCGATGGAGCAGCGCTTATTCCAAAGCGATGAGGGGAGCGACGGGCGGAAGCGCTGGCAGCCGGGCAGGTTACGCGTCTGAGGTGCCACTGTGGCAGCTTGGGTGCCGTGGCCTGAAGAGAAGGGGACCGCGGGGTGGCTGGTCTGGGACAGCCTTCGGGGGACAGTCCCGCAGCAGCTGGCAGATGGGATCAGAGACGCGCACGGAGCTGGGCAGGAGGAATACTTTTGGGGTTGAGTCAGCGAAACCTGGAACTTCCTGCAAGCCCCTTTAGAGCTGGGAGGCTGCTGTGTTGGCAGTAACTGTCTGTTTTCTGCTCTCCCTGGGTAGTTTATTCACAGCAGGCATCAGCGTAACTGTCAAAACTAAAGAGAAACTGAGGTTGCATGAAACTAAAGAGGATTTTTCACCGTTTGCCATGGTCCTCATTTCACGTGAGACATGAATGATATGGCTGTTTTCTGATTGAGACTATCCAGGAATTGTTTCTCTTTGTGAGACCATCTGTACTCATACATGAACCCAAACATCCTGTGTGAACACCAGGATTTTTTATTACCCAGTCATCCACATAGAAACCAGAAACCACTATAAAGCTTAGCTGACCAAGTTAGTAGCTACTGCACACACAAGCGAATTTGTACAAATGATTAGACTGGACTTGCCCCTGGTTTTCCATCACCAGCTTTTCCATACCCAAACAGAGACACTGTATGAATTTTTTTTTCTTCAGGTGATCCTGCTCTAGCAAGGGGTGAGGTGGACAGAGAGGGGGGCTGCGGTGGTGGACTACATCTTCAGAAGACCTTTCCAACTCTTTCCAGTCTGCTTTTGCAATTCAGATGTGAGTAACAGAGTAATTGGCTGTAGATTTCGGCTTTGGGACTACGTGGCTGATTTGAGGTTGTTTTTTTTTTTTGTGAACCTGGTGGCAAAATATGTTTCATGGAATCAACCATGAAATCAGCTTTTGCGTACATTAAGGCTTTGACCCAGTCCTTATATTCTATTTTTCAAAGTGCCTGGGAAAAAAATAAAAATAAATGTGTCAGGAGTGTTTAATGTTCAGAGGTGTCCACTATGACTGACAATTATATTTCTTTCCAGAGGGTGAAATGTGGTATTCTGGACCATTAACACCGGGGGCACTAGCCAATAGTGAAAATTTTACCCTGAGAATAGGGGGTAGGAGAGACCACATCTTCACAAGGAAAAAAAAAATTCTCACCTAGGGAAGTGTAAAATTAGTTTCCTTTAAATATAGAGAACAGCTTATTTCCTGTGAGGGTCCCAGAACACTGGGTCGGGATGTCCAGAGAGACTGTGGAAACTCCTCTGAAGACTTTCAGATCCTGCCTGGATGCATTCCTGTGCAACCTGATGTAGATGAAAGTGCTCT
>VWZI01019846.1:49909-175529 GCA_013396835.1 Psilopogon haemacephalus
GGGGGCGGGGGAGGGGCGGGGCGTTTGTTGGACTAGATGATCTCATGAGATGCCTTCCAATCCCTACCTTCTGTGATGCAGTGAGATAGAAAGGTCATGCTGAACCAGGTGCTTTTTTCTTAATTGTATGAGGCACTGAGCCTGTTTGGTCCATAGGCTGTGTTTCTGGCAGCTTTTCAGCTTCATCCTCTGGTTCTGGGACTAAGTCTTCATCTGAGAGGGGAAGGGAGAGCAGAGAAATAATCAGCAAATGGGAGGGAAAAGCAAATGTTACCAGATTCAGAAGTAGGAAGAACCAGGGGAAGAGTGACCAGATGGGTGGCATTAGATAAAGGCCTTGAAAATCTCCCTGGGGTTGTTGCCAAGGGGAGATAGTGCCCCTCAGTCTTCTCCAGGCAACTCCAGGTCTCTTAGCCTTTCCTCATAATGCAGATGTTCCAATTCTCTCATCATCTTAGTGGGTGTCTGCTGCACTCTCTCCAGTAGATCCTTGTCCTTGAATTTGGCTAGCCCAGAACTAGATGCAGGATGCCTCATGAGGCCTTATTAGAGCAGAGCAGAGTGGAAGGACAACCTCCCTCAACCTCATGGCCACATTTTTAATTCACCTCATGATGCCACTATCTGTCTTGGCTATGAGGCCACATTGCTGGTTCCTTGACAGCTGTCATCCACTAGGTTTACAACGTGCGTTTTCCCAGAGCTGCTCTCCAGCAGGTCAGCCTTCATGCAGGAAGTTGTTTTTTCCCTGGTTGTTTTTTTCCCCAATGTACCCTACAATTTTCTTTCCTTTTAGGAACAGCAGATGTGAATCCGTAAGAATTGTTATTCTGAAATACATGCACATGCTGGAATGATGCACAGTGGCTGTATATATCTTCAGCAAAGCAGTGATACCATAGTAGTTTTCTGGTAGTAAAATTCCCTATGTAAACACAGCTCTGCACATCACAAACTGAAATTACAACTTCTGGAAGTGTAAACTTGATGCAGGTGGGAACTCTGTTCCTGATGGCTTAGAATATAGTAAATCTGTCAATGAACTATTTTTTTACTGTCAAAATAAAAAAAAAAATTATTGTCCAGCATTTTGGTGGTGTTTAATGTATTTATTTCTTGGGCTTTGCCTATGATTGCCTTCTACTCAAGAGGTACTTTCAGGTGGCATTTCAGTGAGTGGCAGTGTATTTTTCCTTATGTTGTTGTACAGAGTTGCACAGATGGGAACCTGGAATCTGGAAGTCGTCTCTGCTTTGCAGTCATGAGAAGTAAGAAATCTTAATGAACAGCCTAAGGAGACAGGAGAGCATCAGATGACGTCTGACTAAATGAAGATTTGGTTGTTGACAATCTGTAAGGTAGCCTTGCCTCATATTTGTGACACAAATACTTTTAGCAGAGCTGTCAGAATCAGACCTGGGGTTTGGAGAGTAGGACCCAGATGTCTGCAGACCCAAATAAACACACATACTCATAAGTAAAGTTAGTCTTGCTCAATGAACATAGAATCATATTGTTTTTGTTAGAAAAGAGCTTCAAGATCATTCAGTCTCTCAGCACCACATCTCTGGCTCTTGTAATCACCTCCAGGGATGGGGATTCAACCACCTCCCTGAAGAGCTTATCCCAGTGTTTGGCAGGCCTTTCGGAGAAGTTTTTTTTTTTTTCTAATACCCAACCTAAAACTCTCCTGGAGTCCTATCATCCTGTTACTTGTTACTAGGGAGAAGAGATCAATTCCCACCACACTCCAACCTCCTTCCAGGGATTTGTAGAGTATAAGAAGGTCTCTACTCAACCTCCTTTTCTTTGGACAACTAAACAACACTAGTTCCTTGAGCCGCTCCTCACAAGACCCATTCTTAAGACTCTTCACCAGCTTCATTGCCCTTCTCTGGACATGCTTCAGCACCTCAGTGTCAGTCTTGTAGGGAAAGCCCCAAAACTAAACCCAGTACTCAAGGTGTGGCCTCATTAGTGCTGAGTCCAGGGGAACAATGACTTCCCTGGTCCTGCTGGCCACGCTAATCCTGATACAGGTTAGGATGCTGTTTGTCTTATGATTTTTGCATTACGTATGTTTGCTATCAGCTGTAATTCTGTGAAAGGTGGATCATACAATACTGCGGCACATCATTCTGCACCATGAGTGAATAAACATTGCAGCAGATTTCAGGGGATTCTGTTTTCTACTATCTAACTTACTACTGTGGAAATCAGTCCCATCACGTCAAATATTGAGGGAAATGTTTGGATGACAGGTATCCCACCGCTACAAGTTTCTGAGATTGTTTGAAATGGTTCTGGATGTGTCATAGGTAGATGAACTACACAGGACAGGCAAGGGATATGTAAATTGTCTGTTGTTCATGTGGGAGAGTTGGGAGGGTTGGGACAGAACTGCCAGGTGCTCAAGAGGTGGAATAAAGTGTGCAAGGCCAGTTTGGATGGGGCTTTGAGCAACCTGTCTAGTGGAAGGTGTCCCTGCCCATGAATGAGGAGTTGGAACTAGATCTCTTTAAGGTCCCTTCCAACCCAAACCGGTCTATGATTCTGTGATTTATGCCAGTGTAGGTGTTCAGCCTTGTAAAGTGTGATCAAATAGGTATGTCTCATATTTACAAAAGCAGGGAGTGTATACAGGTTGTTGATGAACAGATACACTGTTTAACTGGGGACCAAGCTGTGTGTGCTGTACATAGAGGTTATGAAGGTTGGAGGAAACACACAGGACAACATGAAACATACAGATAATGTGTAGTAAATAAAAGGGTTGTGGGACAGAGAAAACTGAGTAGGTGTGGCTCGGAAACTGATAAACAAGTGCTGTTGGTGAATACATAGGATTTATTGGTTGCCAAGAGTTATTAGACAAATGATGTGAGGAGTGACGTAGACCCAACTACACACCTGGGATGTCAGGCACACAATGGTGTGTGGCAGGTGGTGTGTGGGTCTGGCATGCTGTGTCACATACCCACAGCAGCAACGACAATTGCCATTGCCCACGAGGGGCAGGCTTCTGGCGACCTGTGCTGTAGCTGCTCATGGGTGGCAGTTCCTGCACCTGTGAATAGACAGTGAGGGGCAGGTGGTGGGGTGCAGAACCCTAGAGAGCTCGGCATTGTGGTGGCGGGCAGCCAGGCAGAGCCATGCTCTCAGATTTAAGCCCTCTTTTCGCCTGGACCTCGGGCCGAGCTCTGTCATGGCGGGGGAGGGGAGCTTGACCAAACTCGTGGCGGGGGCAGGGAGGAGCAGGAGGTCCTGCCCATTACGAGCCTGCGTGTGGTTGCTGACACCCAGCCCTCTAACACCGACAAAGCCCTGCCGGTCGTTCTGCTCGGCCCGACCTCCCCTTTCCCCTGCAGCCGGGCGCCCCGCCTCGCACCCCCTCCCCCAACCGGTGCCAGCCCCTCTCGCCCGTTCGCGCCGTCGCCGTTTAGTCAGGCGGCGGGAGCGCGCGCGCGAGGAGGCGGCGGAGCCGTGGCTGGAGCTTGGACCACAGGGGGCGGGGGTCTCGTAGCAGGGAACAGCCGCTTTCCTTGCTCCAGCGGCGGGAGGAGGGACACCGAGGAAGGGGAAAGCGGGGCTGGGCGAGCGGAGCGGAGCGGAGCGGAGCGTCGGGCGGTGCTGCTCGCTCTGCTTTAGGACTGCGCTGCTGAGCTACAGCCGCTGGCGGGGAGGAAGGGGCGAGTCTCCCTGGAACCTTCTTCGCCCTGTGACTTCCCTTCCAAAGGCCCGGTGCCGGAGCAGGAAAGGGGAGAAGTGGGAGAGCGCGCTGTGCCGGCGGGGTGCGCCACACTCGCGGGGCCCCACGGGCTTGGGTTTGGCGGTGCCCAGGTCTGGTGAGATGTCGGGCTGAGCGGCTGCGAGCCCGGGGGGGGGGTCCGCCGTGCCCGGGGGGTGTGTGGTGTGTGTGCGTGTGGGGGTGTGGGACTCGAGACCGGTCCTTCAGCCGTTCCGCCCCGCTGTGCCCATGGTCGTTGTGCATCCCTGGAGCGAGGAGCGGGGCCACTGCGCTCCGAGCTGCCGGCGCTTTCCCGCCGCGCCCCGCAGGGGCCGGACAGCCGAGACGCCCAGGTGGGTGGCAGCTGCGGCCGCTCGTTGTGCGCGGCAGGGTCGGGGGAAGTGGTGGCGGTGGAGCGGCCTCCGCGCCAGCTTCTGGCGGGCGGGTGGCTGGCTCGTGGCTGTGCTCCCGCCTCGCCCAGCAGTGCGGTGCTGCGCGTTGATGGTGGGAGGTTGCTTCCCGCCTCGCACACACACAGCAGGGTTTGAACGTCTCTGTCCTGTGTCCGAGCAGCTGGTGGAACAGGGCGATAAACAGCTCCCGGGCGCTTGAACGTGGAAATCTGCGCTTGTTCGGGGGGCGTTTTTAATGTTGTGTGTGTGCCGGCGGTTTAAACCACAACATCTCTATAACTGGGTTTCTTCACCTCTTTTGTTTTCTGATGTTTAAAGACCTAAATTTCACATGGGTGATTTGGCTGCTTAAGAGCTAACAGGGTCTTCGTTTTCAAAGTGTGCGGCTATTTATCTTTTTTATTAACTCTCACCATTTAAGGAAGCACCCTCTAAAACACCTAAGTATTTTTTTTCTGTCACCGTTTATGAATGGATGTTTATTTTCTGTTGCAATGGGGTCCAATGTGTAGGAATTGATGTTTCTGACCTGAAACATACTTTTTTTCCAGTCTTGTCATTTTGAGTACTAAATGTTATTCTTGGGGAAGACACAAATAAATAGAAATAGTTTTCCTGGGTTTTGAAACTTCCTTTATATGTTCACGTGTAGACATAGATTTATCTTTCCTTTGAACCCACATTGTTGGGTAAAGGAACAACCTGCTTAAGCTTCTGTTTGTTTTGGTGGTGGGTTTTTTTTTTCCCTGGGCTTGTGCGGCAATAGATTTCTCTAAATTATTCAGAGTTGCACATTTCCCATAATTGTGTCCATACCATTTTTTGGCATTGCTTACTCTTATATGGTACTTCTCCTTTAATGATTTGCTTCCTCTCTATTACATATCTTCGTGTGGTTTTTTTAATGTCTAATAAGGATATTTCTTTTCCCTTCCCTAGGTGTTGCTGAATTCGGAGTCATTTAAGGGTCTGTTTCTGAAGAAGCTGAGACACGAGGATTGAGCCTGTTTTTCACAGAAAACGGCAGCTCTTCACCAATACGCTTTTTCCTCCTTTTCCCATCCATCCTCTGCCTCAGTAAAGGAGGACAATTGACAATTTAGGAATTACTTTAACGGTCGTCTATTCCCTCTTTTCCCCCATAGTCCCTGTGGCATCTGCTATACAATACCCCTTGTAGGATCAGGATATCATCATCCTCACCCTTTAGTAGTACCGTTCCCTCCCTTGGAGTCCAGTGCAGAGAGGCAACCCAGAAGAATTCATTGACACCCTTTTCCTGGTTAATAAGAGAACCCTGAAAAACGGGGTACCTGACAAGACACATCACCTCACCCAGGGAGCCAGAACTGAAGCAGCACTTGGCACGCTGAGGAAACCCCATCTTTGGTGATTTTTTTTTTTTTTTTCGTCTCCCACTCGCTCCTTCCTCACCCAAATTTCTGGTAAGTCTCTCTCTTCAGCCCATTCATTCATCGTCCCTTCCCCCACTGCCGGCGCTTGGAGAGGCCATGCACAGAAACAGCGTGGGGTGGGGGAAGGGAGGAGGAAAAAGCTGTCTCTGTACATGGGGTCGGGGAGGACGGTGGGTGGAGGTTGTTGTGCCACATTGAGGGGCAACTTGGGCAGAGGTGGAAGAACCTCTGTCATCGGAAAAACGGCTGATGTGGGAAGAAATGCCTGTTTTATTTGCACAGGGATACATGCACACAAACTGAAGGAGGATGAAAAAGATCAGAGCCTCTTGTGGGAAAAAAAAATAGGAAGACCCAAGTAGAAGGATAGCTGATGCTGACCTGTATGGGGCTAGTGTTTTGGAGACAGAAAAGACTAGATTATTCACTAGAGATCAATAGCTAGTGTGTGTGAAGGAGGAATGTTGTCACTACTTGAAAGCATGCACATAGAGAAGGAAAGACTGGGGTGTGGATGCCTGCTTTATGAGGCAGCTGTGCCTGGAAGTACTGCTCCTAGCATCCTTAACATCGCTCGTGCAAAAATGGGGACAAGCAGATGAAAGCTATCACAGGGAGTGCAGTTGCTCAGTCTGGGGTAGTACTAGGAATTAGTGGGAACTATTAATATATTCCCATATCCTTTGACTGTTGCAGTCTACAAATCTAAGAGGGAAAAGGTGAATACTGGAATATGCTTTCCAAGAGGGTGTGCTTGGGGTTCACTTGATTGAAGTGACTTTGGTTCTACAATGCATGGGTGGAGGGCAGATAATAATGCGGCAGCATTGGACAGATTGCACTGCAGCTGCTCATGATGTTATATAAAATACAGAGTCTTCAATTAAAAAGGAAAACGTGTAATGGTTGTCTTACATGACAGTCTTAGGAAAACTGATCTCTGATAGGTAAGAGGAAATTTTTTTGAGGTTGTCCTTAAGGATGACCATGAAGCAGCAGCATCAGGAATGAGTTGATTTTTCTTAGACTTATTTTTGTGAAACCATTTTAGCAAGTGGCTCAAGATGCCACCTTTTATCTCTGTACGTATCACTCTGGGTTATACTTATCATGTATATCTATTTTAATCATGCTTTCTTCAGATGGTCATCATTGTGGTGCTGTCTTTATGCAGAACTGAGAACTGTTTTCAGACCACTCCTCGCTATGATAGAAAGTTGTGTTTCTGGGATATTTCAAGTGCTAGTCTCATTAAATTGTGACAGAGTCTTCCATGATGGTGTATGATGCCTCATGTAATGGGTCATGTATCAAATGACCCCTCATTAGCTATTTAACCAGTGTGGCAGTGAAAATGTACTTTGGAATTAAGATCTGCCTTGCATTATCCTAAAAGAGAAAACTTATGGGCATCTGCCAACTGTTCTTCGGTTTTCAGTGTCTTGAGGTGTGGCCTCCTAAATAGCATTCTAGAAACTGCTGTAGTGGTAGAGACAACTGCTTTATGGGAAGTCCGTACTCTCTTTCAAGCCTTAGCTAATTTATGATAAAAAGGAAAACAAAATTATCTTTTCCAGCTTGGATAACACTGTTCCAGAAAGAAGTATGAAGGAACAGGCATTAATGATAAGTGCAGAGGTGCGGTATTATTTGTAGTGAGGTGTGTGCTGGGAACTATGTTTTTCCTACTTCTCCATTTCCCATGGCAGTCACGGCTGTCAGTCTCTTTGCTTTTTCCTTCTCAATTCCATGAGATTTTTATAACCGTTATCTGGGCTGTGGGAATTAAACATGCCTAGAGGTGTGCTAAAACTAGGATTAGGTTCAACCTGTCAATTAACAACTGAAATCCTTGGAGTTGTGCTAGCTGAGAAAGTGCTGTAACTGAGGCCAAGAGACTGAGTTAGGTGAGTACTGGGAGGGGCTAAAGGTAATAATTGTTCCAATAATCATTTCCAGATTGCACTTTCATCAGTGGGAACGTGCTATAATTTAAGATCAAAACTTGAGTGGTTGAAATGGCTACATCACATAGATTCCTAATGCTACGAAACAGCTGAGATTCTATTCACCCCATAGGGATGAAACAGCCTAGCCTTTCTGATTTAAAAAGGCATTAAGTAGTTGCTTTCTGAGCAGAAAGGATACAGAATGATATTTCTGCATACTGTGTGTATTTTGTCACACATTTGTCTATAATACAAAAAGGAATTAGCATCTCCTAATAAAGGATTTCTTGTTTCAGCACAGGGGAAAATACATCATAATGAAAAAGGCTGAGTCCCTTTTTCTTCTTTTTGGGTGTGGAAGACTGGACAAGAAGTAAATGGAGATGAATCTCCTAATTCCTTCCTTCAAGGGAAGGAAGGCCACTTCTCTGAGTGGTTCTCAGAGAAGATATTCAAATCTCTCTAGACAGCTGGTCAGATTGCCCAGATTCCCTGCTGTGCCAGTAAAACATAGTCATGTATGATGGAAAGCAGAAAAGTTGCATGGTGAAAGCATTTGTTACAATCACAGAATAACTTGAGTTGGAAGAGACCTTAAAGATCATATGGTTCATGCCATGTGTAGGGACACCTTCCACTAGACAAGGTTGCTCAGGGCGTTATCCAGCCCGGTCTTAAACTCTTTCAGTGATGAGAGGTCCACAGTTGCTCTGGGCAACCCATTCCAGTGCCTCACCACCCTCATAGTAAAGAGCTTCTTCCTAATGTCCAATCTAAGTCTGCTCTAGTATAAAACCATTGCCCCTTGTCCGGTCACCACATGCCCTTATAAAAAGTCTCTCTCCAGCTTTCCTGTAGGCACTCTTTAGGCTGCTATAAGGACACAGAATCACAGAAGTTTTGGGGTTGAAAGAGACCTCAAAAGATCATTTAGTCCAACTCCCCCTGCCAGAGCAGGATCACCTATACCAAATCACACAGGAATGCATCCAGGTGGGTCTTTAATGTCTCCAGAGAGGGAGACTCCGCAACCCCCCAGGGCAGCCTGTTCTAGTGTTCTGTCACCCTCGCTGTGAAAAAAAATATTCTTCATGTTTCCATGGAACTTCCTATGTCTCAACTTCTACCCATTGCCCCTTGTCCTGTCATTGGACATCACTGAGAAGAGCCTGACACCTTTTACATAAACATTAATGAGGTCACCCCTCAGTGTCCTCTTCTCCAAGCTGAATGTTTCTCCAGGGCGTTCTCCAGTCTGAACAACCTCAACTCTCTTAGCCTTAGCCTGTTTTCATAGGAGAGATGCTCCAGTCCTGTAATCATCTTTGAGGCCCTTCTCTCTACCTGCTCCAGCAGGTCCATGTCTTTCCTGTGTTGAAGACTGCAGAACGCGACATAGTACTCTAGGTGGGTTCTCACCAGAGCAGAGTAGAGGGGCAGAATCACCTCTCTTCCCCTACTGGCTGTGCTTCTTGTGATGCAGCCCAGGATGTGTTTTGCCTTCTGGGCTGCAGGTATGCACTGCTGCCTCAGGTCCAGCTTTTTATCCAACAGTTTTCCAAGTCCACAGGGCTGCTCTTGATCTCATCATCCCCCAGCCTCTGTATTGGTACTGAGGATTTTCCTACCCAGGTGCAGGATCTTGCATTTTGCCTTGTTGAACCTAAAGCTAAAGGTGTATTATAAATTCAAGGAATCTGGGATCAGGAGGGGAGGAATGCTGTGTAAATGCCAGAACAAAGCTTAGCTGAAGCAGTAGAGGAATGCCACAGCTCAAAAGTTGAGGTGAGCATTCAGAGAATCATGGAATTGTTTGGAATTGGGAGGGAGTTCTAAAAGTCATCTAATCCCAACTCCCCTGCATCTAGTTGGACATCTCCAACTAGGTCAGGTTGCTCAGAGCACCATTACTAACAATCTTCCATGTAGTGTCTTTCTGAAGCAGATGAAGCAGTGTCTGCTTGACTGGCATGATTCATATTTAGATTTTTATCACAGAAGACGTTGTTTTACCTTTTCCAGTCTGTTCTATGGAGTCAAGCTTACGATGATTTTTTCCCGTTAATTTCATAAATCTATTAAATAGTTATTGAAAGATTGCTGTGACATTGACTGTAGTAGTGTTTAGTGAAACCTGCATTTTAACTGGTTGCCTTGAAGACATTTAAATGTCTGCTCTTCCTATCACATATACTAAACTTACTTTGCAGTAGATATTTCATGCACACCAAACATTGTGTAAGACTGTTTTGCAGTGAAATGTTGAATTGAGTTCGTTTTCAGGGAATAATTCCAGAAAGCACCCCCATCCCTGAAAAGGTGATGGAACAGCTGTTATGAGAAGTGGTCAACATGGATTCACTAAAGGGGAGTCATGTCTGACTAGTCTGATGGCCTCCTATGAGGGCATGACTGGATGAATAGATGAAAAAGAAATCAGTGGACTTCAGTAAGGCTTTCAACACTCTCTTCCATGGCATCCTTATAGGCACGCTTACGGAATATGGGCTAGAGGGGTAGATTGAAAACTGGCTGAAGGACGGAGCTTAGAGGGTTGTGTTCAGTGACACTGAGTCTAGTTGGAAGTCTAGCAAATGGTGCCTCCCAGGGGTCCAGACTGGGTTCAGTCTTGTTCAATACATTCAACAACCTGAATGGAGGGACAGTGTACTCTGAGCAGGTTTGCCGATGAGGCAAAACTGGGAGGGATGGCTGACACACCAGAAGGCTGTATTGCCATCCAGTGTGACAGGCTGGAGAGTGGGACAGAGAGTAACTTTACAAAGTCTTAAAAGGGCGGGTGTAGGGTTCTGCACATGTATCAGTACATGTTGGGGGCTGACCTGCTGGAAGGCAGCTCTGTGAAGAAGCCCCATGAGTCCTG
Source organism: Psilopogon haemacephalus (assembly GCA_013396835.1). Taxonomy (NCBI): domain Eukaryota; kingdom Metazoa; phylum Chordata; class Aves; order Piciformes; family Megalaimidae; genus Psilopogon; species Psilopogon haemacephalus. The sequence continues at coordinate 60,298 of VWZI01019846.1, forward strand.
GTGGACAACAGGATGATCATGCAGTGTGCTCATGTGACCAAGAGGGCCAGTGGTATCCTGGGATACATTGAGAAAAGTATGGTCAGCAGTTTAAGGGAGTTTTTTCCTCTCTGCTTTGCCCTGGTGAGGCCTTACCTGAAGTACTGTGTCCAGTTCTTCCCTCCCCAGTTCGAGGACAGGGAATGTCTTGAGAGGGTACAGCAGTGGGCTACCAAGATAATTAGGGGACTGGAACATCCCTCTCACAAAAAGAAGGACAAGGGATGTGGAGCTTTTTAGCCTAGAGAGAACTGAGGGGGGATTTCATCAGTACTTATCGGTACTTAAAGGATGGGTGTCAGAAGGATGGGGACAGTCTGTTTTCAGTGGTGCCCATCGACATGACAAGATGAAACGAGTGCAGTCTAGAACATAGGAAGTTCAATCTGAATGTGAGGAGAAACTTGGTTATGTTGAGAGTGGTAAAGCAGTGAACAGCCTTCCCAGGGAGTTGATGGAGTCTCTGGGTCATTCAAACACTGTCCTTTTGGCAAGGAAGTTGGACTAGATGATCCCCAGAGGTCCCTTTCCACCCTTGTCATTCTCTGATTCTGTCTTACCAACGTACTTGTGCATGTAACTGCAAGGCAAGCTTTCCTCCTACATACCATTTTTTTGAGAATGGGTAAGAGATTGTTAGTGGGTTTGGGCTAATAGGGTGAATGGGCTTTGTGTTCCATAAGAATTCTTACACAATCAAAATAAGAGATTATAAGGAGAGACTGAAGCTCTTAAGTAGATTCTCAGAAGCAGGATGTTAGTGTGAAAAAGATGTTTATGTATGTGTTAAAAAAAAGTGGTATTGGGTTGGAGGTCAAGGAACCATTTGTTAGGGTTACTACGTTTCTTAATCTTTACCTCCAGACTTGAGGTTGTTATCTGCCTGCCTCCAGATGAGATGTGAGTCTTTAGATAGATATATATATCTATCTATGTGTGTGTGTGTGTGTATTTACAAAACTCAGATCGTCTGGGAGAAAGGAAACACAGTATTAGGAGGTAGATGACTTCTTAAGGCATGTTAGTGTGCTTGCTGGTTTAATGTGCTAGTTGACATCTGGATGGCTCTTCATGATGATAGCTCCTTTCAAGAACAAAGATGGGGAAAAAAAAGAACAAAGACGGGGAAAAAAAATGTGCCTTTCTTTTTTTTTCTTCTTCAACCCTCTGTTGATTTTCAAGAAAGAAAGTGCTGAACTGGAAGCCAGAGATGATGCCTGTGCAGATTCACGGTGAGGGTTAGAAATGGGGCCGTGTAGAAAAGAGATTTAATAATGATTCCTGTTAACAAAGAAATCAAGGGTTAGTAACAAGCACAATGGGGAGAAGGCTGCTGGAAAGAAAGTAACTTGTTTGCACCAGTGTAAGAACTAGTACTGAGGGGAAAAATAACCAGTCAACTCGAAATCCAAACCCAAGAAAACCCAAATAGTCTGAAAATCTGTCATGGCTTTTTTTTTTTTTTTTTTTTTTTTTTTTTTTTTTTTTTTTTTCCCCCCNTCCCCCCTCCTTTTTTCATTTTTGTTGTTTCAATTATGACAAAACCTGTCTAGTATTTTTTTTTCAGTTACTCAGTGTCATCTAGCTGTGTTTTAAGATCAGCTATGTCAGCCTAGTAGATAGAACTGCTTCTGAAGAGAAAGGAGATAGGTGGGGCTGTTTGATGCAGCCATTCATGCAACCAGCAGAAATAAAAAATTGACAAGAAGCCTTCTGAACTGTGTTGTAGCAGTGTTGCTTCTGAAAAACAGAGCTTGTCCCAATTTTATGTGAGGTTGTTGTCCTAGGAAGTTTCCTGTAAACTGCCACATAGAGAAAGCCATTGTTGAGAGGGCCAGAGCTGGGACAGGAGTTGACAGTTACCTGTTTTAAGCTGAAGCCTCATCTTTTTTTTTCTGCTTGCAGCTTCTTTGAAGAAGGAAAAGGGGGTTCTTTGAGATATCAAAAGATATTATTTACATCTTCTTGACCATTTTCCTACAGTGAGCAAATACTAATTTTCTGCTTTAACTTAAGGATCTTGACTGCTGTCAAGGGCTTATGTGCATCCTACAATTGCCTTTCTCTAGCTTTTGCTTTATTTCAGACTGTTATTAGGAAGAAGTCTAGTCCTTGACTTTATTATTGCTCATTTACCAAAGCAGTGGGACAAACCTCACAGTCTTTGCTTGTTGTAATTATGGTTCTTGGTACCAGAAATGAAAATGACTACTTAAAATTTTTTCTTCTTGTTAAGAAAGAGGTGTGCTAGTAGGAAAAAAAAAAGTTTTAATTAATAATATAATCTCGTTCTTATTGTAGCAAAAAAATAATTTTGTTACAAGGCTTACTGCAGAAACTAAAATGATTTGTAATACTGAATGGAAGTAGTTGTATACCTGTGGGTTTTTTACATTTATGTTTGCTGACAGCTGGTCCTATCATTAGGATTACCAGGCAAAACTCTCTCTTAGTTTCATTTTGTTTGAATCTCCTGTAAACTAGTGGTGAAAACTATTTCTATCTCTTTATTTTAATAGGAAAATTTAAAATGTGTCATAGAAAACAACTCTTATTTTCCTCCAAAATGCTTTTTCCCTGCACCATGCTGCTTCTTGGTTTTCTTTTGAGTGTAAACAAGTAGTCCTGTAATTCTTTTAAAACTTCTGAAATATTTCAGTAAAAAAAACCACAGAGTTGCCACAGAATGGTAGTGGTTGGAGGGGACCTCTGAAGTTCATCTAGTCCAACCTGCCTGCTAGGGCACCATCACCTAGAATCAATCATGCAGGAACACATCCAGGCAGGTTCGGAATGCCTCCAGAGACAGAGCCTCCACAACCTTCCTGGGCAGCCTGATTCCATGGTCTGCAATCATCAAAGGGATGAAGTTTTTCCTTTTGTTTAGGTGAAACCTCCTGTCTTCCAGTTTGTGTCCATTGTCCCTTGTGCTGTCACTGGAGTGCCCCTGAGAAGAGTGTGGCTCCATCCTCCTGACACTCACCCTTTAGATATTGATAAGCATTAATAAGATTCTGCTTCTCATTCTTTTCTTCTCCAGACTTAAGAGCTCCAGGTCTCTTGGCTTTTCCTTGTAAGAGAGATGCTCCAGTCCCCTCACCATTTTAGTGTCTCTCTGATGGACTCTCTCCAGTAGTTTCTTGTCCTTCTTGAACTGAGGAGACCAAAATTTGACTCAGTATTCCAGGTGAAGCCTTACCAGAACAGAGCACAGGAGGAAATCCTCCATCAGCCTGCTGGCCACACTTCTCTGATTGCATCCCATGATGCCATTTGCCTTCTTGGCAGTGACAGCACATTCCTGGCTCATGGTCATCCTGCTGTCCACCCGGACTATCATGTCCTTGAAAAATAGTCTTAAGTCCTCTGCATTCAAAGCAAAAGGAGCAGTGCCTTCACAAAATCAGAATGTCAGGGGCTGGAAGGCACCTCTACAGATTATAGAGTCCAACACTCCTGCCAAAGCAGGATCACCTAGGTGGGCTGCACAGGAACTCATCCAGGCAGGTTTTGAAAGTTGCCGAAGGAGATTCTCTGGGCAGCCTGTTGCAGTGCTCTATCACCCTCACCATAAACATGTGTCTCCTACTGTTGAGGTGGAACCTCCTGCTTTGCAGCTTGCTGTGGTGGTTCCTAACACCATCGGAATTCTTGATTTGAACAAGTTTTTTCAGATTTTATGCTGAATTAATGAATGCTGTTTAAAAATGATTGCTTATAAAAAAAATCAAAATTGAGGGAAGAAAGACCCAGTGCTGAGGTTCAAATTGATTTTGCTTCATTTTGCATGTATTAATGTTTGGTAATAACATTCTGTTCTATTATTTTAGTATATTCTGGACAATTCTAAATATACTACACAGTATTTGCCTGGAAATATTAAATTGATTTCTTCCTTTCTTCTGGACTGCTTTTTTTAACATAAAGAATTCAGCACTCTTATTTCCCGTGTATGGTGGAAAGGGATACATCACGTCTCCCCTTTGTGTTCTAGCAGTACGTAGGAGAGATGCTGAGTTATTTCCAACTGTGAGGAATTAACCCAATCGTGATGTTGAAATTCTGGCCTTTCAGGCATGGCCATTTAGAATATTTTCAATACTTGTCACAACTCTTAGTAGTATTAGGGAAGGGGCATGCTGTTACTGGTATGAGAAGTTATATCAAATATGTACTTCTTGTGGCTGAAACTAAGCAAAGGACCAAGACCTGACTTTCAGAATTTTGCTTTGCATTTTTTTCCCACTTGGAGGTTGAAAGTTGCACTCCACTGAAAAAGACTGACTAGTGCAGAGGGAGTAGTACTTGGTACAATGGGGAACATGGAGATAGAAGGCTGTGTACTCTAACAGAGTCTCATCTTCTTCACCATTTAGAAATTCCACTGTAAGGAAACCTTGAAGGTTGCAAGGCAAGTCCAAGATGTGCAGTTCAGTTGCTCCCAGGCTCTGGTTCTTAACGGACCGTCGCATCAGAGAAGATTACCCTCAGCAGGAGATACTGAGAGCACTGAAGGCCAAGTGCTGTGAAGAGGAGCTAGATTTCCGGGCCTTGCTGATGGATGAAGTGGTGCTGACCATTGAGGATGGGAACCTTGGTGAGAATGAGCTAACACTGGGAATGTGCTGAAGGGGTAGATTGGAAAAAAAATTTTAAGATGGAGTATCGGTATTCTTTAGTAATGAATTCCATGTATGTCAGACTACCATACATCATCTAAATCATGTTGATGTATGTTATATCAGGTGGTTTAGCATTTATTGTGATAAATACAATCATTAATTTTGCTAATTTGCATTACAACTACTTTTGCCTTTCCTCTGTAGAATGGAAAGGAGGATTGCTTTGTTTGTTTTTTTCTTTTAATTTTAGGATTAGGAATATTAGGATCTCTGAATTAACAAGAGACTGCAGAGTTCAACTTCAGCATAGGTTCTTGAAGTTCATGGGTCACATTGTAGAGCTTTGGGGGATGTTTTTTCTGTTTCTGCTCCAACTTCAAGATAGGAAACACACCTGAAAGACTAAAATGAACTTTCAATGGACAGTACAAATTCTCTTGAAGCTACAGGTACTTATGTAGCATGCTGCTGTACAAATGTGTGATAACATACGCTAAAAAATGCAGAGCTGAAGAGCAAAGTACATGCAGCAGAATAGCTTTGCCTATTGCTGCAACTTAGGCTATTGTAAACTAGATTGTAAGATTTCTTGTATTTTTTTTTCTGGTGTGATGAAAATTTGTTGGAAATGCTAAGTAAAAGGATTTTGTAGACAGCTTATGTTATAAGAAGAATATTAATATCACAAGTGTCAAGCTGTGTAAGACTTGTTATTATAATGCTGTTTTCAACTTTTAGTTTGGATTTCATAAAGGAAGAAGGAGACTGCAGTGTTGTTTCATACCTTTACCTTTTCCATTTCTTTTTCCCTTGTACCAGTCAGAAAAAAGTAAATTACTGGAGATCCAGGGGAGAATAAATGTTTGAAGGTGGTTAGAGACTAGTTCTCTGTGGGAAGAAAATTTAAAAGTACCCTTGCTCCTGAAGAACAGGCTGTCTATGATCTCATACCTTGTTCCTTATTGGGGAGTCTACATAGGAGGAGACTCTTACAACTCAGAATTTGTACCATACTGTAGCATGAACCATAGGACCATAGAATTGTTGGATCGTAGAATCATTTTGGTTGGAAAAGACCTTTAAGATCATTAAGTCCAACCATTGTCTAACTCTTCCAGGTCTGATGCTAAACTATGTCCCTCAGCACCACATCTCTGCCTCTCTGAAACACTTCCAGGAATGGGGGGATTCAGTGAACTACCTGGGGAGACTTTTACAGTGGTTGAAGTGAGGAATTTTCTTCCAATATCAAACCTAAACCTCCCATGGTGCAACCTGAGGCCATTTTCTCTCATTGTAACTTGTTTATCCAACCTTATCCTTCTTCCCTATCTCTCTATACTTTCAACATTTCAATCTTCCAACTATCCTGATTCCTCCATGTTTATTTCCTATTCTCTCTAGCACAGTATGAGAAAAAAAAAAGACCAAAGTTCACAACTATGTTACTGGTTCAGACCAAATCAGAAACAAAGGGCAGATTACAGAGAACAAAACCAGATTTTGCAAGATTACAAGAAAACTCAAATGTTTAAACCAGCATACACACTGGTTAAGAACTGATGACAGCATTATGTCATTTTATTCCTCACTTAGTGTGAACATTTAAGAATCGTAGAACCATCTTGGTTGGAAAAGACCTTTAAGATCATTGACTGACTATTCTTCAACTCTGTTGCTAAACAGTGTCCCTGGTACCACATATCTGTGTCTTTTAAACACCTTCAGGGATGGGGATTTAACCACCTCCCTGAACAGCCTGTTTCAGTGTTTGAGAACCCGGAAAGGGAAGAAGTTTCTTCCAGTGTCCAACCTAAACTTCCCTTGGTGCAACTTGAGGCCACTCCCTCTTGTTTTATCACTTCTTACTAGGGAGAAGAGACCAACTCCCGTGTCACTACGGCCTCCTTTCTGGGAGTTGTAGAGAACCAGAAGGTCTCCCCTCAGCCTTCTTTTCTGCAAACTAAACTACTCCGTTCCCTCAGCTGCTCTTCACAAGACCTGTTCTCCAGATGTTTCACCAGCTTTGCTGCCCTTCTTTGGACTCGCTCTAGCACCATCATGTCTTGGAATGAGATCCCAAAACTGAACTCAGTACTCAATGTGTATCCTTGCCAGCACTGAGTCATTTCCCTCATTCTGCTGGACATACTGTTCCTGATACAGGGCAGGCTGATGGTCAAGGTGCTGGTGGCTTTCTTGGCCACCTGAGCACATACTGACTTGTGTTCAGCCAGCTGTCAATGAACACTCACAGGCTGGGCCACTTTCCAGCCCACTTTGTCTCAAGCCTGGAGCCTTCCATGGAGTTGGTTGTAAGCCAAGTGTAGGATCTGACACTTGGTTTTGTTGAATTTATAGAGCTGATGTTGATCCAACAATCCAGCCTGTCCAATTCTCTCTGTAATTCTCAGTCAAGCTTAAAACAAATGTGTGGGAAAACATGGGTTTTGTAATTCCTGTAGTTCCTGTATTACTAAATTTTTAGTTCTGTTTTTGAAGTGTCCCTGATTTTTATCAAAGACCTGAAATTCTTTTCAAAAAGTTTGAACATCTTACTGCTGTGTGCTCCTTGTCCTTTGGACAGTGTTCTGTGAAGGCAGCCATGCTAGGCTGTAGCTGCAGCTACTGAGATGTGTAACTAGTTTTTCAGCATTTCAGTATTGTTTTTATTTTTTGGTGATAATTTCTTCTTTCCTTTGTTTTGCTTGTTTATGAGGAACTAAATGTGGCAAGCATCAATTGTGGGGCTTTCTGCTGCCTTCCTTTTAACATACAATGTTGCATCTATTGGATGAAGAAAAGATAAAAAATAAAGTGTGCAAACTGTAAAAGTAATGCTGAGGAATATGTAGTAGAAGAATGAGAAAAAATAAGGAAATTACTAGAATACAAAAAAAAATAATTTCTTACAAAGTGTTCATTCAAAGCTGTGCAAATAAAAGAAAATTTGAAAAAGATTGAGAGAAAAATGTTGAAAGATTGCAGGTAGAAAATTACTTTAAATAATCTGGACCAGCTTAGTTGTGATTATTTATTTTTAAATTTTATTTGTTTTGAGGGGAGGATTTGGGATTTTTCTTGTGTTTCTCTTGGAGAGAGATGAAAAATTTTCCTTTTTAATTTTTCAAGTTTCATTTTCATAGTGCTTTCCCACATGTTTTGATACTGATTTTTTATGGGCAACACAAGTTGTTTAGTTTTCCTTTGTTGAAGTCCTCAGTTGACCTAAAAAAGGTGTTCTGGAAAAAAATGCAGGGTATTATGCATTATGTACCCTTTTTGTTATCTAGTCTTGTGTAAGGGGTCTAGATGGAGTAAAATTTTATATGATGTAGAGGAGTTGATCAAGAGAATGTACCTTCAGTGGATAATAATGTGCTCTTGGTTTCAGTTCAGCCATTGCTTTAGTTCAAAGCTTATCTCATTGTAATACATGGTATTGGAGGAGGCAATAGATTTTCACATACACTTGTAATTAGAATGTTTTTCTGTTCATCATAGTCTAGACAATATCTTACGTGTGTTGTTAAAAGCATATTAACTTACAAAGTCAAGCTGGAAACTGGGGGATGGTCTTCAAAACTGTAGACAGTACAATTGGTGAAACTTTGTGGACTGTAGGAGCTTGGCTGTAGATTTCAGAGACTAAAAATTCAGTGTACAACAATTACTTATCTTGAAGATAGAGTGGAAAAGACACTTCTAAAGTTAGGAAAATTGAGAAGAATGCTGGGATATTGCCATGTTGATGCAGATACCACTGATGCCTAGAGACAAAGACAGATGCAGAAAACTTCTCTGATTCTGAGACTCCTACAAAATGTTACAAAGATTTGCCTTCTATCTGATGTGGCCAGAGGAACAGGTGGGGCTGTTGTAGTCAGTGAACACACCATAGTGCCTCGTGGCGTTACTCAGCTGTACATCAGAGCTGGATTCCCAGACAGGCTAACAGTGTAGCCACGCCAGTTGATTCCTTTTCATCTTGAGCTGAAGCTTGGAATAGTCCTGAGTGTCAAACATATGCAAAGTCCCAGTGTAACTGACAACAGGATGAACTTGCATGCAGCTCAAGATCGGTTTAGTTGTTTCAACACTTCATGAGTCCAGAGGTGATTGCAAATGCAAGTTAAGAGTTGAAGAATTGAAGTTTTAAAGCTAAGAAAGTAGTTTTTAAACTGATTTATGCTTCAACTGTTTTGGAAATAGTTTTCAACAAATAGTTTTTGAAAATAGCTATTGTATATGCGTTAAGTAAATGCCTTCTTACCCATGCTTATATATTCCTTTTTCCACGGCACACTGACAGAAATACTCTGAAGATTAGGGAAAAGCTGAGTTAACATAATTGGAGAAGTCCAGCTGCATGAAACAGTGTTATTTTTGCTTCTGGAGCTAAAATGGCTGAACTAGTTAAGGAAATAGACATGGACAATCTTGCAAACAGACGTAGTAAAGAATACATGTATGGAAAAAGGTGGAGGGTGATACTGCAGCTGCTCTGACTTTAACTGTTCTTGTTAATATGTTTGTCAGTGGTCTGAAGGAGGGCATTGAGAGTATTTGCTGCAGAGTAGGAAGGCAACTTGGCTTGCAATATCTGCATGTAGGGCTACAGGCTGGAAGGCTGCCCAGCAGAGAAATACCTGAGAATGTTGATAAACAGCAGGGTGAACCAGCAGTTTGTCCAGGTGGATAAGAAGGCCACCTGGTTTGCATTATGAATAGTGTGACCAGCAGGACCAGCTAAGTGATCAATCCCCTGGAAACAGCATGGGTGAGGACACACCTTGAGTACTGAGTTCAGTTTTGGGATCCTTATTCCAAGAAAAGACGTGATGGTGCTAGAGAGGGTCCAAAGAAAGGCAGCAAAGCTGGTGAAACATCTGCAGAACAAGGTCTTGTGAAGAGCAGCTGAAGGAACTGGGGTAGTTTAGTGTAGAGAAAAGGCTGAAGGGAGGCCTTCCAGTTTGTATCTGTTGCCCCTCATCCTATCACTGGCCACCACTGGAAAGAGACTCCCTTTCTTCTAGACACTCACCCTTAATGTATTTATAAAAACTGATAAGATATCCCCTCAGCCTTCTCTTCTGCAGTCTAAACAGCCCCAAGGCTCTCAGCCCTTCCTCATAAGAGAGGCATTCAATTTCCTTAATCCACTAGATCCATCATAAGAGAGAGTTTTACATCTACAAAACAGTCGCTGTATGAAAGTATTAAACTCTCAATATTTTTGAATCATCTTCTGTCACACGGTGGGAAACATAGTTGCCTTCTCTTCCTGCTGACTGTTCAGCAGTCTTTTGATACTTTTTAGTCCTGCAGTGCACCTTGCTCTGAGAGCTTTTCTTGCTGTTTGTAGCAGTGACTCTGGGAGTGATGGAGCAGAGGCAGGTGGCCTTGACAAGGTGCCTTGTGAGCACTGCATAGTTGGCCTGTTCCCTGCTACTAACAACAGGCAGAGCAGCCATTGCCTCCTCTGCAGACCTGGGAAATTGGTTTGTAACTCAATAATTGAATCTGGACAGCAAACTACATTGTATGCAAAGGACTGGAAGGTGTTTAGACATGAAGTGAATTTTGTGCTGTTTAAAGTACTGGGCTCAGGACCACTTGAAACCATATCTGATGTTCAGTCACTTGTCAGGCTGATGTTAAATCTTATGATCTATAAGCATTACTGATAGGCAGTTATGGACTATTTAGAGAGGATTCTGTAATGGTGCATGTGTTTAGAGGTGGATGACTATGTGACCACCCCAATATTAGATCATAGAATTGCTTTGATGGGAAAGACCTCCAAGATCATAAAAAACATTAGATACCTCAGACAAACACATCTCAGGTATTAAAAGCAGCAATTCAAATGTTTGCTCTATTAGCATGGAAACATATCAGGTAAGAGAACAAGAAGAAATTGCTTGAGATTATGCCAGGGAGGTTTAGATTGGATATTAGGAACAAAATTATTTGCAGGAGGAGTGGTCAGGCATTGGAATAGGTTGCCCAAGGAGGTGGTGGTCACTGTTCCTGGAGGTGTCAAAAAAACCTTGTGGATATGGCGCTTCAGGATGTGGTTTAATGACATGGTGGTCTTAGGTTGACAGTTGGACTTGATAATATTAGAGGTCTTTATCAATCTTAATGATTCTATGATATTTTAATAACAGTGCATTTAAACAGCTGGCACATATTGTAGGAAGAATTTAAATTTAGTACAGTGACATCAAACTCAGCTTTCTTACGATGCATGTAGGAGGAGAAGATTTTTGTTCTGTGACCCTGTGTGTCCCTGAAGTTTTCTTCCTTACTGTTTGGGATTTCTATTCTTATGTGAATGATTGCCCCTGTTAACTCAAGCTGATGCTAAATATCAGAGGCTAACAATGAATGTGATCTTTTAAAAATCAGTTTCTTCAGTAAATGTCAGTATGCCATGTCTGTGGTAGTTATGTGCTAAGTCCAAATATACCTCTGCAAGGTGGAGAGGTAGAGATGTTTCTTTGTGGAAGTACTTTATTATGGTCATTACAGAGGACTGTGTTAAGGACTGAAGTTTTTCATTTACATGTGTTCTGGAGCAGTCAAACAGAATAATAGTATTTGCAGGGCCCATAATCTTGAATATATCTGGCTGTCACTGTAGCAGAAAACCTGTCAGAAAACATTGTCTGGTTGTTAATTGTAGCAGTTCTCAAGAATGGCCATCTAGGGGAAATCTGATGTAAAAATAGAAGAGTGAAAGAGGTGTTTTCCATACATCACAGTCCATAAATTAAAATTAACCTAACGTTTCACAAGACAGACGGGAAGTTTCTGTGTCACTTTCCCAACAGTCCCTGTTCTAGTGCTCTGTCACATAAGGAAGCTGTCCTGGCGCAGTTGTCTGATAGATTTTCAGAGTAGTATAGTAGTATAGTAAGCACAGTAAGTGCTTTCTTGTCCTGAAGGGTGGTTTTTAATGCTGCATCAGCCTTCCAATGCAGATAACAACATGACTACACAACCAGTAACGTGCTGCAGCACTTCAATCAGGAAGCCAAATTGTGTGTTTTGGGATGTGAGAAGTTAAGAGATACTGAAAGTATCGGTACTGTGAGTATTGGTGTGAAAAAGCTCATGCAGCCAACAACTGTACTTCCTATACTAGACTCATGATCAGAGAAGGATTCTATTACCTGTTTCTTAATGAATGACAATGCTTTTGGTTTTCTCCACCTTTTTTTCCAGTTGTTAGCCCTTTGTGAATGATGGACAGTTGATTGATTGTCAATGGCTGTGTATATGAGAGAGACTGGTACTGCTGAACTTTGTTCAGTGTTGAGATGGCTATTCCATTGTGCAGACCTGTATTTTCATAGAATCACTGAATGGGTTGGAAGGGACCTTAGAAATCATCTAATCCAACTCTCCAGCTGTGCACTAGGTTACTTTCCACTAGACCAGGTTGGTCAAAGTCTCATTAAACCTGGCCTTGAACACTTGAAGGGATGAGGCATCCACAGTTTCTCTGGGCAGTCTGTTTTAATATCACACTACCCTCACAGTAAATACTTTCTTCCTTACATCCAACCTAGATCTGCCCCCTTTCAGCTTGAAACTATTACTTCTCATTGTATCACTATGCTCTGTAATCAAGAGTCTCTTGATCATTCCTGTAGGTTCCCTAAATACTGGTCTCCCTGAACCCTCCGTTTCTCCAGACTTAACAGTCCCAACTTTCTCGGTCTGCCCTTATAGGGAAGGTGCAATAGCCCACTGATCATCTTCATGACTCTCCACTGGACCTTCGTCTCTCACAAGAAAGATTTTTTGATTAGAAAAACTGAATAAAAGTAGACTACTAGAACTTTGTTTTTCTGACTGCTTAGTTTATGTGGTTAAAATAACAAAAGATTTGTAAATTTGCTGCAAAGTTTCCAATTAGGAGGAAAGAATTCAAACAAAAAGGTACAGACAAAAAAAAAAAAATAGTTGATACTGACTTCTAGGAGTGCCAGCAGTTGTGGACAAGTCCATTTCTTGTTTTTACAAATTCAGTGTATAAAATGTGGTTAAATGCTCGTTTCAAGAATACAGTGTTTCCCTTTTACGTCTGTCCTCTGCTGCATGAGAAGCCTAGAATGAAAAGGAGAAAAAAAAAAGTTACTGATGAAACTATCATTATTTTTTTATTTCCTTGTATTGCAAATAATTAATAATTACAATGTCTGTGATGATGTCCTTTCAGTGATTGTTCTTGAAATGGAAGGATGTACAGGATTTCTTACCTGTTAGGAGTATGTTTTAGGATTAGAAGTGTGATAGGGAGCTTTAAAATGCCTTTGTCATTGTAGAAAGTTTAGACAAGCTTTGGTAAGGAAGATGTGTTGTATGCCATGAGAACATGAGCAGAATACCTGATAACAAAGGTCAAAGAAGTCCTGCTAGAATTACACTAGTTAACTGTTTATTTACTGATGAAAGGGTTTTCCTACTGTACTACTCTGTACTTCTATATAGCATAAGTATTGAACTGAGGACTGTCTTGCTGTACTTTTTAGTCATCTTGACAGGATCAGCAAGTAAAATGTGAATTTTCTTACTGTTTAATTTTGCTGAGAGGGCATGCTTCTGCTTCTTTTGTTTGTTTCTTTTATTTCCTTTGGTGAAATTATACCAGTGAAGAATTTGTCTTTCATATCATAGGAATATTTTTTAATGAAAGAGAGAGGAGAGGAATGTGCACTCTTCAGGGCTAAAGTGAGAAAGTAATCCAATAAAATACTCTGTTTTCAACACTATCCATTTCAGACAAGCCATGTTGCATGATATATGTAGCAATATTATGTAATTCAGCACACCCAGTACTAGCATAGTGGAAGAACACGTATTGGAATAGACTAGTGATTTGATCCATTTTGGTGCGATAAAAAGACTGTATCAGTATTTTCTCCTGGATTTTTCAGCTTAGCAAGGAGAATTTGCTGCACCAACACAGTAAATAACAGCAGTAGTTGTAGTATCACTGAAATAATATGCTCAAAATGCATGCTGTCATATCCTATCTTTTCTCAGTTTCTGTCTAAAGAGACTTACATCTGTAAGGAAATGCATCAGTCAGAGAACAGTAAATATCTCCCATTAGTTTTAAGATCCTGAAATGACAGCGGCCTCTAGGTATGTAGCTTGTTGTGGTATGATGCTATGGAACTCAGGGCTGTGTGCATGTGATTTCCTTTTAATTTAAGTATTTGCCAGGGTGGAAGAGGGTGCAATTTGTAAAAAGTTGTGTAAATGTTCCTTTTAGTTCAGAATATAAAACTACTTATTATTTGAGAACTAGTTTACAAATAGAAATGACTAGCATAGATGGAGCTGTTGGATCACAATACAGTGTGATTCCATTACAGGTCACCACCACAATGTTGCACATCCCCACCTTGAAGTTTAAGCCAGCTCAAATGCATTCTCACTTCAAAGCTCTTCCGTTTTGTCATTCAGGTTTTTATACTCTGGGTCACACTGAGCCCTGTATACGCTCCCTCATGCTGATCTTTTTGTCTCAGAAGACATTCAGACTCATGCAGCTCTCTTGGATAAACATTTACACATCCAGTTCATAGACTCACATGAGCTGGCCAATCCTCCTAACTATTACAACCCTCTATCTTAAAAGCCAATTTCTGATATTTTTCATAGTATAAGGTCAGCTTTCTTTGCTACAGGTGTGGTCAGTCACTTCCCACTTTCTTCGCAGAGCTTCACAAGCACATCATTCATGTCCATCTCTGATGAGGCTTTTCAGGAGTTTATTGATCCATTACATGAAGAGAAGTGCTGAAACTATACAGAATCTGGAGTTTGGGGCATTTACTTGGATGTAAGAGACTTCTCTTAAAATTTCTGTCTTAGGTGAAGGAATCATAGAATCATTAAGGCCGAAGAAGACCTTTAAGACTGAGTCCAACCTTAGTAAGTAATGGAATACAAACGTATTTCTTCCTAAGTTTATGTGCTGACCACAGATACAGATTTTCATCTCTGACCTGGTAGACACTTGGTTTGTGTAACACAAACCAGATTGATAAGAAGAGAGACTGACTAGCTGATAAAGTTTGTGTAGCCTCTTGAATGTGTCGATGTTTGGATTATACATCCAAGTAACTGTCCTTGAATAGTAAGGGAAAAGAATATCTCTACCACCACCAAATGCTTACTATGAAAAGTACTAAAATCCCTTTGTGATCCTAATGTGAAAAGTCAAGTTGCATCTTTCAAGTTTATTTTTATGCTCTAAATAGTACTGTAGGGGTCTTGAATTAATGAATTGTCTTGCTCTCTCCCACCCTCATGAAAACGACTGGCTTAATTTTTCAATTAGATCTTGAAGCCACTTAGACCACACAATTGAGAATCATCTGGAGACTGATTTTTTTTGGTAGAAACATTACTTAAATAGATTAGAATTAATTATATTTGACCCTCAAGGGAATAATGGCCTTTAATAGTTTTGTTTGGTTTTGCTCTGTTCAAAAAGTATTTATGAAGTGACAGTCTCATATATTGTGATGAAACACAAATATATGTGTTGTTTCAGTACAGAACAGTCTGACCTATCAGTAGTAGTTTTCAGATGAGATCATGGATTTTTTTTTTCCCAACTGTTTTACTCAAGAGTCCCCAGATAATATTAATCTGAAAATGTTAATGTATTTTAAAAATACAAATTAAATCCTTGATAATCACAGAATGTTGGGAGTTGGAGATCATCTAGTCAAACCCCTCTGCCAAAGCAGGATTACCTAGGGTAAGTAGCACAGGAATGTATCCAGCTGGATTTTGAATGGAGACTCCACAGCTTCTCTGTGCAGCCTATTCTGGTGCTCCATCACCCTCACTGTGTAGAAGTTTTTCTTCATGTTGAGGTAGAACCCACTGTGTTCCAGCTCACACCTGTTGTTCCTTGTCCTATTGCTGGGCACCACTGAAAAGAGACTGTCACCTTCATCTTGACACCCACTCCTCGGATATTTATTGACAGTGATAAGATCCCCTCTGCCTTCTCTTCTCAAGACTAAACAGTCCCAGTTCTCTCAGACTTTCTTCATAGGAGAGGTATTAAAGTCTGCACGTATTCTTGTGGTATGCGTGCAATGATTTACTGTGGTTATGAATGCAGCAACAATCTGTAGCAAAGTTAAGATTTGTCAAAAACATCACAGAAAGTAGAAGTTTATGACTATGACTATAACTGCTTACTTCTATGCACTAAGACCAGCATTTCTAATTTAATTTACTGGGTTTATACTTTCACATCTGAATAGGTGACATAACTGTAAATGGCTGATGAACTGACATTGTTTAACTCCTGTGAAAGTCAGGATTTTTTTTTAAAGTATAATTTGAGACACTAAGATGGTAAATGAATGAGTTACCGTAATCTGTAATGCCACCTTCTCTGCTTTCCAGCAAGAAGAACATACTGCTTACTTACAGAAACTTAGTAGTCTTACAGAACTGTAGAATCATTTTGTTTGGAAAGACCTTTTGGGATTGAGTTCAACCATTCTCTAACTCTACCAAGTCTGGTGCTAAACCATGTCACTCAGCACCACATCTCTGCATCTTTGAAACATCTCTGGGGATGGGGACTTGCTGGGGTGGAGCATGGGTTCAAGAACCCTTTCAGGGAAGAAGCTTCTAATATCCAATGTAAACCTCTCTTGATACACCTTGAGTCCATTTCCTCTCATCCTGTCACTTTTACCAGAGAGAAGAGATCAACAACGTACCTCACTTCCTCTTTACAACTTCCTTTCAGGGAATTGGTGGAGAGTGAGAATGTCTCTCCTTATCATCCTCTTCTCTTGATTAAACAACCACAGTAACCTCAGCTGCTCCTCACAAGAGCTGTTCTCCAGACTCTTCACCAGATTCATTGCCCTTCTCTCAACTCGCTCCAGCATCTCAATGTCATTTCTGTAGTGAGGGCCAGAAAACTGAATGCAGTGCTCAGAGTATGTTCTCAGCAGTGCCGAGTCCAGGGGGACAATCACTTCCCTGGTCCTGCTGGTTGCACTATTCTTGATGCAGGCCACAATTCTGTTGGCCACCTGAGCACACTGCTTGCTCATGTTCCTTCTGTTATTTATCAAGACCTCCAGGTCTTCTGTACTCAGCATCTTTCCAGCCACTCAGTGTCTGAAACAATGCCACTTTATGGCTGAAACAAAACAAAAACAAGGTTTCATCTTATTAAGATGTGATGGTTTGGGAGTTACCCACCCCCTCACATGCTTGAGTTCACCCAGGGTAGACTCAGCTGGCTGGAAGTTAAGGAATAGCACAATATACAAGCAGATATTTACAATATATTACAAATATTAACCGGTATATACATTTAAAAAAAGGTAATACAGAAACACAGTACCCCTCCCAGGAATCGAGAGTCCCCAAGAGGGGTTCCCAACCACCTTCCACCCTCCCCTCATCCTCTGATCTTATCCCAGAGTCTACCTTATGTGCAACGTGAACAGGGAAGGTCAGCCAGGGGAGTTAGAAGCAGAATTGATGAGTTGGGTTACACAGATCCAGTTAGCAGCCAAGGAAAGGGAGAGACCAACAGCCAGAGCTCACATAAGAGCGACTCTTACTATGTCTTTGCTTTAGTACATCTCAGTAAACCTATGAGTGAAGTAGACATCACCGTTGTTTTATTTTCACAGCCTATAACCTAGTTTATCTTATTCAAATATTCCAATTAACTTCAAGCCAGAACATATCTGTTGTCCCGGCACTGATACAAAACTGGTACTTTGCTTAGTTTGGGTGAGGAATTATTCAGTTTTAGTATTGAGTCTCTTTGTAAGCAGCATGCTGCATCTGATGGAACATTGTAGGAGCTGTATTTTGACATTGTGGGTTTCATATTACCTACCTCAACGTTCCAGTGGGCCAAAACTTTCTCCTATGAAGCAATTGAAGCGGAACATTGGTGGAAGAAAAATGTTAATTCGGTGATTTAAATTGGCTGCTCAGAAATTGCCTTTAATTGTATGCTTTTGCGTTTTTCTGAGTGCCCAAATTTTGGATGCTAGAATCAGCTTTGTGAAAGTTTTGAGTACTTGCATCCACAAATAAAATCAATCAGAAACATCAGTACTTGAGAAATGTGGCATCTAGAATTTCTTCTTTAATATTTACCTCTGCATTTCCATTCCCCATATTGGAAATCAGTGGAATACTCAGTGGTATCCTGTTGTCTTTGCAAAATAATATCTTGAAGAGATAAGTACAATAAATAAAACTTAGGAAGAAATGAGTAACGGTGTGTTTTGAAATACACCTGTCTAGGAAATATACACTTAATATTCAGTACTGAGTAACAGCTTGCTGAGTGAATGCTCTGTCTCTTGTGCACCTCAGTTAAATATTATGGGCAAAAATAGTGCTTCTTTGTGTAACTGAAGGCAGTATGTGAGTGGGGTAGCAGATCAGTACTACAAACATACCTGGAAGTGCGACTTTTTCTAATCTTTATGTGCTTAGCTTTATGGTTCAAACAGTTTTCTCTTAGTATAGTTTTTTAATGTAATATTGTACACATGAATTCTTAATAAATAATGTATGTGCAGTCACAGAGGGCTTGTGTAGGGTGCATCAACACTTTACTAACCGGATTTTAGAAAATGAGAAAACTGGGCATGATGCAGTGATAGTTACTTCGGTAACCCAGTACTCTTGCCTTTGCATAGTAGCCCATGGGTATTTTTACATTCAAGATACATACATATGTATCCTGGCAGGGAGACTGAGGAATTATTATACTGTCTAAATACCTAAAGAGGTTGTGCTTGTGCCTTGTTCTCCTGCAGACTTGTTTCACAAGTACGTGTATTGGTGTGGCCCTTTAGACTTCTCAACTGCTTTGGAAAATGGCTTACTCCAGTCCTGGAATTATTTTAGTTTGGGTTCTCTTTTGTTATCTTTTTATTACTGTGTATTATCATGGGGTGGCTTTCATTCGTGTGTCATGCCATTTCCTCTTCAGTGAAGAAAGTATTGTTAGTAGCAAAAGAGGTCATATCAAGTTCTTCTATTAGTGTTTATGTCCCCATTTCCCTGTCTCAGATGCTATTCGTAAATATCCTGTAGACTAAAGATTTAGCACTCCTTTGCATGGGTTGAAATCTACCTCTGCTTTTTCCCATTGAGACAGAGTTTTACTAGTTATGCCATAGAAATTCTTTAAAGGTTTGGAGTAGTTCTTAATTCTTCCATAGAACCAAATTAAAACTCAACTTGGGACTTAAAAATGACTGTCTGTTGTGCCTCTTCCAATTTTCTGCATCTTTCTATGAAGAACTGTGTTGTTGGATGGTGGCTTCCACTGTGAGGATATAATGTTTGTAAACAAGACCAGTTTTGAGTTACTTTTTTCTGAAAAAGAAAAGCTTCACAATTCTATACATCAACCACCACCTCCCAGTCATTTCCAAAGCCCCCTCACTTAATTTCTTTGCTTTCCAGAAAGGAGTTGCCTTTGCTGTACACTAAATTTCTTCTTAAATCTCTTTTTCTGTCAGGAAATAAAGTGGTGGTTCCATCCCTCTACAATGTCAAACTGTAGAGGCACTTTCCACTTTAAGCATGAAGAACTTTACTTAATGACTGTAAAAACTTGTTCAGATCGTCTTGGCTGTGCACAGAAAGAAAGGACTTTTCTCAGTGAACCCACAAATCTAGTTTGAGCTGTGATGTAGTATATTGTGGAACATGCATCCTACTGTTGCAGCCATGTAAGATGCCAAGCAGACTGTAGGAGAATGCTGTAGAGAATCACAGAATAATTTAAATTGGAAGGGACCTTTAAAAATCATCTGGGCCAATGCTGTGCTTAAAACACCCAATTTGAAAGGTAGAGCCAACTCTGAAGTTTGATAGATCAGATTGCCTGGGTATAACCAGTTAGGTTTTGACCACCTCCCAGGATGAAGGCATTGCAGCCTCTCAAGGGGCAATGTGTCACAAAGTCTGACCACCCTCATGGAGTTTTGGGGGGGAGGTATCCAAATGCATGGTCATGATTGTGCTTGCAAGTTAGTCTCTTGACTAATGCTATGCACTCCAAGGCAAAGCTGAATGTGTGTGTTCCACTCCATTTTGTGGAGCACAGACCCTCCTCCTCATAACCTTTCCTTCTGAAAGAGCTTTCATCAGTTCACCACAGTACTCCAGGCATGTGAACTATGCAGCTGCCAGTGAGGAGAGATTACAGCTTGGAGTCATGGTGTATGTGTAGGTAGAAAGGTACAGTAAGAAGCTACTCTAATGGTTGGACTCAATAATCTCAAAGGTCTGTTCCAGCCAAAAGGATTCAATGGTTTTATGAATAATGACTGGAAGTTTTTGAGATGTGCATGTTCATATGCTGCTTCCTTTTGTTTTTCTGTCAGTCTTCCCAGGATCATTCTGGCCTAAGACTGAAATGGTTCTTTGTGCATCCCTCCTTACGTGCTTGGGACTAAAGGTGAGGCAGGATTCTGAAAGTGCATGCCCTTTGTGGATGCTTGGAGGTGAACAAAGTCTGTGGCTGAAGGTGAAAGGGATGCTGCACATGTAAACTGCATGCCTTAATGCTTGTAACTGTTTGTCATGCTTGAAAAAGACTGGCAGCTGGGCTTTTATAGAAATTTGTCTGCAAATTTTTCTTACCTCACAGGACAGGAGGGACAGAGTGGGAGATAGAGAAATTGGTCTGATAGGCTTGTTCTCACTGAATTGGAAGCTGGACTAGCATAGTGATCATGGAGTTGTAAATACAGGAATAAAAAAAGAATCAATTGTGTAGACAATTCATACTCAAAATGGTACTATTTTAAAAATTTCAGCTGTTCAGATCATTGCCGTTGTTGCTGTGTTCCAGCCTCCTCTTTTACAGTTGACACCTTCATTGATCATATCCTGCGGTGAGCTGTGATACCTACAGAAACCAAATTCAACAAAAGAAGAGAATGTTTTCCTGATGACGTAGGAAGCTAAACTGCTCAAGTGGAGCTGAGGAGCTTTAGAATAGTCACAGAATGGTAGGGATGGAAGGGACCTCTGGAGATCTAGTCCAACCCACCTGCTAAAGCAAGTTTACCTAGAACAGGATGCACAGGAACACATCCAGGTGGGTGTTGAAAGTCTCCAGAGAAGGAGACTGCACACAACCTGTTCAGTGGGCTGTTGCCCTCAAAATAAAGAATTTTTCTTTATTTTGCTGGTTTTATTCAGGGATTTCTAAAGAGGTTCGTATTTCTTCCCCTTTTTCTTTGGGTCTTCCAAGATGCATACGATAGAGTTAAACCTTTTCCTGTAAGTCATTTTAATTTTTTAAATTGCTAGAGCCAGAGTCTAAGAGAGAATGTAAATTACAATCTGTTACAAAATGGTGTTTGATAAAGGGATTTCTATGAGCGTGCTGCCGGAAAGTGGAAGAACTTGAAGAAAAATGCAAATATATAGTGGAGATTCTTAGAAGAATCTTTGGAGAAGGGAGATAAATGAACTGGAGATTGTGTCATACCTGACACTGGTTAGAAAAAGCTTCTCTTTCCTGTCTCTGCCATTGTTTCGTTTGTGATGAGATCAGGAGCCCCTCAGTGCTTTTTGTTTCTTTGTAAATTGGGAAAACACTCGTTTCAGAACAGAAGACGCAAAGGGCTTTGCAGCTTATGCAGAGTAAGTGCATATAACTACATTTACCAATTCAGGACTAGATTTAAAATCTAGAGAACAGTGGTAAAACACTCTAAGGTCAAAACAAGCTGATAGTGGGAGCTATTCCTCCTACTTGTTTTGGTCTGCTGTCTGTGGGTACAATGCTAGCACTGCATGAATTTTTTCTTTGACTGCTCTGGTTGGAAGGACTGTCTGCCTGTGTAATTCTGAGGGCCATTTTCTTTCAAGAAGACAGTTATAGACGTGGGGAGTGTCTCAAGTAGGGAACATACTAAACAAATAACTTGATTAGTTAACATCTAGGTGGAAGCTTCTGCATCCAGAAGAGATGAGATATAACACTGTGGTGTTCTATTTTCATTATAATATAGACGAGCATACATACAGCTACTGGGAAGAGAAAGCAAGACCAGCAGATGTGTGGAGAAAAAAATTAATTTCTTCCTTCTCTAGCTTTATGTACAATTTTACATTAATTTCTGTCAAAACTAAGAATTTTTTTGTCATGTCTTATGGTCTAGGACACTTTTTTTTTGCATGTTTGTGTAGGAAAATGTGTTACTCAGGACGAGACTTGAAACTTGTTGGAAAGGACAAGTAGAACAGATACCATTTATTAAAAGTGTCTGACAGCAAAGAAGTGATTCTAAGCATTTTTTATGAGAGGCAGATTTGAAGGATACTTGTCTTCGTTAGAAGTGGAAAACTCACATGGATTGTTTCTCCATTTATCATTTGCTTAAGTAATAAAAGAGAAAAATTACTGAGATGAAAAGATATGCTTTGGTAGCAGAGAGAGAAGATGCGCGTAAGTTATGCATTTTAAAGATATTCTGTAGGTTTTGGGCCTTAAAAGAAAAATCCCATCTCAGATGCAAGGAACACCCTCTGCCATTCTAGATTTTTTTCTGGATTTCTTTTGGCTTTGGGAAAGACCTTTCCAGTTATCCTTGCCCCCTCCTGTGTGTGTCTTTATTTATTCACTTACTAAATTAACATCCTTTTAATTTATTTGCTGTTTAAAATGAACAGAAATAAGACATTTTAAACTGACTGTTAAGAGTAGAGTGTGTTTGCAGAAAGGTTAGTTTAAATATAATTTCTTATGTTATTGTTCCGTAATGTTTAGGACTTGGCACGCTAGGATTGGATTGTTTAATGCTTATGGTTTTCTTCATTTGAGCATGAGAGGGTGGAGAGATTTCAGAACTTGTTATTTTTAAGACTCAGCATTGGTAGGCTCTGGCTAGATGGTACAGAGGGTATACATATGCCACAAGTGCGTGTTCTGTCAGTTGAGAGTGATTTAGATTTACACAACACATTAAAGAATGCTAATTGGACCCAGAAATGTTCTGAGACATCCTGGTGTACAAAACTCCTAATGAGATACAAGAGGTCTCACCTGCAGCCACACAGAAACTGAAATACCCTGTCTGGATTGTAAATAGATGTATATTTTTGCTGTTGAAGCGTCATTTGTACTAAGCAGTGGGTTTAGGTAAAGGTTTCATGAGAAGATCCTCCTAAACTTACACCTGTCACCCTCGTTTCCCAGTTTTGCTGTTATTTCTCCCTGGTGCAGGCTTATTTCTCCTTGGTGCATTTCAGGTTTGTTGAGGTGGCCCATGCTGAATGCATATGGGTTACAAAGCTGGCTGTAAGTGCAAACAACAGGGAGATGTGGCTGGGAATATCTTTTGATAACAGATAATTTTTTTTTGTTTTGTTTTGTTTGTTTTTTCCAGTGTTTTCATGCTTTTGTTTCATCAGCTCTGAC
Source organism: Psilopogon haemacephalus (assembly GCA_013396835.1). Taxonomy (NCBI): domain Eukaryota; kingdom Metazoa; phylum Chordata; class Aves; order Piciformes; family Megalaimidae; genus Psilopogon; species Psilopogon haemacephalus. The sequence continues at coordinate 83,449 of VWZI01019846.1, forward strand.
AGCTGCTGAGTCACTGGAACTCACAGGTGCTTGGCTGGGTTAAGACCTTACTTTCATCAGCTAAGAGATTAGATAAGCAGGAGAGAGTAAAATGCAGGGGAGAAAACAGTTTTTATTTCAGATTCTAATTAACCCATCAGTTCTTCACTACCTTGGTCTATTCCAATCACATTTCTGTTTTATAGATAGGTAATTTTCCATTTTTGTCCTTAATTTTTCTTACACCTGGTTCATGCTGTCTTTGATATATTAATATATGATACTGGCTTTTCAATTGGGAATGCTAATCTGTGTTTTCACAATATTCCTGGATCGTTAACACCTTGAGTTTCGAAGGTCAATCCACTTGTGAACACTTACTTATCATAAGTACTGACTTTGAAACAATACAAACTCTGGTGCCGCTTTCAAATGGTGCAGTTTTCAGTGTGTGTTTAGAGGTTTTCCTATTTGTTCAGTACTGGTCGTGATCTTAAAGCTCTTTTCCAACCCAAGCGATGCCATGATTCTGTGAGAGATGCCAAGAATTCTTGGTTCACATAGTGTTTAGTTGTCAGGATATTGTATTAATTTGACATTCATGTTCACTTCAGATTATCAGAATATCTTTCTATATTGATTATTTTATTTTAAAAAGTTAATGTAAAAAGTAAAACAATCTAAAGGAATTAGTACAGACTCCTCTGTAAATGAGTTAATAAATGAAATCCTTAATCACTGGGCTGTATTTCTGTCCCTTCTGTTGCTGTTTCTGACAAGTCAGTTCAGTATATCCTCCTTAACATGGTATGTATGCCTCAGTAGATATCGACAGGTGTCTATTCAGTTATCAGACTACTTCCACTTTATCTTTTTCTTGAGTCTCTCTAACAATCCAAACTTAGAAATTACTTTGGGGTAAAAAAATAATAATAATAAATGATGTTGCTGATTTGGTATTAATTCAGAGTAATTGCCTCATCTGTTTCAATTTACAGCCATGTGAGTTGCTGCTAGCACAAAAGAAGGAGCTGTGTGAGGAGGTTGAGTGTGAATACTGGGAGCAGAAGAGGACCACTCATTTTGAATAGCAGTGCAAACTCGAGTCTTTACAGCTCTGCAACTACAGTATTAACTGAAAAGTGCAGTAAAAGGTGTCCTCACATGCTGGAAGAAGTTGTCCTGGTGTCCCCTCACAAATTAAGAGTTCCTATTGCATCCCTTGCATTGTACCAATTTCATGACTACTTGAGCTGAGTTACCTAGTTATCAAATGCAAAAATAATATAATGCAAAAAACCACTACTTTCCCCCTCTTTTTTATTTGCATTTATTTTCTCACCTGTCAGAGCAGCTGCTGATCTGACTTCCTAATATAGTTATATGATAACTAGGTCTGATGTAAGGTGAAAAATAGGAGTATGGGAGTACGAGGAGATGAGATTACTTGTTTCTGCTACAGTGTGCAGTTAAACCAGTTTAAGTCATTGTATCATAGAATCATTTAATTTAGAAAAGACCTCTAAGAGCATTGACTCAAACCTTTATCTAACTCTTCCAAGTCTGGTGCTAAACCATGTCCCTCAGCACCACATATCTGCATCATTGAAACACCTGCAGAGATGGGGATTAGACCAGCTCCCTGGGCAGCCTGTTCCACTGTTTGAGACCCGTTTTGGTGAAGGAACTGGTTTTGATATCCAACCTAAACCTCCTGAAGTGCAACTTAAGTCCATTTTCTCTCATCCTATCACCGTGTTTGGGCTTCTGTGACTAGAAATGTAGCTCAGAAACACAGATCTAGCCATAATCAGTCTGCCTAGTGTTCATTTAGTGAGGTATGCCTACAAGCATTTGGCCTTTTTCCCCCTTGTGCCTTAAAAGAATCCTTAATCCATGGCAATCATTAACCTAAGCATTGTTGTCCTTCCCAAGTTTTTCAATAGCCTGTGCATTTGTAAGAATGGTTTTGGGTTCTTCCTTGGGAAAGAGAAGAGGTTCTCTGAGTTCTAGAAAGACATGAAATAGAGATGATGCAACTCAGGTATCCGCTTGCTTTCTGTTTGGAGCTACATCAGTAAGGCTTTGGTGAAAGTTTTCACAATATTTATGTTGAGATTTTATGAATTGAAGCTTGTTCTCGTGTTTTTATTTCTCTGTTCTCAGTTTCAGAATAGAAGGGCATCATACTGCTGTAGAGAGATGTTTAGACTCTGCTATATGCAATTTCATTTAAACTGCTTAGCTGTGAGAGAGTTACCTTGGCAGGAGTACCTTTCTGATTAAGTTTGTGTGGAGAGAGATTGAGGTCATATTAAACCCATGGGTTTAAAAGCTAGCACTTGTTTATGTGGTTTCAAAAACTAGTAAGTGGGCTAGAAGGGGAGAAATGGTAAACTTAAGACTCTCTGCACAAAACTATTCCAGAAGTTTGTTTCTGTGTGCAGTAGAACGAAAAATAACTTAGTAATGCTAGGTATCAGAGGCATTTGCATGGCAGTGGAACTTTGGAGAGACTGTGACAACTGAGTGTTCAAACTAATAAATTGTCTGTCAGATGGGAAGTTGATGCAGAGGAGAAAATGCCCGTGCAAAACTTGGGAAAATTTAATAAGTCAATGAATTTCTAAAAATTCCAGACTTAGCTGCTCTTCAAAGATTAAATTCTAGTTTAAATAAAATTGCATTTTAAACACTATCCTGCATATCACCCAATTGGTGGATATTTATGTTGCTTACGTTTGTTTTGTAAGATACGTATATGGAAGAGTAAATGAACATTTCAGAGTAGGCTTTTCAGGTATGCAGTAGTGTTTTGTTAATGTTAATTCTGATATTGTTAATTATTTTTAAGTCCTGCCACTCTCTTGGTAGAATGTATGTTCAAAATATGCTGGGTTTGAAAAACATTTGGAAATCTAGCTCTCGTTGTTGCATTTGATGAGAGAACACATCTCATTAATTGCCAGTAATCTGCTAGGAAGGTTTGGGGCGTTAATTTTTTGAGTTTTTTTTTCCTATGGCATTTAGGATGAAACACATTTAATTCTCTACGAGTAAACTGTGAGTAATTATTAAACACTTTAGAACTTTTAACACCAGTATCATGCAGTGTCTTGTGGCTGACAGATAATGGGAAGACAAATGAACTGGAAATAGTAATACTTTCACTATTTTAGGAACAGGAGTCAGGCCTGGTTTGGAGGAAAAGTCAGTGATTTTCTGTTAGAATAACTGATCAATTGGGAAATGCAGGTAGCAGGACGCAGTATCCTCAGAACAGAAGGATTTCTCCTGGTGAAATTAAGTTGAATTCCATATAGTCTGCTGGCTGAGTGACTGTTCATATGGGGAATGTGTGCAGCTCCATGGTTGGGTGGATGAATAAATTGGTATAATGAAGTTGAAAGAGGTGGAGACTAAGCACACGTTTCTCAGGAAAAAGACTGGGTAGTAGTTTTGGAAGTTTTTAGTCTCTGTTTATTCCTTTTGGAGAATGTGATGGGAACTGGTGTATGCTTAATGCTTTTGAAAGCTGGATTGAAATTTTAGTTTTCGGAATGCTGTGTGCACAATGACCAGGCATTATTCCACTTGGATAGTGTACCTCTTAAAATTGTATTCCATGTGCTGTGTCTGGATCTGCCTGACCACTGAAACACTTTTCTCCAGCTTCATTTTACTTCTGTATTTCAGAGCACTTGGTATTTATTAGGGATTTTGTCAGTGAAGTTAAATTTTTCTGAGAAGTGGCAGCTTGTGGGGGTTTTGGCCGCAGAGGTGAAGGTGCTTGACAAAGAAGAATTGAAGTTTGTTGTCACTCTTGGATGCTTCTCATGATCATGAAGTTCTCAGAAACATTCTGCAGAAAGCAATTTGAAAGACTAGAATGTTGCTGGATTTCTGGCGACGCTAAATTGGGGACTTCTGCAAACCCACCTCTTGTGTGTTGTCCCTGCTCTTCTGATGCATTTGGTTAGAAACATTGTAGGTCATTGTTAGCAAGGATGATAACAATTTTCTTCACACACAGATTGAACAGCTTGGTGGTGTTTATCACAAAACTAGTTTAGGTTTTTCTAACGTACATCTAGGAGGAAAAGTAAATGTAGTATTTCCCCCTGCAAAAGTTTAATCTTCATTCCTCTTATGTCAGTGTCCTTTGGGTTTCTTCCTTAGGCCATAGTTTCTCACATTTCCAGCTACTTTGGTCTTTTCATTTATCAATTAGTTAATTGTCTATCAATTAATACTAATGATTGACATGGCATAAAAATAATATTAAATACTCGTAAGTATTCAGCTACATGTTGTACCATTTTACTGGAGAAGTTGGCTGTGGTTTTTGTGGTCACATGGAATACTTCAAGACTTGAATTTGACTCTGAAGTACTTCATAGCCTTGGTGACACAGTTTCTCTGACTATTCTCAAAAACTGTAATTTGAAATGAAAATAAATTTTATCAGTGATATGGATGAGTGGATTAAGGACACCCAAGCTAAATTTGCAGATGACACTAAGCTGGGAGGGAATGTTGATCTGCTTCAGGGTAGGAAGGCTCTACAGAGGGATCCAGATAGGCTGGATCAATAGCAGAGGGAACTATGTTGTTTAGCTTGGACAAGAGAAGGCTGAGTGTAGGCCTTTCTGAAAGCACTTGAAACAAGGCAAGTGTTGGTCTCTTCTCCCTAGTGACAGGACAAGAGAAAATAGCTTGTAGTTGTATCACAGGAGGTTTAGGATGGCTATTAGAAGAAATGTATTCCCTGAAAGGGTTCTGAAAGACTGGAATAGGCTTCCCAGAGAGATGATTGAGTCTCTGTCCCTGAAAGTGTTTATAAGATGCAGAGATGTGGTAGAATAGACATTGTTTAGCACCAGAGTTTGCAGAGTTGGGTGGTAGTGGAACTCTTAAAGATCTTTTCAGACTAAATTCATCTGTAATTCTTTGAATCTATAAAAGCTGGTACTAATTGTGGTGTCCTTGCAAATCTTTGAGGTTTTAGACCTATCTTCTGAAGCTATGTAATTTCTATGAAAAAATAAGAACTGTTTCAGCTGAAAGCAAAATTGTTTGTAACATGCAAACTGAACATGATATGCTGCTTTGCAGAAGTTATTCGTCTGCTGAGATGAACTGATTACTGGTAGAGATTGGAAAGGATTTGTTTAGGGTGCAAACTGATGCTTGGTTTTGAAGCCGTACACAGTTTCTTGAAATCTTGCTCCTGTTTAGCTATCTATATTGCCATCAGTGCAGATGTGCTTCTTAGGATTTCCTAAAGCATAAGAAAGTGGGATAACTGGGTAGATGGAGCCCCAGTGGTTATGCATTGTAAAAGGTGGAAGGCTGCACTTTAAGAACCTATGTGCTCTGGTTGTGATTGACTTGTGGAAGTATGTTTGATGTGTAAGCTTTATGCTTATGTCCAGCAGTTCTATCATGTGCTGCTTTGAGCTGGCTTTGAGAGAAATTTGAGGCTTTTTGTCTTAGAGGGATGTGGTGTAACTGCTCAGGTTTATTCCCATGTTTGCATTACAAAAATTCCTTTCTCGTTGTCATCTGAATACTGTGATATTGTGTATAATGATAAAGGTCTACTGTGTGTCATTTTAGAGAGTTTAATCTTGTAGAGAAAGAACAAAGAAGAACAGTAGTTCTTCTCCAGACACTGGTAAAATGGTTGGTTTATATTGGTAAAGTTCATAGTACTAGATAAGTGTGAAATGCCATTTTCATAGAATCATAGAGCTCTTTTGGGTGGAAGAGATCTTTAGGATTATCAGGTCCAACTGTTACCTAACTCTACCAAGTCTGGTGCTAAACCATATCCCTATACCAGATCTGTGCATCTTTTTAACACCTCTAATGACAATGATTCAGCAGTCTCCCTAAGCAACCTATATTTGTGTTTGGGAACCCTTTCAGGGAAAAAAAATCTTCTAATATCCAACCCAAATCTTCCCTGAAACAATTTGAGGCCATTTTATCTTGTTCTGATGCTTGTTACTAGGGAGAAGATACCCAACACCCACCTCATTCCAGCCTCCTTTCAGAGACCTAGAAGGGCTCCCCTCAGCCTTCTGTTCTCCAGTCTAAACAACCCCAATTCACTCCACCAGTCTTCATAAGACGCGTTCTCCAGACCCTTCACCAAATTCATTGCCCTCCTCTGGACCCTCTTCAGTGCCTCAATGTCCTTTTCCCAGTGAGAACCCAAAAATAGGACACAGTACTCAAGGTGTGGCTTCACCTGCAATGTGTACAGGGGCACAATCGCTTTCCTGGTCATGGTGGCCATAGTATTCCTCACGCAGGCCAGAATGCTACTGGTCTTGGCCATCTGGGCACACACTGGCTTAATGTTCAGCCAGCTGTCGATAAATAACCCCAGGTCTTTGCAGGGCAGCTTTCCAGCTACTCTTCCCCAAGCCTGAAGCATTCATGGGGTTGTGATCCTAGTGCCAGCCTGTATGAATCTCATACAGTTGGCTTTGCCCATCAATTCAGCCTGTTCAGGCTTTGTAGAGCATTCCTGCCCTCAAGCAGGTCAACATTCCCTCCCAGCTTAGCTTAATGTTATCTGCAGATCTACTGAGGGTGCCTGAATCCCTTCATCCATAGCATTAATAAAGATCTTAAGAGAGAACTGGCCCTAGTACTGAGCCCTGGGAACACACTCTGTGACTGACCACCAACTGGATTTAATTATTCCATCTTCAAGTAACCTCATTATTCTTTATCTCTTAAATGGTTAAGATTATCTCTTAACCACTCTTTAAGTAACATCTCTGTAACATAGCTTTTTTTCCTTTTTCCATCTTTGCATTCAGGAATTGGTTCTTTGGAAACAAAATTATTTGTATACATTAATATCTTCTGTGTTACTTCTTTTAGCACATGATAGTGAATAAATATTACTAGCCCACTGGGTAATAGTGACAAGTAAGTTGTTTGTTAACTGGTGAGTTCCAAGTGAATACCAGTTTGTTCCAAAATGGCAGAATCTGGGTCTCCTTTTTCCTGTAATAAAGCTGCTTGTGTTTGCAGTGCTCTGTTGCTGGGAGACTGCAGCTAGTTTTTATGACGCATGTCAGTAGCTGTGATTCAAATTACACATTTTGTTAAGTAGCTCTTCCCTTTGTTTTATAAACTGTCTTCTATTAGGGGAGAGAATTGGGGTTTGGTTTTGGTTTTTTTTTCCATTCTGAGGAGAACAGTAGAGAAAATTATTGAATCTGGAACAAAAACTCAGACTGTTTTGTTGATAACATCACTATACTTCCTAAGTCACTTCTGGCAGAGAAGTGGATGGTGGTCTGGCAGAATTGATACTGGTCTGGTACAGTATATGCAGCTACTCAAACTGCTGGCTTTCTTTTTCAGGCTCTGTGGTGCAGAACTTCATTGGTGTGATTTGAAAGCAAACCAACCAAATACACTGAGAGATGATGTATGAAAAACTTGTAGTTTTGGTTCACAGCAAAGATACAGTGGTATTTTGGGGACTGTGTAGGAATATAGCGATTTTTTAAAATGGTTGTTAGTATGCATATGTGTTAGTATGCAATTCCAGTGGCAAAATTGGGTGTGACTGGCCATGCACTTAAATAACAAAATACATGTGTAGGATGGAATCCAACAAATAAGTTAAAAATGTTTTGTTTGCTGAATCTGTACTCCTTTTCTGACTAAAAGAGATTTGTGATGTTCACATTCTGCTGAAGTTTCTAGCAGCATTGTGTTTTCAGTCCTGTTTGAGATGCATCTGTAAAGTGGGGTGGGTGTGTATGTCTGAAGCCTGCTTGCTTAAACACACAAGTCATGTCAGCTGCAATGCGGCAGTGCCTGGTGCTAATGAGGTGAGCAGTCAGAGCACCCGTCTGCTTATATTTTATCATCTCTGTGCAATTATGGCAATGGGGACTGGAAAAAGGGATTGGATGTGGTTCCATTTTGGCCTTTTCTACAGTGTGGTTCTGTGTCCTCCTGAGGGACTGGATAGCATAGTTCTGCTTCCTTTTTGGGATTTAGGTGGTTGCTTTTTTACATGTCAGGTGAGCTCTAAAACAGATCTTGGAGTTGGGAGAGGAAAAGGAAATCAGAAGTACAGAAAGGGGGATGTTGTCCTTTCTTTACCCCACCTACCTTCCCCGATTTTAACTGCACCTTGAAATTCTATCTGTTGCCTAGCAATATGTGTTTCAGGTTGTGTAGATGGAAGCTGGTATTTGAAAAGTAACGGTTTTGAAGTAAAGTTGGTTGGTAATTCATTTGGGCTAGATCTGAATAGTTACAGCTGGCCCTCCATAGACACAGAAATGCAGTGTGATTTCTCAGCTCAACTGCTTCATTTTTTAACCCTTAAGTTGCGAAAGGCAGAATGAGCTGTGTATTTTATACTGAAGTCAGAAAGTTTTACTTTGAATGTAATGCAAAGACAATGAATATGAAATTCTCTTTGCCTTTCCCCATTCTCAAATGTCAGACTGTCTTTGTTGAGATTGATGCCTTCCTGTACAGTCCTGTTGTATTCCTGCTCCTGCAGCCTTTCAGTTTTTCAGAGACGTATTCGTTAAAACAATAGATCATGAGTAAGTAATACATCAGTCATGATGGTAAAGCTGGCTTCTCTTTGACTTCTCACAAAATCACAGAATGGTAGGGGTTGCAAGGGACCTCTGAAGATCAACTAGTCAAAGCCCCTCCTAGAGCAGGATCACCTGGAGTAAATCATCTTGGAACATATCTTGGTGGATTTGGAATATCTACAGAAAAGGAAACTCCATGACTTCTTTGGGCAGCCTGTTCCAGTCTTCTGCCATTCTCAAAGGGAAGACGTATTTGCTGATGTTTAAGCAAAACTTCCTGTGTTCCAGTTTGTGTCCACTGCCCCTTGTCCTATCACTGGACACCACAGAGAAGAGTCTGGCTACATCCTCCCTATACCCACCCTTTAGATACTTATAAGGGTCAGTTCTTGCTAACAGGGTGCTGCCCTGTTAGCTGATAACATTACTTCTGAGTAACTTATTTTGTATAAATCAGGTTGTTGAAATGATCTGTGTTAAAAATACTGATTTTTATTAAGAGTCATCTATAATTTCTGTTACTTTGGCAATATGTTGTGCAATGTGATAACGCAGAGGGATCAGTACTGCTGGGATTGGGAAAGGTATGAACTAAGGAAAGAACTCGTGATGGAAGGCAGAAGACTCCTGAGCTATTGATATTGCTTCTGTGAAGCACTGTGCAGCTAACACAAGCAAAGAATGATGTGCCAACATATAAACAGAGTCCTTCACCTTGGGAAGGAGCCCAGGATTAGGTGTCCTAATACAGTCTGTTCTTTGCCTGGTCCTAGTTTTAAGTGGATGAAGAGTGACGTGTACAAAATAATGCAATTAACAAGAAGCATTTTAGGAGAATTGTGCTGTGTTAATGTTCACTGTGGAAGTCTGCTACTTCTGTTGTGATCACATACAGTGCAGTATTTCTTCGCCTGTTCACTTTCTGAAGAGTTTGTAATTGCCAGGCATGTTTTTATCTTCTTTAGGTCTCCGAGTGAATGGGGAGCTCATCACTGCTTACCCACAAGTGGTGGTTGTGCGTGTACCAACACCTTGGGTCCAGAGTGACAGTGATATCACAGTCCTTCGCCACCTGGAGAAGATGGGGTGTCGATTGATGAATCGTCCCCAGGCCATCCTCAACTGTGTTAACAAGTTCTGGACATTTCAAGAACTTGCTGGTCATGGTGTACCTCTTCCAGACACTTTTTCATATGGTAAGATTTTTTGATCAAAAGGATGGCAGAGTTGCCTACCATAATTTATATTTTTGTAGTGTAAAAGATTAAACACTTTCTAGAAATCTGTAGAATTAAGTAACGTGAGACTGGTTCCACAGAAAAATATTCAGTAACCAGAAGGACAAATTAAAGTAAAAACACTCAGGTTCTGGTTTTGGCTTTGTTGATCAGCTGTGATGTTAGGGGAAGAGCACTTTAACTGGACATCAACCTCCCAAGCAGCTGACTTCAGCTGTTACTGCTAAACCACTTAAACTCTTTAGCAATTATCTGAAGCAATACACAAAAACTTGAGGAACTAAATGTCATAGTATACTGTAAAGATCTAGACTTTGGTAAAAACATGGAAGTAGGTTAAACTTGCATGGGAATTAAAATATCTGCAAATAAATTATTTAACGTGATTGGACAAAAAGAGTACAGGCCCTTGTGTTCAACTTCTAACAATTATCTAGGGTTTATTCCCTACCAGAACACTTGTTTACCTAGGTTTCATGTGCCTTCCTCCAGAGTCTGTGGTTCTTGACAGAGTACACATTAGAGGAACCATTTATCTGAGCTACCCTGATGCTATTTGTGCTTTTAAGTACAACATATTAAAGCATTGCAGATACCTCTCTCAGTCTTCTTTTCATTCCTGAGAGATACCAATGCTTTCTTTCCCTTTGTGCAGTTGTACCAGTAGACTTTTGTAAGGGGAACTTGACAAAAACACAAACAAACTTGAAAAAAACAAACACTTTTTTTTTGCCGGATTACTAGAAATTACTATTTCTGTCAATTACTGTGAAAATACCTTTGAGAAGAAACACAGCTTTTCTTTATAGATATGGCTGTTCTAGTTCTTTGAGAAAGGAAGGAGTTTTTAATGTTTTGAGGGGAAGGGTAGTTGCAGAACATGTCTTGTTCATAACTCCCTATTTGTTTTAATGCCTGTCTCTGGAATTTGACAGAAATGTGACTTCTTTTTTTGGTCCTTTTTTATTAAATAATATTTTTTTAAAAAGACAATTACTGGGTTATTAATGAGGGCTGGCTTTGCCAAGAAAAACAGGATGTGCTGAATTACATGTTATTCCATGATGCACATTAAAATCCGTGGCAGGGTAGCAATGGCTGCTGCTGGCTTTGTGACGAGTGTCTTGGCTTGATTTCTGCACTTTACTGCACATGCTGTTAGAGGAGTCTCATCCCTTTGTCTGCTGACTTTCTTTTCTATATTTCTTGAACTGTGGTCAGCCTTCTGTGAATTGAACTGAATAATAGCCTTAGAAGTATCAACCATGGTCATGTGACTGGTCATTAAAAGCTAGTATCTAAGGTCCTTGCAGATGTATTGAGACAAAAAGGTTGAAATACTACTTCAGGAAATAGGGAGACTTAAGCAGGAGAATTTAAATTATGGAAGTGGGGGGGAGGTGGAGTGACAAGACTGGATTGTTGCTGCTGTCTGCATCTCTTGTCTTATATTCCATATTGCTTTTCTGATCAGTAGTTTGGATGGAACTGTTACTGGTGTTACATCTGTGCTATTCTTCTGCTAGATGTTTGAAAAGGCGGGAGTTGGTAAAGCAAAGGGGATAAACTGGAAGAAAATGGTGGAATCTTGGGGCACTAAGATTTGGAAGATTGGATTGAGTGTTTTGGGGTTATGATCAATAGGTGTCTGTCAGCTTGAGCCTTCCATTTCAAAGGATGTAGGAGTTAGTATCCCACAGATCACAAACACCTTCAAAGTCTGATCATGCTGTATGACCAAGTTGCTCTTCACTGATAGTTCTTTTTTATTATGCATTATCTAAGCTAGAGGGGTGGGAGAATTGTGTGACAATTGCATCCCAAATTTAGCCACACCAGATTGGTGGCGCATAATGTTGTTGGTTTTCTTTTTGCCAGGTGGACATGAGAATTTTGCCAAAATGATTGATGAGGCAGAAGTGCTGGAGTTCCCTATGGTGGTGAAGAACACACGGGGTCACCGAGGTGGGTGTGAGATCAGGGGTGAGGGCAAGGAACATTCTGAGCAGTGCTCTTCAAGGTTTTGTCACATCAACAGATAGAGTTCAGAAAGTCTCCTATTAGGTGTTGGACTTTGTGGTACATCTCAATTCTGTCACCCTTTGAATTCTGAGTGTTGAGTAGGTTGTAACACTGGGAAGCGGTTTTAATAGAACCTGGTCTTGAAATAGCAAGGGGAACAGGGATTCAGAATTATGGGCCACTGATGACTTCTGTAAGGAAAGCTTTGAACGGGAATAATGGAATGTTTGGCCTTAGGGAGAAGTAGAGTGAAGCCTACCTGGATTTTAGGCCTCTTTCTATATAGGAATAAGAAATGGAATATTAGTTCATTCAGCCTTAATTTCACTTTTTTTTCTTATTGATTTCATCTAGAGCTAGAACTCCTGATTTAACTAAAATCACTTTTATAGTTTGTCAGACTGAATCTGTGTTTTTCAGAATAATACCTGTGACCATGCTGTTGACAGTACAGCAGATTCAGATAAAACTGTTCTGATATCAGTCTTTAGTTTAAGTGCTGAATATGGAACTACACTTAAATTTTGTTTAATGTTGGCTAGTGATCTGCTAAAGGAAACAAGGTTTCAAATCTGTTTCAGAGATTATTTGCACAGGAGGTTACACTGTTTTACATTTACTTTAATAAATAGTAGAAGTAAGAGACTGAATTTGATGTTTAAGCACACAAACAAGTAATTACCTTAAAAGCATAAAAAATTACATTGCTTCTTCCTTCTTATTATGCATCAGTTTTTTCCCACTCTGTCCTGCTCTGATGCGTTTTTTTCTGCTGGCATGAGCATTTTTGTAGCCTTGTAGTAAATGTATTCAGGAACTTAAGTTGGATGAATGGCAATGTGTTATTTTTACTTGGAATAATTCCTTAGTTCAATTATCATTTGATTGCACAGATGCTTGTGTTGATGTAATGGAAGAGTGAGTGAAAAAGATGGGGCACAGGAAGATCAGACCTGCTTCTTGGCAGTATGTTGACACGATTTTTAAGTGCTTGTGGAACTATGGAGCCAAGTTGGAGTTTGACATTGCAGCAAGATCAGTTTGGCAACTGTGGAGTATTCTAGACAGTAGATTTGACTTGACACCGCCTCTGCTAAGATCTACTAAATAGTTACAGAATTTGCAGCTATTTCCTTTCTTTTTACTCCTTTTTAGTCAGTATTCATATAAATCTCTGTTTCCAGGTTCTGCTTTAAATTCCAGATATTTCAATGCAAATTTATGCACAACGCAAAACCTTTCACTTAAAGAGAGTTGGGGAAATGTTTTCACATTAATTGAAGAGCAAACATTTGCAAATTTTATTAAAAAAAAATCCAGGTAAACATGGTCATAGGTATGGGCTGATGAACAAGTCCTACTCTTCTAGGCCCATTTTCTATGTAGTTTGCTGGGGCAGCAAATGTGACAATATTATTTTTGCCAAGATGTCATGCTGCTTCATAATTCCCAAGAGCAAAATAGTTCCCCGCCAAGGCATCATTCTTCTTACCTCATTTTAGGAATACAATAAGTATGGAGTGCCTGTAGGAGAGCTGAAGTTTGGAATGGGAGAAGGGACATGAAGGTTTTTTGCTTTCTTGTCATGTTTTTTTAAGGCTACATTCTGATATTCTGTTTGTGATGAGGAATTCCATGTTCCTGAAGCGGTGATCTGTTTTATAGAGACCTTAAATCCTGATGAAGCAGAGGCTGCTCCAGTTAAACTTTGAAGCACATGATGGAATTCTTCACGTGTTATTTCTATTGCTACTGTTGCATTTCCGGTTTTCTAGTTAAAAGTTTATAAATAGATTAAAAAAAAAAATTTGCAACATCGTAGCATAATTGACAATTCTGCCATAAAAATAAATTGTGCGACCTTATTGCAAAGCATAAATCTAACATGACATGTAAAAAAGTCCTTAAGAAAGTAGAAGAGGAGTTGAGAAAGGATGATAACTTGTGAGATTAGAAAGAAGATGGAAAGTGATAGAGTCTGTTTCAGGAGTGACTTTCATCACTATTAGGAAAATTGGAAAATACCAATTAAGTCTTTTATGTGCTGTAGAAATGAATGAAATTACCACGTTTAGGTTAAACCTTCTGAAGTGCTAGGAATCTTTGCTTACAGAAAAGCTCCTCATTTCTGAAGTGTGGGGTATTTGTTTGTATGTGATTTCTTTGTTGTTGTATGAGTTGGTTTGTTTGTTTGTGTTGGGGGGTGGGTTTTTTTGTTTGGTTTGGTTTGGTTTGTTTGTAGGGTGTTTCTTTGTTTTCCAAAATTGCAGTAGATTCCATTAATTTTATATCTCATGGAATTTTCTGCAAAATTACCATGAATACTGTGGAGTCTAGTGTTTTCCTCTGAACGTAGTAGTTCCACTGCAAAACCTCGTTCTGGAGTTGTGAGTTCCAAGTATTGGGAAGAGCAGGTCTCAGCAACTTCCCAAGAGAGAAGTGGCTGGTTCTGCAGGGGCACGCTAGTGACTTCAGAGTCCTTAGCTCTGTGGTATTAGATAGTTCCATCTAATTGGTCCCTGTGTGTTTAAGCTGTAGTCTGTGGGTCCAGTCTGCTTGGATGAGCAAAAGGGTGCTTCAAATTAAATGTCTGCTGCTTCTTAAGTATTTCTTACTTTTTTTCCTCATTAAGGAATTGGACCAAGAGGAATTGAAATTGCAAGACTACCTCCTGTGTCTAAAAGTTTTTTTCTTTCTTTCTTTCTTTATTAACTTCCTCGTGTGGCTCCTCAACTCGATCAATACTTAAACTCTTAGAAGCACTGAAGCAGTGGAACACCAATGTTCACAGGAGAATTTGTAAATGGGCATAAGCTACAGAATGGGCAGCACTGGTCAGAGGTTTTGCTTTCACATGGCTCATGTTACTATCTTCCCATGTTATTTTTTCCATACAGGTAAAGCTGTGTTCCTGGCGCGAGACAAGCACCATTTGGCAGACCTAAGCCATTTGATCCGTCATGATGCCCCTTACTTATTTCAAAAATATGTTAAGGAGTCTCATGGCAAGGATGTACGTGTCATCGTAGTAGGAGGCCGTGTGGTGGGCACCATGCTCCGCTGCTCAACAGATGGGAGGATGCAGAGTAACTGTTCACTTGGTAGGAAAAGCATTGTTCATAGTTTTGGTCAGAATTTTCCAATCCACTTGAAAAATCGCAAACCAAATGGGAATAAGCTGCAGGCTTTCTTCTCTATTAATTGTGCTTACTGTTGAGGGGTTACAAAGGAAACAGGAGAGTGAGTGAGGAATAAGTGGAATGTGTGTTGAGCAAACAGAAGGAGAGACAATCTCTGCTCAAGGTGTCAGGCGAATAGGATGGGTAAAATGTTCTAGGAACACAGAACAACAGATGTGGTAGTGGCAGCATGATGCTAATGCAGTGTTACAATTTTTTCATCCTATTAAGAGGAGCAGAAAATGAAGGAAGTAGGAAAATGAGACTAAGGGAGGTAGAGACAGCCAGTTGGCAAGAGGGTAGAAACAGCCTTAAGGGAGGAAACTTGACAGCGATAAACATTTGAATGGCATTGTAATCCTAAGGCTCTGCTGCCTTAAGTTTCAGACTTCTACCTGCAGCTTTTTCCTGTCTGGCAGGAGGAGGAAGGTTGCTGCATTGATTATAGCATACTCAGGCATAGCTTTGGTTCTGGAATCATGGAGGTTTCTGATGGCAGAATAAGGAAGGAGGGTTGACGCTGACTCACTGAAACAGTACTGAATCTGAGTAGGGAGGGGATAAAATGTGTTCATGTGTAGTAAGGTTTTGTTCAGTCAGAATGCCAGAGGGATTTTAGTTACTACATGATGCTGAGGAAATAAGAGTCTGAAAGGTTTTTATACTGAATGTTTTTATTTGTTACTGATGTGAGCTTTTAAACTAAAATGGTATGATAAATGAAGTCTGAAGTTTGATGGTGGACTGAGAACTGGACCGACTGAGGGTCCCTAATTCTTGCTTTGGAGATGGTAGCCCATAATAGCAAGCTGAGAGGGATGTGAGCAGATGTGTTAATCCCTGTGCCACTTAATTTTATCAGACAGAGCTATAGTCTCATCACAAAATCACAGAGTAGTGGGAGTTGAAAGGAACCTCAAGAGATCATCTAGTCCAACCTCATCTCTGCTAGAGAAGGATTACCTGGAGTGAATCATGCAGGAACATGTCCAGGTGGATTGGAATGTCTCCAGAGAAGGAGACTCCAGAACCTATCTGGGCAGCCTGGTATAGTGCTCCAGTACCCTCACCAGCAAAACGATTTTCCTTATGTTCAGGTGGAACCTCCCGTGCTATAGTTTATGTCTGTTGCCCTATGTCCTACCATTGGACACCACTGAAAAGAGCCCAACCCCATACTCTTGATATCTACCATGTAGATACTGATAAGATTGATAAGATCCCCTTTCAGTCTGCTTTATTTCAGGCTTAGAGAGTCCCAGGTCTCTCAATCTCTTCTCAACAGAGAGACACTCCAGCCTCCTAAACATCTTTGCAGCCCTCCATTAGACTCTCCAGTAGTTAGTTCCCTGCCTCTCTTGAGCTGGGGAGCCCAGAGCTGGACACAATACTACAGATTATCTAAGAATCAAGCTGAGTGAATTCTTGAGATGACTTAGGAATATATATGGAAGGCTTCTACCTTAGAAGGAACAAGGGTAGCTTGTTAGGTCATCTTTTTAATATTGTAGAATCATTAAAATGTATGATCTCTTTTGTGACTAAAGAAGTTGTCACTTAGCTCTTTTTCAAGTAAGTCACGATCTTGAGCTGCTGTGGCTTTTTGAGTTCATTAGAGTTCACTGTGGAAAGGAGGTTTCTTTCTGAGTCACTAGTGTTATGCTTGCAGGCTTCCTTTGGAGCTTCCCAACCAAGAAGCAAAAACCAGTGGAGAAAGATCTGTCACCTGTCACTAGACCACAGACAGCAAGTTGGATTCTTTTCACTTCTTGCAGGTGGCGTAGGGATGATGTGCTCACTGAGTGAACAAGGCAAGCAGTTGGCAGTCCAAGTGTCCAACATCTTGGGGATGGATGTGTGCGGCATTGACCTGCTGATGAAGGACGACGGTTCATTCTACGTCTGCGAGGCCAATGCAAATGTAGGTTTCATTGCCTTTGACAAGGCTTGTAATCTAGATGTAGCTGGTATCATAGCAGACTATGCCGCTTCTCTCCTTACCCCCGGTCGCTTGACGCGGCGCATGTCCTTGCTCTCTGTGGTGTCCACGGCAAGCGAAACTAGCGAGCCAGAGCTGGGCCCTCCAGCTAGTGCCGCTGTCGACAATATGAGTGCTAGCTCCAGCTCTGTCGACAGCGACCCTGAGACCACCGAGAGAGAGTTGCTCACCAAGCTCCCGGGGGCTCTATTCAACATGAACCAGCTGTTAGCCAATGAGATCAAACTTCTTGTGGAGTGATGTCACGTGTAAATAGATGACCACCAGAACTCTCGCTTGTAAATTTTTTTTTTTAAAACCAACTTGCAATGCTGTTTATCAGAGAAGCTCAGAGGAATGAGGAAAAGAGGAAGGGGTGTCAGTCAAAAGAGCAAAAGGAACGCTTACTGTGATTGCTGCCCCTACTTCTTTGCAGAACATAAAGTGGTGTACATTCTTCAGCATCAGTTTTCTAATGAAGATGCTCAGTTCACAACCTAAGTGGGAATTTTATTCGGATACTGGTTTGGTCTGGTCCCCAGACATATTGCAGTTCATGTGTGTTCATGGGCAAGCATTTGAAGCATGATTCATATCAGAATATTTTCAGAAAGCTGTATGGCAGCTCTCTAGAAATTTCCGTATATACTGGACCAGTTGAGTCCATTCTACCCCCACAAGGCTTAATCCTGTGAATTGCTGAGTGCTTCAAATTTTCCACGAGTTGAAGGTCTTACACAGCAGATATCTGAACACTGCTGTCTCTGCTCCCATAGATGGGAACTGGAAGTTCAGCATCCTTTTGAAGTTATCACTTTTTTGCAGGATATGGCCTTTCAAATGATGAGGCTGAGAAGTGTCAGTTGACTAGTGTGAGCTTTCTGTGCAAATCTGTCATTTGTGCCAACTTGGTATTAACTGGCAGCTTTGTGTCAATATTTCTTTATAAAGCTTTTGAAGGAGAATTTTAGTGGTTGTGTGTTTTCTCATTTCAAATCCTGATTTTGGATTGGAATGTGCAGGCAAATTGGTCATATTCTATTTGTGGTGGAACTGTGGCACATTACAATTTTAACTCTTTTTTGCATGATTGGAGGAGATAAACAGCACTGTAATGTTTGGTGTACAGAATAATGTTTAATGCAATGTGAACAGAAATTACACTAGTTTAAAGAAAACGTGCATCAACTTGTATTTGTTAGTATTTTAGTCTTTCTGAGAGAGATCTGCAATGTTAATGTTCCTTTTTCTTTAATACATGTTAGTCCAACGTTCCCTTCTCTATGACTGCATCTTTAACAGCTGCCAAAGTAAAAAACACTGAGTTAAAGCATGTATATTGGTGGGGCAGGGTCTTGTTTATTTGTTTGGTTTTAATTTATGATTTTTTTTCTTGGTAGTCACCATTTCCTGTTGGTTTGGTTTTTGTGGGTTTTTTTTGGTTGGTTGGTTGGTTGGATTGGGGTTTTTGTTTTGCTCTGGGTTTTTTGTTTGTTTTTTGTTCATCCCTTTTTTTTTTCTTTTCCCCTGCTCTTTTGGGGAGGAGGGGAAACATGGTACGGTGTGGAGGAGGGAAAAGTTGGTTAAAAGTGATCAGACATCAAGAAGTACTTTAGAATAAAGCTGCAGTTCTTACAGTGCTTACCAGGCTTACTTTTTCCCAACTGAAATAAAAGCTGTTGTTGGCAGAAATCCAAAGAGTGTGACTGGGGAGAAATACTCAATTCTTAGCTTTGGGAGACATGCAGCGGATTTAAAAAAAAATAATTTAACAGCAAACATACACCAAAAAAAAAAAAAAGAAGCTGAGCCAGAATGAAAAGATGAAATAAAATAAAACAACTTCAGTCCACAAGCAATTAACAGGTTGATCCTGGACCTTTATGTATGTGTGGTCTGAGTGTACACACTTGTGTGTGTTTGTGTGTTCTCATTTGCTTTTCTTTATTTCTTTTTGATTTTGGCTTTTTATCTTAGTTTTTTTTTTTTTCCAGGCTGCCTGATTTTCCTTAGTCCTTCTGGCCATGCATTTTCTCATTAGCCTTGAGCTGTTTTGGAAAAGACAACCAAAACACATACCAAATCAATTTTTAATTCCCTCTCTTCACCCTCCTTTTCCTCCCCCTTTTCTTCCCTTTTCATTCCTTTTTCTTTCTCTGGCTTCATAAAGCCTTGGAAATACATACATATATATATATATATATATATATATGCACACGTATATATATGTATAACAAGATAAGCCTTTTAGTTTTTTTTAAAGAAAAAGAAAATGAAAAGTAAAACATTTACAATTGAAAAATCACCTTGTGAAAATAGAGTTTGCTTGGAGGGGGGGTTGTGTGTGTGCAATGCTTCTGTTTTCTGGATACTTTAATGGAGCATGTCCCATGTACTCTCTGAGGCTCTGCACTGCCCACCTCTGTGGCCCTTCCTCATCTCTCTGCTGCTCTGCTGTTTTATCTGCACTTGGACCTTAAACACAACTAATGGACACTATGCAGAGAGTCTTCAAGAGGCAATAAACAGAACAGTATTAACCTGCTTTATGGAGGTTTGATCATGCTTCTTTGTACATTTTGATTTTAAAATTTTATTTAAAAAGGAATGTAATAAAATGGCTTTTTTTTTTTTTAGAATTAAATATTATTATTAAAATCAAGTGAAAGGTTCGCTGTTCGTGTTTAAGCAGGAGACTGGACCATCTGGTCCAGCAACAAAAGGATCTTCAGCAGTAAAGGTATTTTCAAATCTTTCTTCCTGAGCTTTCAAGCTCACAGGTTATATCTGAAGAATATAAAAGTCTTTAACTTCCATGAAGAGTTTCAGAACCAGAACACAAATTAAACAATTTTCTAGTCACTGAGCAGTAAACTTTCTCTTCGAGAGGCTCTTCTCATCTTGTTTTTGTAAGGGGAGTTTGTGGGGTGGTGGCTGTTTTGGCTTGGTTTTGGGTTTTTTTGGTTTTGTTCCCCCCTGCCCCTGGCTGTTTTGTTTGTTTGTTTGGCTGGTTTGAGTACTCAGTGTGTTTTCCTTTTTACTGGTAGATGTTGTGATGGGGTCAATCCACACAGAGCACATGCAGAATAACAACAGGGAGGGGAGTAAATATGCAAACTGGTATAGCGAGACCTCTCTATCACAGGAAACATCTTTTAGAGGAAAGGGCTGGTAACTGAACATTGTAGACTATTTTTGAGTCTCCATAGTATTTTATAGCTCATGGGAACTTTACATTCCTACTACCCTTCTAGTATGTCCAGGTTACACCTCACAGTAGTAAATTTGTGAAGCAAATGTAAGATTTTTTTGTTGGAGAAGACGAACAATGGATTGACAGATTTACAGTTTGGCTTCTTTGGAATAAGTTGCTCCTCTGTAGTCTGTGCTTCCTTTGCTATTTTGGAGATGGTAGTCGTCAGGGAGGGAACAGGATATGAAACATCACGGACATTTGTTTTTGGACATTGGGCATCAATACTGCACAAAAAACTTGGTTCATTGGTACAAGTGGGGACACTTGTCCCCTGCATTTACTCCCTACTTATCCATTGCTCTTGAAATAGTGGAATGTGTAGAATGCGCAGGGGGTGTGAAGGGGGAGTGTCTTGATTTTACTTTAAGGGATAAAAGCACCTGTAAAATTAGGATGTAGTAAACAGGCAGTGTTTGCCACTGAAGGTGAACTTGCCTCATACCAGCATTGTATATTGTATTTGCTTCAGTTCCATATGCTGAAAAACATGTGCTAAACTTCCACACAGTTGCACTAACACCACCTCCCTATGTGTGTTTGGAAGCATGGCCACCAAAGCCCTGGATTACAGTAGTGCCAATGCAGCTGATAGTGGTGCAACTATCTTTGTATGTTTTAATGTTAAAAAGAGCCAGTTACCAACTTTGGTTTGCAAGTTTCTGAACTACATCTGATGGAATTTGTCCTTTGTAATGCTGAAGATTTTTCTTCTATTCAGCTTACCGTGTTTATAATTGGTGTCTTGCTGTGTCAATGCAGAGATTGTATCTTTATTTGTATCTTTAATGCTTTAATGTGTGTTATAAACACTTTCTCTTGGAATGTTACACCACCTCATCCATAACACAATGTCAATGCTTCATATATGCGTTTTTATTCTGAGCTGATAGTTAGATCCACATTTTGATCCGCTTTGTGTTTAGTAGCTAGGAAATAACCTCTGGAACATCTCTGTGTGTCAGATGCAAAGGAGATACTTCGTCACATGTTGCACTGGACTTAAAAATCAAACAAATGGAACTGGTGACATTTGATAAATCTTTTTGCCCCCTTACTGCAAAAAACCCTGTCAGTTAAATACATAATGGACCTTAAGGGCTTAGAGGGACTTTGAAAACAAATCACATGTGCAGTATCTTTCTCATGGCTTGCTCTTTTTGAGAAGGTTTATGGGCTTTATGGCTGGTGTGAGACACACGACCCACTCCTGTACTCTATGGAATAGTAGGTGCTCGGACAGGTAACTTCTGTTGCTACTGTCTTTTTAATTTTTAATTTTTTCACTATCTTAGTTTTAAACCGAACACTGCAGGATTTATAAACAGGTGTTTGCTGCCTTTATTTTATTTATTTCCGTCTTCCTTAAATATTTGAGGGTGATTTTTTTGAGCGTTCTGATGGTGGATCTTGGCCTGCTGTTGAGAGGTCTCCAAACCTCTCTTTATTTCCAGTTTGAGTTGAAAAGTTTGTTGTTTTTTTTTATTTAAACCGGTAACACAAATAATGTGTGAATTTTGGGTGGGATTTGTTGTTACTTGATTTTTTGTGACTTATTCTCCCTTTTTTCTACAGAAATATGTTCTAACAGTTCACACTTTGTTACTGTTCTTTGCAAAACTTTTCAGGAGCCAAAAAAGTCAATCAATCCAGAGAAAACCTTCCCTTCTCCCCTTTCTGATGGCGAGAGTGAGAACTTATGAAAAGTCCTTGAGAATGTTCCTTCCTAAACTTTTCCCCCCATTAATGCAAGTGGGTAAAATGGTAAATGCAGAAGTTTGGTGACATCCAAACCGACCTGTTGTCAGGTAAATTGACTCTTTTCTGCTCTTACTGTAACTTTCATGCATTTGCTAACTTGTCGTCCTTCCTTCTGTCCCATCAGCTAATTTTGATTAAACTTTTTGAATTATTTTAACAGTGGTATTTAGAGAAAATCTTACGTCTATTCTTTTATTTCCTCTCCTTATACATGTTGGCTTTTGAGAAAATTCTCACTGTTCTTTGCTTTACCTAGCCAAGACAAAAGTGATGTCCCGTCATGTGGGATCATTTAGTAATATGTAATTTCTACCTATTCTTTATCACTTCAGGGTAGTTTGACTTCAAGTTTACTGATTTAACTTAGATTTTTGAAAGATCAATTAATTCCATTTGCCAACTTAACATGAAATGTAACTCCATCAATTTGGAGTTGATAGGTATGAAAATGTTAAATTTAATGTATTAAAATTCATTAGAGTAGGGTCCTGTAAAGAGGAAAAGTCAGAGAATATATGTGCTAAAGGCTCTAGGGATGGTTATTTCTGGTTGCAGAGAATGAGGTGATGCATTTTATGTCACCCCTAAAGTGTAAAAGTACTTAAGATACTTTCTGGTAACTCCATGCCTTAATCTCAAATCACTCCAAATTGCTGGGAACTGATTATTTTTTTACTTTGTCTAAGGGGAAGAATCTCTTTTCCTTACAAAGGTGATGACAGTCAGACAATTGGAGTATCACTCAAAGTGGAAAGATACATGCCTTCAGGCAGGCTTCCAGGCTTCCTGATGCAGTATTTTATTTTCCATGACAGCACTTGTTTCAGACTTTTTTCTGTTTACTGTTTTGTATCATCATAAAATAAGAATACTTTTCATATTCTCAATTTATATTATTTTCTCTAAAACACAGCAAGTTTATCAGCAAAAATTACCATAAATTGCAGCTTCAAATCAAGGTGGGAGGGAACAATTTTACAGCCAATTATGCTAAGCCTGAAATCGCTCTGTGAATGGCAGTGGAGTCATACCAAATTTCATTGGTATTGTTGAGTGTATAATTTGTGTCTTCAGTTTACTTCCAAGATAATTTACAGACCTGTTATGCTTATATTTCCAATGCTTTTTCCTTTCAGACAAACCCACTTCTTGAATCTCAGCACTGGGCAGGCCTATTCCTTTATTTGTGTATATTTTTGTGCATCAGCTGCTATAGGAGACAGGTGTAACACTTTCAGGCATGTGGTTGGGTGTCTTTTTTGGGGAGAGATTTGTGAGTTTGAATGTTGTCTTTAAAAAACGTTTGTTTTCCTCCAATTTTCTGTACAAAAACATATTGCTTCACAGTTTTTAACCTCTAACCTGATTTTATATATATATTTATATATATATATATATAGTGAAGATTTCCTTGATGAGAAAGGCAGTACTTGTCCTTTGCAGTGTCTACAAATGATCTTTGATGACAAGAACTGATAAAAATTTACTACATTCTGCAGAAATTAATGTCTTAATGTTGCTTGAAAGGTGGTTTTGCAGATCATGTTCCTTCCTCTTGATGGAATGACTTTCAAACCCTTGTATTGATCTTGTTTGTGTCCACTGCTTTGCCTAGTGTATGGGGGAATGTCATAGAATTTGAATAAACCATGACATCTTAGACAAAGAATGATGATTATGTGCATGCTCAACAAGAACTTCTTCTATATGCCCTTCTGCTGCAACAGAGTAATAAAACTGGTAGGTGGCAGCAGCAGCAGAAGAAGCTCATGTGACTGTGACCTGAGAAACCTCCAGTACTGGGGAAAATGGATTGCAAAATATTAACTGAAGTAAGGGGGATGGAGGAGAGAGGCAGTCCCTGAACTATCCCTTTGAAGGTGAGTCTAGTTTTCAGAATCCTAACCATCAAAAGACTAGCTACAGTATACTTAGATACATTGATGTATCTGATTTGGTGTTTGGTTACCTAATGTCTTAATTCTGATCTTTGGTTCAACATTCCAGTTTTCCCATTGCCTGTATAAGACATGGTATGTCCATCGAAAAACTAACCTTTATCAAAGTTGCCACATCTTTCAGAGTAAAGGAAAATAATGCTGGAAGGAATTTATCTAATCAATGTATTTCTCTTCTCCATAGCAATATCAGTCATAGTTATTGGTGACCTGTTTGTTTTAACCTGAGATAAAAAATAAGGAATGAGTGAGGAAGATTCTGCGGTCTTTACTTACAGAATTTTATTTCATGAAGGTAAAAAGCATTCTTACTGGTAGCCACTGGTCAGCTTCATGGGCTGAGAGCCCATCTATTTTTCTGCTACTTCCTTTTTTGCCCATCTACACAATCAAGTGTTACATCAGAAGTCAATATTGTATTATCTTCTTGAAATATTCTTGAGCTGTTATCACAGTGGTGATAACAGAAATCATACGTGTGTATACATATATTTAACACTTCACATCGAATGTTGGTTCCTTTCAATCTACAGCCTGGTACCCTTTGAGAGTGAAGAGTGTCAGTCCCAGTATTGTCAGTGTGCATTCCTTTTGCACAAGAGCGAGCGTAGTTTAAAAACATACCTAATAAGCAAGCATCTTCCTGGTGTAGTGCACTTGAAAGAACTACAAATTTTCACATACTATGTGATGGTTGCTAGGGATTTAGGGACAACAGCAAAGATTCTCAGAATTTTTGTTACAAAGTTTCCTATATATAAAAAGCCTCTTTGAGACTGTTCATTCTCTTTCTGAATCCTGGTTGTTTTTTGATGATTGAAGCAGTCATGTCAGTAAATGCAAACTTCGAAGTACAGATGGCCAAGTGCTGAGTCCTGCACTTTGATCACATTGAGCCCATGTGATGCTTACAGGCTTGGAGAAGAATCACTGGAAAGCTGACCAGTAGAGGAAGACCTGTGCGTGCTGAATATGAGTCAGTATGTGCCTAAGTAGCCAAGAAGGCCACCAGTATTGTGTATCAGGGATTGTGTAACCAGCAGGACTAGGGAAGTGATTGTTCCCCTGGACTCAGCATTCGTGCAACCTCATCAATGTTTATAAATATGTAAAGGGTGACTGCCAGGAGGACGGAGCCAGGCTGGTCTCAGTGATGCCCGATGGCAGGACAAAGGGCAATTGGTGGAAACTGAAACATAGGAAGTTTCATTTAAACATGAGGACTTTTTTTTTCCACCGTGATGGTGACAGAACACTGGAACAGGCTGCCCAGGGGGTTGTATGTGTTGCTGTGTGATCTGGTATAGGTGATCCTGCTCTGGCAGGAGTGTTGGACTGGATGAGCTTTTGAGGTCTCTTCCAGCCTCTGACATTCTGTTACTCAGTTTTTGGTGCCCCAGTATGACAAGAGACATTGAAGTGCTGAAGTGGGTCCAGAGGACAGCAATGGAACTGGTCAAGAGTGAAAAATGGGTCTTTTGAGGAGCAGCTGAGGGAACTTGAGTTGCTTAGTCTGGAGAGAAGAAGGCTAAGGGGGGAACTTCTCACTCTCTGCAACTACCTGAAAAGAAGCTATAGACACAGAATCGCAGGATGATAGAGGCTTCAAGGGGCCTCTGGAGATTATCTAGTCCAATCCCCTTGCCAACACAGGTTGCACAGGATGGGGTCCAGGTGCATTTTGAATTACTCCAGTGAGGGACTACTCACCCTCCTGTGCATGCACCCTGTTCCAGTGCTCCATCACCCTCAACATAAAGAATTTTTCTCCTCATGTTTAGATTCAACTTGCTATATTCAAGTTTGTGCCCATTACCTTGTGTCCTGTAAGCACCACTGAAAACAAATGCACTGTCCTCCTGACACACACCCTCTAAGTATTTGTAATCATTGGTAAGATCTCCTCACAGTCTTCTCCAGGCTGAAAGGTTCCAAGTCCCTTGGCTTTTCTTCATGAGAGATGTTTCAGTCTCACATTGCTCTGTTCTCTGAAGCAATTCCCTGTCCTTGAACTGGGGAGCCCAGAACTGGGCACAGTGCTTCAGATGAGGCCTAAGAGTGGAATAGTGGAGGAGGGAGGAAAACTTCCCTTGACCTGCTGGTCAGACTCTTTTTAATGCACCTGATGGTGCTATTGGCCTTGGCTGCGGAGGCACATTGCTGGTTCATGGTAAACTTTTTTCAACCAGCACTCCCAGGTCTTTTTTCCTAGATATGCTTTCTAGCGGGCCAGCCCCCAGGCTGTACTGATAGAACTGTGTATTGTAGCCTCTCTAGGGTTGTTCCTTCCCAGATTCAGGACTCTACTCTACACTTACCCCGATCTCCATGCCCTACTCTTAAGCACATCCAGGTCTCGCTGAATGGCAGCACATTCTGGTGTGGTGTCAGCCACTTCTCCCAGTTTAGTATCATTAGCAAATTTGCTGAGAGTACACTCTGTCCCTTCATCTGAGTCATTGATGAATATCTTGTCCTGACTGCTCTAGGGAGCACCACTAGTCACAGGCCTGTGACTGGACTCTGCTTTCACTGACCAAAACCCTCTGAGGTCTGTCCGTTAGCCAGATCTCAATCAACCTCTCAATTCAGTCATCCATGTTAAGCTTGGCTGTAAGGATGCTGTGGGAGACAATGTCAACAAATATAGACAGCATCCGCTTCTCTCCCCTGAGTCCATCTACCTATGCCCATGGTAAAACGCTGCCATGTCAGTCAAGCATTATTTTGCCTTGGTGAATATACACCAATATGCAGAGCATAGCGTTAGCTTCTGTACCTTCATAAATGTTTCTAGTTCACTTACAGCTAAGCATGAATTGATAAATTGGAGTTTCTGTTTCTTGTCATCATCTGACACAATGCTTACATAAGGGCACTATGCTGGATCTAAAGTTTTGCTATTAAGGCAGCTAAATAAGTCTCCAGTGCACAGTCAGGTGCCACTTAACAACTATAGACAACTGGTGTCTTGGTGTAATATGATTTTTTGTTTATTTGTAAGGAAACATGTTTGGGGAGTTAAATACACCATTCTGTTGTCCATTTCTGTAGGAAGCAAAATGGCTGAGGACATGCCTTGAGGACTGTGTTTAGTTTTGGACCCCTCAGTACAGGAAGGACATTGAGGTGCTGAAGTGGGTCCAGAGAAGGGCAATGAAACTGATGAAGAGTCTGGAGAAGAGATCTTGTGAGAAGATGCTCAGAGAACTGGGGTTGTTTAGAAGAGGAGGCTTGCTTTCAACCAACTGCCTGAAAGAAGGTTGTAGGCAGGTGAAGGGCAGTCTCTTCTGCCTAGTAACAAGTGATAGGATGAGAGGAAATGGCCTCAAGTTGCACCAGGGGAAAATTAGATTAGATATAATGAAAAAATTCTTTCCTGAAATGAAAGAGTGGCTGAATATTGGAACAGTGTCAGCAGGCCAGGTGGCTGCATCCCTGTTCCTTTAAGTGTTCAGAAAACATGTAGACGTGGCACTTTGGGACATGGTTTAGTGGCCATGATGGTGTTGGATTAACAGTTGGACTCTGTGATGTTAAAGATCATTTCCAATCAAAATGATCTGTGGTTGAATAAAAGCAATTAAAATGCATACGAACAACAAAACTAGTTCATCTGAAGTCTGATGTTAGCACTTACTGAGGTCACTAGGGAGAAAACTTTTTGGTCTGTTAATAACAGGAGACAAACATCTGATAAAGGATGTGTACATTAAATGACATCTGCTGTCATTTAATTTCTGCTCTCAGAGCTCTTTGATGTGCTTCTGTACATGTATCTTAGTTAAAAAGCAATGGCTGCTGAAATGTTTCTGGTCCTTAGCACTGATCTCAGCCGAAGAGGAAAGATAGGCATGGAATGCTCCAACTGAGAATGGTTAGCCAGGCTAATCTGGGCCTTAATTAGAGGAGGACAGAGAGTTACAGTCTAACCTAGATTTTGCTGGGCTTATATTTTTATTGCAACGTATCCAGTAATAGCTGAAGTCTGTCAACAGTATCCTGTGTAGCTGACACTAGGAAGTGCTTTTGATCAACAGTGAATTACAGCATTTCCCTTATGCTTTGCATTTCCCCCAAGTACAGCTGCTGTGTTATGTTAACCTGCTTTAATGTAATACAGTATATATACAGTTCTCCAAATCAGAACCAAATTTTTGGTCTTAGACTAATTGCAATGTAATTAAGGTATTTTAACATAGGAATGGAAAAGGTAATTTGATTTTTTTTTTTTAATGTACTCTTGTTATTGGAAAAACCTTATTGATAACACTGATAAATTTTCAGGAATATGTATTAATTTCTAGAATTCCTGGGACAATCTGTTTTGTACAAAATTGCATTTGTTAGTAGAGAGAGAGGCAAAACCCATATTGTATTAGCCAGTAACCCAATTGTTGCTACCTCTTTGGCCAGTCACACATTTTTTCTATGCAGATATCCTGTTTATTTTGGAAGCAGTGATAACTACTAAGCTTCTCTGATGCTTAGTTTATCTGAGTCGTAAAATACTTACATTTTGGGGAGAAAGGAACTGGAGAGATGACAGCTGTCCACAGTGTTACATGGACTAAACAGAAAGGTGCCATGAAACAGAGAGAGAAGACTAAGCAGTGGCTGTATACACAGGTATCCTTTGAACTATGTATTATCAATATAGTGGGAGACCAGGAATCAAGAGGACTGTTTCATTTATACCATGATGAGGAGTGACAGTGTCACATTGACTGTTTGTGCAATTGTAAATATTTCCCATCTGTTGTTTACAAGCAGTGTGGCTTGCCCAAGGATACCTGTGCATTTCCTCTTCCTCACTACTACCACGCAAAGCACTGTCTGCTTGTACTTCTTATTCTCTGGCTTCCATCTGTTCGGTTATGTTGTGTATTAAGCCCAAAACTTGTGTAGTGTTTTGGGAATTACAGGATTAAATCCGGTGTGCTCGTGTATATATTTTCCCTTCTAACAAGTAGAAGGGCAATGGAAAAAATCATTAATGTTATGGCTACTCTCCTCACCCATCTTTACAACAGTATATGGAAGGCACATGCCTAATGTGATGCAGGAATGCTTGTCTGTGCCCAAAGAGAGATGTTTGTTTTTCTGAGGGCAAATACTGAAGCTTTTTCAGTGAGAGAACTTAAGCATAAAGAGGCTGCTGCATTTTTACTTTACTGTATCTTTATACAGTTTTTCCCCCACACAAAATGTTTCCACAGGAATGTAATGCTTGTGAAAGGTGCTGGATCAGCAGTTGCAGAGATTGAACTCCTCTACCCACAGGAAAGGTAATAGAAAGTAGATTTTACTTTTAGAGCACTGCATCTCACTCCTTTGACCTGGAAAGGCCTTTCCAAGGTCAGAAGAGGAGTTTGGTACCCATGGCTCAGTCGTTGAAGCATCTGCAATACATCTGTCAAGGAAGCCAGATAATAAGTCAGCCACAGAAATTTTCTTAATAAGTTCTAATTGAACTTCTGGTAGTAATATTTTGTGGGAAATTACTAACCTCTTTCATGGTTTTGTTTTTCTAGGTTTTATCTACACCAGCAGGATGTCTTCCCTCCTACTGGGGCATTTAACTCTTGATAATAGCCCTATCACAATGAAGGGAAGAACAGATGGACCAGGAGCATGTGGAATGGGGTGGTGTTCACACTTGGGATTAAGAGTCATAAGGAACACTATCTTAACAACATGGAGAACTGAATAAAAGGGTTGAATTCTAACTCATGAGAGTACGAGGTTCTTTTTGGCATTTTCAACACCAGCTCCCTTTTCTTAAAGTACTGGTTATCTACAGAAAGCGGTTCATCTTGTGTAAAAGCTACAGCTAACCCAGAAAAGTAAAACATACTGGATGGCCTTCATCATACTAGTCTTTTTCTCTAGGAATTTCATTCCTAAGACTGCTAAAATGCTTTATATGATACGAATAATCTTCCTGAATGCCTTGGAAACCTCTCATGCTTTGTTGTTAGTGAAATACTGTAGAGAGTTAGACACATGATGATGTTATTTCTATAATGTGCCTATCTGAAAATTGTGTTATGAAAGTGAAGCAGAAAAGGAAGTAAGTTAGTGAGTTGGTGCATTGTCAGTAAACATCTCTTCCAAATGTAGAATATTCAGCTTTTTCATAATATTTTTACTTCTGTCCTTGAAATCCTGGCTAAAGAAAGCTGCAGTAATGCATTATGAAGCCTGGCAAATTAAATTTTAAAACAAAGAATTTGTGAAATAGGAGTGGAAAGTGAAGTCAAATGTAAAATGTTTAGTTAACTAGTGATTGCAAGGGGGAGCATAAAGAAGTAAAAGGGCTTTAAATCTTGCAAGGACCAGGGAAGTGATTGTTTCCCACACCACTGGTGAAGCCACACTTTTAGTACTGGGTTCAGTTTTTGGGCCATCCCTACAAAAAAAACATTTGACTTGCCAGAACACGTCCAGAAAAAGGCAACAAGGCTGGTGAAGGGTCTGGAGAACAGGTCTTCTGAGGAGTGGCTGAGGGAACTGAAGTTGTTTAGTTTGGAGTAAAGAAGGCTAAGGGGAAACCTCACTCTCTACAACTCTCTGAAAGGAGGTTGGAGGCAGGCAGGTGTTCATCTCTTCTCCCTAGAAACAAGTGATAGGACAACAGGAAATTGCCTTCAGTTGCACCAATGGAAGATTAGGTTGGACATAAGAAGAAACTTTCCTAAAGAGGCCGTCAACCATTGGAACAGACTCCTAAGGGAGATGGTTGAATCCCTGTCCCTGGAAGTGTTTTAAGGACACACGTGGTGCTGAAGCGACATGGTTTAGCACCAGACTTGGTAGAGTTATGTCATGGATGGCCTTCATGATTTTAAAGATATTTTCCAACCAAAATGATTCTATGATCCTATATTTTTAATTTAGATTACATCACACTATGCTGAAAGTTGGCACAACTCATGTAAATTTAATGTAATATACTTTGTGTGCAAAGTGTCAGTGCTGTTTAGATTAGAAGATGAAGAAATTGGTTTCAGAGTGCTCTGCAGACTTTAACAAGAGTGAGACAATTGTTTTATTTTTATAAGCACTTACATGACTATCATCTACATGATGACTGAACTGTCACTGTATGGTAGCAGTGAGAAAGGCAAGCAGTTTAATGTTTAGATGTTTCTGGAGAGCTATTGTGCAAGGTCAAGCTGAGACATCTCTAAAGCTGTAAACAGTTCTGATGGTTTGGATTTGAAATATAATTCCTCATACCGAGGCATGTCTTCTAGGATAGTAGTTTCTCCATTCTGTGTAATAAACAGTACACAAACTTCTCTTCTGAAACCTGCTGAAGAGTGAAGGCTGCTACCAAAGATGTGTTTCATGTGATAATACGGATATTTTCAGTCTTCTGTATGCTTGTTGCAATTATTTGTGTCTGTGGAAATGAGGAGCATGCCTGGTGCTCTGTCCACAGTTATGCCTTTGCTCCTGCAGTCTGTGATTGATTGGTTGGTTTGCAAATCTTTGTGTTAAACCATGCTTCTGGTAGTACTGTGATAACTCTGTAAGCTGGTATGAGGCCAAGAAGGTTGGTGGTGCTCTGGGATCTTGTGGCCAGCAGGTCAAGAGACATTCCTCTGTCACTCTGCCCCAATGAGGTCACACTTGGAATACTGTGCACGATTCTGGGCTCCCCAGTTCAGGAGAGGCAGGGAGCTACTGGAGAGTCCCATCAAGAGCTACCAGGTAATTACGGGATTGGAGCATCTCTCTGACAAGGAAAGGCTGAGAGACCTGATGCTCTTTAGCCTGGAAAAGAGCAGACACTGAGAGTATCTTCTTAATGCTTATCAATATCTAAAGAGTGGAGGTCAAGAAAATGTGGCTGGGCTCTTTTTAGTGGTGCCTAATGATAGGACAAAGAGGTTTCACTAAAACATACAGAAAGACATCTTCCCTGTGAGGATGCTGGAGCACTGTACTAGGCTGCCTGGAGAGGTTGCATGAGATGAGTAAGTAATCCTGGGCTCCAAAATCACGCAGAACACACTAAGAAGAGTTCCGTCCAAGATGGAGGCAGAACTAATGTCTATTTTTCTACAGATTTTTTTTAATTAAGAAAAAAAGCTGGAATGATGGTGCTGGTTTTGATTTGTTTGTTTTGGTGCGTTTGTGTGACGGTGCTTCTGGAGATTTCTTAGTTCTCCTAGTTCTGCCCATGTTTTTCTTCCTGGAGATACCATACAGCAGCTGGCAGAAGTGTCTGCTTCTTTCCTACAGACCTTAAGATCCAGGATTAAGAGGTACAGAAAAATACAGTTATGAGCTTTAAAGAGAAAAGAGTAAAATGCTGCTGTCTAGCATCTCCATTATCCGTCCATGCTCAGCTGCTTAGTGGAGACAGTGCTTATCTCTCCAAGAATGGAAAAGCACGATGGACAAGCAGGGAAGGGTCACAATCCATTCTGACTGTAATAGATCACTGGTGGACCAGAAGTCACATCTGTCGTTGGGTTGGAGAGCTTGAGCTTTTGGAGAAATAAACTCTCCATGATTTTCTAGTACCTTCTTTCCAGCTTTGTGGCCAGTGCTGTTGCAGACAAGCCTGTCCCTTCAGTCTTCCCTGTACATCACACTGTAAAACTTTCTGGGATTCTGTTTGCAATGTAAGTCTCCAAGAGAACTCCTCCACAAAATTCAGTATTCTTTGGAGCTTGAATTCTTTCATGGCTTGGCTTGGTGATCCTCCATCTTAGCCCAGTCTTACTAGTATCCCATATTACTTTCTGAGCAGGGAATGGAAATGAGACTTTGCTCTGGAACAAACAAACCCTGAAATGGGAGAAGAAGCCCTGTAGAGTCACAGAATAATTTAGGTTGGAAGGAACTTCTAAAGGTCACGTAGTCCAAATGCCCTGCAGTAAGCAGGGACGTTCCCAACTAGAGCAGCTTGCTTAGAGCCCCAGACAACTTGACATGGTGGAGCAAAGGAAAGAAAATTTTCAGTATCTAAGATTATAGATTTTTTTTAAAGTGAGTGTGTCTAGCTTTTTTATTACAACATCAGCTATCAGATTGGTTTACTTGGATGGAAGATATTAAAGGATCATGGCCTTCTTTAGATGCAGCTGACTGCTTGACATAATGATGACATACTAGCAGAAGGATAGAAGGGTTTCCTGAAGAAAGCCCCATGTGAAATTATTAAGATGATACAGTATGGATAAGGTAGGCCACATAAAATCCTTGTCCAGGTTGCTCATAAGTAGTTTGTATTTTTTAGATTTTCATGCCTACAGTAGTATTTCTTAGAGCTGCTTTCTGTTGCTTTTCTTCACAGGATTGTGGTATACTCAGAGGAGGAAATTTATAGCTGCAAAAATCTGTAGCAAGCTCTTTTCAAAGCCTGCTTTGAATACTGTAGCAGTTTTAATTCCAGTTCAGTTTAAGCCCTTATGACTTCCATGCTAGAAAATGTGTTCTATGTGTGTATATGACTTGGATGAAACTACAGTCAAGGTCTAGTGGAGGCTCTGTAAGAGCTTGTCACCTAGGGTTCTCTTCTGATCAGTACATGCTGTGTTGACCATACTGGCATGTACCATTCAGAAGAGAACTTTAGGTGACAAGCTTTTGTCACCTTAATTTACTCCCTTTGAAAATTTCAAACATAAGACAGAGCCTCTGCAGGCCTGAATTTTTTTTGAGTCCTATTCAGACTGTCCTTGGATAGGTTAGAGAATCAAACTCCCTTTGGTGTAACATACCTTGTGCCTTTTTCTGCAATTTGCAAGTGTGGAAATGAGCTCTTAGGTTTGATTGCTCATGAGAGACTCCTTTTGCCTCTTCTATCAGAGGTTTTTCTCCAAGTTGGGAGATAACAGCCAAAACAACCATATTTTGGTTTACGCACAAGGAGGTGGCATCAACAATGGTATGTACTTTCTAGATGAACAATCTCAATCTCATTTGTCACTTGCACTTTAAGGAGAATAAACTATAGAGACAGTCTTTTCAAGACCTTATGAATTCAAAATCGTAAGGAACCTCCTCTTTCAGCCATCTGGAATATTTCAGATAATAGGACTTGCAAGGTCACAGGATATTAGGGGTTGGAAGGGACACAAGGAGATCACTGAGTCCAACACTCCTGCCAGAGCAGGACCACACAATCTAGCACAGATCACAGACAGGCCTTGAAAGTCTCCAGAGAAGGAGACTCCGCAACCACTCTGGGGAGACTGTTCCAGTGTTCTGTGACCCTTACAGTAAAG
Source organism: Psilopogon haemacephalus (assembly GCA_013396835.1). Classification (NCBI taxonomy): domain Eukaryota; kingdom Metazoa; phylum Chordata; class Aves; order Piciformes; family Megalaimidae; genus Psilopogon; species Psilopogon haemacephalus. The sequence continues at coordinate 117,658 of VWZI01019846.1, forward strand.
AAGTTCCCCCTTGTGTTGAGGTGGAGCCTCCTGTGCTGCAACTTACACCCTTTGCTCCTTGTCCTATCACAGGGAGCAAGTGAGAGGAGCCTGACCCCTGCACCCTGACCAGCCCTCAGATGTTTATAAACATTGATTAAATCCCCTCTCAGTCTTCTCCAAACTAAAAAGTCCCAGGTCCCTCAGCCTCTCATAAGGCATGCCTTCCAGTTGCCCTAATCATCCTCATAGCCCTCTGCTGAACCCCCTCCAGCAGATCCCTGCCCCTCTTAAACTGGGGAGCCCAAAACTGAACGCAGTACTCAAGATGAGGTCTTGCCAGGGCAGAGTAGAGGGGAGGAAGAACCTCCCTTGGTCTGCTGGACACACTCTTAATAAATCCCAGGATCCCAGTGTTGATCCAGGTTCATTCAGAAAATGCAAACAACAGTCCTTTGGGATATCTAACAGCTTGCATATTTGTGACTGTTTGCTTGGTTATACTTCAGACTGTTTAAATGTCAGCAAAGTTAGAATCTTAACAGTGCCAATGTACTGACAAGACTCTGGGAGTCCTTTTAGGATTGGAAAGAACAAAAAAATGTTCACCTATAAAGAATGCTAAAGCCTACCAATTCCCTCAGTCACATCTTGTGATAGGTGGAGTCTGATCAAAGAAAGTTTCAGATGCCCCACGTTTTCAAGGAGTTGAAAACTGCTAAGTGTTGTTGTGTGAACCCTTAATTAAGTGTGGAAAAGAAACATTTTGTGTCAGAAACTGAACTATGACAACCTTAAGCAAGTAGAGGTAATGAAACCATTTATGTTAGGCAGCTAGCATGTCTTGAGAACTGAACATCACAAGTGAATACACTGGCTGTGCATTTCTGCAGGGATGGCAAGTAATTGGCTAAGTCCAGTAGACTAATTGGTTGTGTGATTGTAAAATTTAGCAATGACAGAGCCCAAGAGCAAGTTAGTGTGGTTTTTCAAAGTCAATCCTAAAACTAGCTCTAGTACCACAAGTGTGCCACAAGTATTTATTGCTGATGTGGACCTTTTTTGTGACCAAAGTGAATTGTGTTTCTTTTGTTCTCCTGAATGGGACAGTTCCATATTGATAGCAAATACTCCAGAAGTTGCCTTAGCTGATACACACCATCTCTCAGAAACCATGGACTTCAGGGAAAGAGTGGACAAGACAATATTGAGATAATAGTATTAATTTTAGCTTAACCCTGGTAGCTCGAGTTTTTATATTCTCTGTCCACATGATCACCAGAAGTCAGTGGTGGTATGTGGCAGATTTGAGAGTTACAGTTCGATTGAGTTGGATATTCATCAGCTTGTGGTGTAAAGCATATCTTCTACAAACCAGGTGGTGTTACAGATACTTAGTGATACTGAAAATCTTTTCCATTGCTGTTAAGTGGAAATCTTTTTCAAAGCTGAAAAGAAAGCATCTTAGATGGTACTTACTTTTAGTTATTCTGGAGTGTTTGTCATTTGTAAATCTAATTTACACTAGCACAAAGGTATATTTGACAGCAGTATCTACCTGGCACTAACCAGTACATCAGATTTCTCAGAACGGAACATTATTGTCTAGGCAGGAAAATTTAAGCACTTTAGGACTTCAGGTTTTTCAGCGCTTGACAAAACCATTGTTAGAGTCACTTTTTTCTTCTTCAACCTATTGTTTATTAATGAAGGTAAGTTTTTAGTGGGTATTATTTCAGCTTATGAGGGCAAACCATATGTCATAGAATCATATAAGACCATGAAGTTCAACTGTTATCCAACTCTGCCAAGTCTGGTGCTAAACCATATCCCTCAGCACCACATCTCTGCCTCTGAAACACCTCCAGGGGTCAGATTCACCAGTCTTCCAGTCTTTGGGAACTCTTTCAGGAAAGAAGTTTTTTCTAATAACCAACATAGGCCTCCCCTGGAGCAACTGGAGGCCATTTCACTTGTTATTAGGGAGAAGAAACCAGCACCCACCTTCCTATATCTTTTAGGGAGTTGTAGCGCATAAGAAGGTCTCCCTTCAGCCTCCTTTTCTCCAGACTAAACCCCCCCAGTTTCCTCAGGCACTCCCCACAAGACCTGTGTTCCAGATGCTTTACCAGTGTCATTGCCCTTCTCTGAACTCACTGCAGCAATTCAAATGTCTTTATTTTAGTGAGGGATCCAAAACAGCCTAGGATTTGAGGCATGGCCTCACTAATGGCAAGTCAGTTCTGTCTTGTTCTATCCTAAGGAACAGGTTTTGCATGATCTACATGTGTGTGAGTGCACACTCTGGTCAATACACATCCAGACTAACCCTCAGGTTTGCTTAGAAGCACATACTGCTTTAGTGTATTTCCCTTCATGTTAAGGCATTCACTTTCCTGATTGTGTTTCCTTTTCTGGTTCCACTACATAAGCTTTTAGGTATTTTATGTATTTCTATTCCCTGTGGTGCCGTTTGTCACCTTGGGTAAATGGCTTAAGGCTAGGGTGGTACTGTGCTGTTCAATGGCATGTCTGCTGTTAGGGTTGGATTATTTCATTTGATTGTTCTGTCACACTGGTTTCCTTGTGCAGTGTTATTTATCAGTAATCTCACCCACCTGACAAGTGGAACAGAAGAGGGCACATGTTCAAGAGACTGCTTCTGTTGTCATGTCTCTTGAATGTGTGCCTAGTCCTGTCCCAATACAAATCTTTCCCAAGAATGCCATTTGGAGACCTGCCCTGAGGCTGGATAATTTAAGTGGCAGGGTATGCAGGAGAATGTGGGCAAGTGCCTAGGACAGTGGTCACCTCTGGTGTTAGTGAATTTCACACTGACAAGTTGGTAAAATGTTTGGAAAAAGGATGTTGTCAGTCTGGTGTATTGGGTTGAGGCTAGCTGCCCCCACCCTGAGCCCAAAAGCCCAATAAAAACTCAAAGAAACGATTTGGAAGTAAAAAGGGTAAACTTTAACAACAAGCAAGAGGGAAAGGGATTTTTTACAGCAGGTGGGAGAAAGGGAAACAAGCTTTGGGATATGGGGAATAAGGGAAAAGGGTACAGAGACCAGGGAGAGGGGGAAAAAAGGGAAGAAAATACAACCGCGGCAGGCAGCTGAAGTTCGATTGGCTCTGGAAAGCAGGATGCAGGAATCCTATAGCGAAAAGTCTCAGTCCCAGTCTTCAGCGGACAGTAACGGTGCTGGAACACAGGGCGGCAGGGAGACACGTGCTGCAGCAGCACTGAGCGCGAGCAGGTGCGCGACCTGCCGGCACGAGGGGAAGCTGAGAAGGGAGAAGAGAGAGACCCGCGGGGCACTGGGTTCCCCCTCTTATAGTCCCAAAATCCTAGCAGGAAGTGGGAGTGTCTAACCATGCAACCTGGGAAAAGGGTGAAACCATTCCTTGGGAAAAGACAGGGGGCGCCAGGGGGGCTTAACCCTTCACATCTGGAAATTCCCAAGAGATACAAATTGCTGCGATGTGTTGGGGTCTAGCCCATACCTACTGAGCCCTTCTCAGTGCAGTTCAGCATGCAGAGGTAAAGGAAGAGCAGTTCTGTGGGCCTAGAAACAGACCAAGAGGTATGGCAGCTGGACTGGAGAGCCAGCCTGTGCAGTCAACCCTGTACAGAAAAATAAGTACTCAAGTACACTCTAATGCCATCAAACTGCAAGGGATGGAACCTGTCTGTATATCTGGTGTCACAGGGGGATCCCAACATCTGAGTGTGTTACAAGGCAAGCTGAGCCTAACTGGGAATGAATGCCACAAACACCCCATTAAGTGAGTGGCCCAGGTGCACCATGCATCCTTGGTAGAGCTATTTTAGTACCAGTGGGCATTTGGTATAGCTGCCTTAGGAACAGAGGGACAAAACCAGCTGACAGCTTTGCTTGATCTCTCAGAGAACCTTTTTGTGGTGAGGCTGTTAAGTGCTAAAGATTAGCAAGTGCCAACTACTGCTGCAGTAGTGCACCTGCAGCAACATCACGCCAGTTGGGATTCACTGACCCCTATTTATAAAGTAATTCCACAACTGGAGAGATGAGAGTTGAGCAGTAAAACTCATTCACCTTTCAGTAGGCCTTTGAACATATCAAACAGGAAATTTTCCATAGAGCAGGCCTTGGGTAAAACATTAGAGAATAAGAAAATGAGAATCAGGGAAAAAGATGTGCAAAGTCTACAAGTAAGCAAAACATCCCGTTTAGTTGCTTTGGGTTTGTGGGCTTGGGAACCTCTGCCTGCCATGAAACTTCCTTTTGAGCAGAACACACTTAGTTTTCACCCTTGTAAGTGTGTAAGAGATTTAATTGGCTTAAATGTCTTTCAAAAGTTTCAGGCTAGTCTCCTTCTCAAAGAATGAAGTGACACTGGTATGAAGAATGAAGTGACTTACTGGTATTGCTAGAAATTCTTATTGTTGAATAAGATTTTTTGATACTCAGCCTGAATTTGCTTGACATAATTAACTCAGCTTCATTCAACTGTTTTTCAGCTGCCTCCATTTTTAGCAAATTCTATATGGGTTGTGGTTCTGCTTCCCTTTGAAATTCATACTCTTCTTGTGAAAGTGAAATTGTAGCAAGGCAATAAAAGCCATGTGCATTGTAAATAGACGTAGTCTTTAACTCCTTCTCACAGGTGTCTCTGTCTTCCCTTTATCTGTATTTCTCACTGTCCTGTCCCAGTTTGAAATAGGAAATCCTCAAACAGATCTGCCAGAGCAGGTCACGTTCTTAAAATGGTGTGGAATGTGGCATCATAGCATTCTTCCATTTTGTGCTGCTGTTTTAGAAGAGGAGTTTCCAAACTCCGCTTAGGTACCAGACTAATTCCACGTGACAGTACCTTTTGTATATTATATATAGTTATAGAATTGTTTTGGTTGGAAAACACCTTTAAGATCATGAAGTCGAGTCGTTATCTAACTGTATTCAATCTGGTGCTAAACCAGGTGTGCAACACCACACCTCTGCGTCTTTGAAACATCTCAAGGGATGGTAATTCAACCACTTCCCTGGGGAGCCTATTCCAGTCCTTGAGAACCCTTTCTGTGAAGATTTTTCTTCTAAATGCAACCTAAACCTCCCCTGGTGCAAATTGAGGTTGTTGTCTCATCTTGTCACTTGTTACCAACTTGAAACCAACTCCCACCTCACTCTAACTTCCTTTCAGGTAGCGGTAGAGAGCAAGAAGGTCCCCCCTCAGCCTCCTTTTCTGAGGAGAATGCTTTTACCATTCTCAAAAGAAGAGCAAAAAAGCCTCAGGAAAAGTTACCACCTTGTTTCATGCTTTTGTCAGTTTTTCATTATGAGAATAAAAGAAGACAAGTATCAGGTCTTGTTTCACAATTCATTCCAGTAAAGCTTATTGGAAGCTGAAAATCAGTTAATGCACAAATCCCTCAGCACTTAAATTACCTTAGATGTTTTGGGTTCATGGAAAGTAAGCTTGTCTAAACATACTTGATATTTACATAGATTCCATTTAAACAAAGCAAGATTTATCTCTCAAAAATTAGTTAAGTGCTTGCCCTGGTATTTTTCTTTTCTCCTGGACACACTGTTCCTCAGTGTTTCAGAATGCACCTTGCTTAGCTCTTCACAACTAGTTCCTGTTTGCAGATATGGAGGGCAAAAACAATTTCCATGCTTTTGCAGTCCCCAAAAGACTTTCAATTTGAATAAACTAGTCATTATTTGGAACTGGGTGAATAAACAGAGAAAAGAAAAGAAAAAAAAATATTATGCGGAGTTGTGGACAGACTACTCTTGTCAAAAATTGGGTGAACACCTCTGTAAACTTTTCTGGATGCTCGTGACTTACCCTTGCTCAGTAGTCTATGTTTAAAATGTAGGAAATGCACAAATCTTTTTTTGGTTGTATCATTAAGCTTCATTAAAATTAATGAAAAATACTTACAACTCAGCATATGTCTCATAACTTTAAACAGACTTATAAAAATGCTTTTTTTTCTTTTTTTCATCCAGGCTGTTAAATAAACAAAATATTTAGGAAAGCTTGACTTTGTAGACATTCGTCTCCTATTTGTCTGCACCTTTCTCCTGCATTGCAACCTTCTCTGTTTATGTATTCCCAGCTTCATAACACTTATAACCTCTGTCTCCACACTTGTGCCTAGGGCAGGAGGCAAGACATATTCTGACTTAGAGAACTCCTTTGCTCTCTGTGTAACCGGTACCCACCTGCTGAGTGAGTGGCCATGTTGAATCATATAACTGTTTTGGTTGGAAATGACCTTTAAGAACAGTGAGTCCAAAAAGTGCCTGTTGTACAGCACCCCTGATGTTCAACAGCATATTCCTTTTCAGTGGGAGATAGGAAATTTGGTCTCATTTTGTTATTTAAGAGTTAAAAAAATCTTTTGGGGGTAAAGGTGCAAACACTCTAGCTTTCCAGTGACTTAAAATCTTTCACAATAGTCTGCTGAACTATGATCAGATGACACAACAGCCCCATGCAGTGCTCCAAGCTTGGGGAAAAGGGTCTGGAAAGCTGCCCAGTACAAAAACAAATGGGAGTGTTGGATGGTTGAATATAAGCTAGTGTGTGCTCAGGTAGCCAAGAAGGCCAACAGCTTCATGGCCTGCAGCAGGAACAATGCAACCAGCTGGACCAGGGAAGTGATCATTCCCCTGGACTCCAACACTGGTGAGGACACACCTTGAGTACTGAGTGAAGCGGGTCCAGAGAAGAGCAACAAGCTGGTGAAGGGTCTGCAAACAGGTCTTGTGAGAGCAGCTGAAGGAACTGAGGTTGTTTAGCATGGAGAAAAGGAAGTTCTCTCCAACTCCATGAAAGCAGGTTGTAGTGAGGTGGATGTCAGTCTCTTCTCTCTAGTAACATGTGATGGGATGAGGAGAAATGGCTTCTGAACCCCAGGGGAGGTTCAGATTGGGTAGCAGAAGAAACTGAAAAGATACTCAAAGACTGGAACAGGTTGCACAGGGAGGTGGCTGAATCCCCATCTCTGGAGGTATCTCAAAGATGCGGAGGAACATGATTTAGCTCCAGACTTTGTAGAGTTGGATAATAGTTGGACTCTAGTAGTGAAATTCTATCTTTTATGTGGTTATAGAGGTGTAGTTTATGACTTCCTCCCAAAATGGAGGTTATAAAGTCAATGAGGACATGTTTCGTTGTTGATGGATACATTTGGTAAGAGATCTGTCCCTGCCCTTTGGCATCAAATTCTTATTTACCTCCAAATGAGGCAAAAAAATCAAGGTAATACTTGTACCTCTACTGTTGTGCAGAGTGCAGGGGTGGGACTGTGGTCATTGTTCTCTTAACTACACAAACACTTCCTAATCTTAGTGTCTTGTCAGCAGGCTTACAGGTGGGAATGGGACTACTTGGCCTTTCCCTTCACCCTTCACCCTTCACCCTTCCCTTGGTGCCATGGCAACAAAGCCCAATGAATTGTCACCCAGTGTCTATGTGTGCTCTGACCACCGTATACATTTATTGGCAAGACTGGTTCATGCTGCTAGGTTGTTGACTGCTCTGTAGTGGGAGTAATGTAATTTCCACACGTCATTGATCCTTGGTCCCTGGAATATAAAAGATACCTTACTTTGTGGTTTAATCAACCAGCTGATTTCTTCAGCTTTCTAAAGGTATGTTCCTATAAGATCTTTGTGGAATCAGAGAATGGTTTTTCTTGGAAGGGACCTTTAACAAACTTCTAGTTCCAACCACCCTGCCAGAGATGGGGACACCTTCCACTAAACTATGCTTCTCAAAGTGCCCACCCAGCCTGGCCTTGAATGCTTCTATCCTGTTGCAGTATCTCACCACCCTCATCATAAAGAATTTCTTCTTTATATCCAACCTAAATCTACCATCTTTAATTTTAAACTTTTGCCCTTTGCGCTGGTAAAAAGGCCTTTTGTCTTTCTTACAAGCTCTCTTGAGCTGTTAAAAGGCTGCAATAAGGTCCTCCCAGAGCCTCCTCTTTTTTAGGCTGAATAACTTTAACTCTTAGCCTTTCATCATAAGGGAGGTGCTCCAGCCTTTTGATAATTTTTGTTACTGTCTTCTGGACTTGCTTTCTTGTACTGTATTGGGGACCATGGAGCTAGATGCAGTACAAGAGATGGGGTCTCATGGGAGCAGATGGTCCTAAGGGTTGAACTTGAGCCTATAAAATTGTGTGGTGATTTTTATCTGTTTATTAGTCCCGTAGTTGCAAAAAGATTTGGGATTTTCTTTTTTCTCTCCCAAGTTAAAAGCGAACAACTAACACTAATAAGGATTCAACTAGATATTTTAAAATTTTAACTCTCATTTTAGCATCAGACTTGAACTACAGTCTTCTGCCTTGTGGCTTGCTCTGTGCTGTTGAAAAAATCAGATTCTTGAGGCCTCTGCTATTGTCATGGATGATGACAAATCACAGAATCATTTTGGTTGGAAAAGACTTTTAGGTCATCAAGTCCTACCAAGAATTTAACACTACCAAGTCTGGTGCTAAACGATGTCCCTCAGCACCACATCTCTATCTCTGAAATACCTCCAGGGATGGGGATTCGATCACCTCCTTGTTCCAGTGTTTGAAAACCCTTTCAGGGAAGAAGTTCCTTCTAATAGCCAGCAGGGCAATCAGCAATATTGTGAAGTTGTTGTTATGCTCTAGTTTCCTTGAGCTGTATGTAAACATCTCAGGAAAGGCTGTAGGAAGAAGAGGAAGAGATGGAGAATTGTCAGTTGAAAACCGAGAGAATGGCTATAGTGGTGTATCAGGAAGTTTTTATCAGCTGCAGTCCTAATGTCTACTTCTAAGAAAGGGTCCACTCTGCCATGCCCTCTTACCTCCACCTCAGCACATTTGTTCTGAGTGCTGAGCTGCCTTTGTGAATCCTGTCTCTGGATATTCCTTGTGGTCTTTTCTGGGAGTATCCATGGCTAGCCCTCTCCTCAGATAGAGTGAGTCACACATCTGTGACTTTTTTCCCTCCCTTGAGAGCTGGCTGGATCTGGGACTTGTTCCTCACTGGCTAAGTCTGCCTTAAATTGTTAGGTGTGTTTGGGGGTGCTGTTTCTTTGGATCCAGCAGTCCCATCTGTGAACAGTTAAGATCTCTGGAGGAAATGTTTTGGCCTTGAATTTTGGGGATGTCTCCTTGGACCTCATTGTGAGTCACTGTGCATCCATCCCTGATCTGTCTTAGACAATGATGATTTTGCGATCTCCCCAACAACAGGACTGATGACCTTCAAAATACTGATTCTGGCCATAACATATTCTGTGATTCAGGGAGAGGTGTTTGTGCTGAAAGCTACTATGTGCTTGAAAATGTGCATTTGGATAAAGGCTCTCATACTCAGCTCAGTTTTTCCTTTCTTTTTCAAAATCACCCCCTGGACACATGGTAAATTTGAAAGAGGTTTTAAAAATACATTCAGCCTATTTTCCATAGACTGGGGTAAAATGTCCATAACAGTCAGTACATTTCCCTTTCTATATATTGCAACATAGCTTAGATCCCTACTAGGTCTGAATGGATTGCAGCTGTTATTCCAGCATCTGCTAAATTCCCTGTTAAAGAAATGCTGTGTTAAAATCTCACCCACTTTGTCCCTTGTCTTTAATGATGTTCACTGCTGAACCTTCACTGGTCTTGTCTGTGACTGCTAACTCATCTTCCTATAAATCTGTGAGCAGATTCAGCTTCTGCTACCCAAGACCAAATTGGGATCATGCATGAACTGTGACCACACTGCCTGCCTATATACAGAGATCGGGATGTTTTACTGAGGTATTTCAGCCATCAGCCTGAGGGAGAAACTAGACAAGACAGACAAGAGAAAGTCATCTGGGGAGTGCTAGGCTCTTCAGACTGTGGCTCAAGCTAACAGACTGTCCAGGGAAGCAGCGGAATCCCTGTCTCTGAAGGTGTTAAAAAATGCCACTTTTGTGACATGGTTTGGTGAGCATGGTAGTTTGACTTGATGATCTTGGAGGTCTTTTCCAACATTTATGATCCTATGATTCAGCATTCTGTTTTGCTCTTTGACCTAGGCCAGGAGTCTGTCCTATACAGTTTGCTTCTGCAATGCTGGATAGGTGGTCAGTCTTCCTAATCCTGTGGAAGTCCTGGAGTTTGGCATTCCATTTTAATAATTAAATATTACAGAATATGGCAAGGCTTTAAATATTTTTTTTTCTTTCTAGTTGAGGAATGATGTCATGTTGTGTATGCAGGTGAAAGGCAAAGATCACTTCAGAGCACCAACATGTTTTCTCCTTAATTATGAGCTTGTCCTCCACAGAAGTCACCAGCCTTCTAAATTTTGCATCCATAAAACTCTACTTCCTCTTTTTCTTGAGGATTTCTGTGATCAGGCCTGGGCCTAGTTGTGATGTTTGGCTGCATGAGAGACACAGCGTTCACTGGGCACCACTAGGAAAGGGCAATACAGATATGACAAGACATTCATGGTGCAAGACCTGTCCTTTACATCTAGAGTGCATGAAGGAGGAATGCTGGCCCCTGATCTGTGGTATGAAGTCTTTCTTCAAGCAAGGTCCCAAAGCCTTGCAGGTATGAACACTTTTTGCTGGTATACTGCCTTTAATACTATCTTGGTATTGGCATGATTACTGCCCAGAGTTGGTTCACTTCCTGAGGTTCCCCTCCCCCTTCCGTTGTAAGGTCCAGAGGTGGGTTGCAGGGTGGCACACCACGTGGTTCTGGAACCAGGAAGTCTTGGGCTGCACGCACAAGTCAAGTGCATGAGTCAGGTGATCTGTGCTGTCTCTTAGGGTGTGGAACCCACCCCTGGGCATGGGACTTTTGAACCAATTGGCCATTCAATGGACGCTAAGTGCCTATTGGTCAGTTCCACGCTTTCCTAATGAGGTATTTAAGGGGGTGCAACGGCCGTTAGGCGGTTCTCTCTCCACCACTGCCGGGAGGAACTCAGGCCTCCATCCCGTCCAGCAGCGGCCATGTGCTTTGCAGCCAATAGCAGCAGCGGCATCATCAGGGTTTGGAAAGCAGCAAAGGCAAACCTCTTTTCCCCTTTATTCGGGACAAGCTCTTTCTCTTTTTCTTTATCTTGGGAAAACACTGTATCTAGCATGCGTTTCGTGGGTATTTCCAGGAGCGGTTAGGATTGCTTTTGTAATAGGCTCTCTGTTTCCTAAGTTCTGACTGTTTAAACTGTTTAATTCTGTGTTTTAAGCAACTTTGTGTAGTTATTCTTGCCAACCAAACATCCAAAGAACCCAGGGGAACTATTCCCGGAACCCCCGCGATTATTAATAGTAGTTAAAATTAATAATCGCAACAAATACATTTTCCTGTGTGTTTGCCACAAGCTATAAACCATATTGGTGGAGAAGTCTCACCACTTCCCCATCTGCCCAAAAGGTATATGTGAGCTGAAATAGCAAGGAGGAACTCATTCATGACAGAATTGTGGACCTGGGGAGTGAGAATCTACTGTGGGCTGATATTGGTGCTGGTAAACCCTTAATAAGTGAGAAAGACTTGACTTTCCATAATGGGAATAATTGCTTCAGTTGTGAAAGACCTTTAAGATATTTGAGTCCAACCATTATCTAACTCTACCAAGTCTGGTGCTAAACCGTATCCCTCAGCACTGTATGTCTGCCTCTTTGAAGCACCTCCAGGGACAGGGATTCAACCACCTTCCTGGGCAGCCTGTTTGAGAACCTTTTCAGTGAAGTTTCTTCTAATACCCAACCTAAATCTTCCCTGGTGCATCTGGAGGCCATATCTTCTTGTTCTTCTTGCCACTAGATTCTGGGTTGGGTTTTCACTCATTTTGACACTGGAGATGATTCCTAAGCTACAGCATTTGTGTCTGGAAGTCCTGGTGGTTTTGATTAAACCAGTTTGCCAACTTGTAAACAGTTTTCAACTTCCGTGAATGCTTATCTACCTGATGAGAAGATCTGAATTTCCAAGTCAGGGTGTTTCAGGTCAGAGAAATCACTATGCCTGAAGTGCTGATGAGACTTTGTTTGTTCAGTGGGATGAGTAGGAGAGATGAAGCAAGGACTGGAGTTTATGTATTAGGCCAGGAATGTTCAAAAGATAATAGACTCTTTCAAAGGGTCATGTGGAGTGTTAGCTATAAATAAGCTGCATGAGTTATTTCTGCCTGTGTTTTTATGTTTTTTGTTTGTTTGTTTGTTTTTTGTGAAAAGCATGAAAAGCTGCAGGTTTAGGATTCACCTGTTCTTTAGAGAGAGATCCATGACTTGTCTGTGGTTTGAGATCCTTCTTGTGACAGTTTCCACAATCCTGTGGATGTTGTTCCATGATTCTTCAAAGCTTCATTGCAATTAACAAATGCAAAGCCTACAGTCTAAAGGCACGCACTGGGCAAAAGCTACAGAGAATTTGCAGTTTGCTGAATGATCTTGGTGCAGGAGCCAAGTATTGGGAGAGGCATAGAAAAGTTTACACTACACTGTCTTCAAGTTTTCTGACCCAGTTCCTGCTCTTCCTGCTGTGTTTGTCCAGGTGTGCTCTCAGTTCTTTGCTTGGCTTCAGTGCAGTGGGCAAATTCTGCTGTCAAGGAAAGAGTCTGCCTTGGCATTATGGAGAGATTATTTCACAGAATCATAAAAAAAGTTGGGAAAAGACCTTTAATAGCACCGAGTCCAGTGATTGTCTAACTCTACCAAGTCTGGTGCTAAACCTTGTTCCTCAGCACCACTTACCTGCCTTGTTCAAATACCTCCAGAAATGGGGCTTCATCCACCTTTCTGAGCAACCTACTCCAGTGTTTGAGAACAGTTTCTTCTGATGGCCAACCTAAATCTCCCCTGGTGCAATCTGAGGCCATTTCCTCTCATCTTAGCACTTGTTACTAGGGAGAAGAGGCCAACCCTTACCTCACTGCAAACCTCCTTTCTGGGAGCTGTAGAGCAAGAAAGTATTCCCTCAGCCTCCTTGTCTCTAAGCTAAACAACTCCAGTTTGCTCAGCTGTCTTCAGAAGACCTGTTTTGCAGACCCTTCACCAGCTTCTCTGGGCCCACTCCAGCACTTGTATGTTTTTTCTTGTAGAGAGAGCCCCAAGGCTGAACCCAGTACTCAAGGAAGGCCTCGCCAGTCAGGAGGTCAATCACATCCCTGGTCCTGCTGTTCACACTATTCTTGCAGCAGGCCAGAATGGCTACCTGGGCACCTTCTGGTTCGTATTCAGACCTGATTCAGGAGGCTCTGTTATTTTGTTGATGCTCGTCTGCTTGCAGAAACATGGCCTCACAGATACTGATGAACCTTGAATGGATCATGAAATAGTCTTAAGGCAAAAGTCTGCTTCACTATTGCAACATAAGGATATCAGATTTCATTGTTTTTGAAGGTGCTACACAGGGGATATAAAATGTGTGTGTAAGAGGCGAGCTGCAAGTGTCCACCATTAGGTTGATGCACCCCCATGGCCAAGAAGGCCAACAACATTCTGGAGTTCATCAAGAAGAATGTGGCCAGTAGGGCAAGGGAGGTTCTCCTGCCCCTCTACTCTGCCTTGCTGAGGCCTCATATGAAATACTCTGTCCAGTTCTGGAGTGCTGTAGTTCAAGAAGGACAAGAAACTACTGGAGAGAGTCTAACAGAGAGCCACTAAGACAATCAAGGGACTGGAACATCTACCTTAAGAGGAGATCATGAGAGACCTGGAGCTCTTTAAGTGTTGGAAGATTGAAAGAGGATCTTCTCAGTGCTTGTTAATATCCAAGGAGTGGCAATCAAGAGGATGGAGCCAAGCTCTTTTCAGTGGTTCCCAGTCATAAAACAAGGGGCAATAAGCATGAACACAGGAGGAAGAGAAGAAAATCTTTCTTGTGAGAGTGCCTGAGCACTGAAGCAAGCTGCCCAGAGAGGTTGTGGAGTCTCCTCTGGAGACTTTCAAAACCCACCTGGATGCATTCCTGTGCAACCTGATCTAGGCAAACCTGCTTTAGCAGTGAGAGTTGGAGCAGATGATCTCCAGATGTCTCTTCCAACTCCTACCATTCTGTGATTCTGTGCTTGGGAGCATGGAGTCTGTGGTTGGTAAGGTAGGTAATGTTGGAGACTTTAGGCCTATGTGAAGCTATTGATGAGTTTGAAGAAAATGAAGAATGATTCTGTTGCTTTGATTAATTTTCCTGCTCTTCAGGCTCTCTCACAGATGTGATGCTTTACAGAAACAAATTACTTTCTTCTCTTTGCAGAGTTTCCTGCCAAAGTGCTCTGTAGGCATCAGTGCTTCCTCACTACTCTTCTCATACAGAGCCTTGATGCTATTACATTTGTTTTCTTCAGAGATACTGAACCACGGGAGCGATTGCCAGCATGCCATTGCTCCTACTCCTCATTCTGAACCATGGAAGTTATCTTTCATGATTTTAAATGTGAACTTTACCAAGTCTCCTTTTCTTCCTTTTCATTTTCATGATAATCCTGATGATCTTAGCAGTCTTTTCCAACCTTAATGATTGTATGATTTTTTAATTCAAGTTGCCTGTGGAAGTTGGGTGTCTATGGTTTTTGCATCATCAGTATCTACAGTGGCCTTTGCTCCAGCTGAACAAGGTGGGGTAAGATTTCTTACTCCCCATGGGTCTCTCAGCTCAGCACTTCTATTACAAAGTCTCTTGGAGGACGGGAACAGCGGAACTACAGACTGTTTTGCTGTGCTTTCTCTCTGCCAGACTAGAACACCTGTGTCTGCCTTGAATGCAGATCCTTCAAATGTAGGTTCCTGTGACCAAGAGGCAGGTTTGTTGAAGCCAAGCAAGAATTAGAGAGCACACCTGAGCAAACATGGTAGAAGGAACACAGTGGGACAGGGTCAGAGAGATCTCCCTGGTGCTGACCTCAGTAGATGCAGCTTCTGTCACAAGTCTACCAGCAGGTGGACCTCCCTAGTTATGGTTTATTGATTTTATGTCAGGTCTGGCTAGTGCTTTCTTGAAGGAAATTACAGGGTTTTGACCAAAAAATGTGTTAAGTTTGTCTGCTCTTTTCAGTAACATGATGCTCCTTCACAAAGAGGCAAGAACAGAGAGAATGTGTTTGTAAAAATAAGAAGTGTCTATTCTTCCTTCCTTAGCAGCTTAGGACTGATTTAGATGAAGTCAAAGCTTATTTCTGAAATCAGTTAGGCTATCTGGCCTCTGGCCACTTGTCTTAATTAGCTGAGCAGGGAAACACTCACCAGAGACAAAGGCAATGCTAGCACCAACAGCTCCTGTGTGTAACACGTAGCCAGCATAGAATAATAGAATCATTTCAGTTGGAAAATACCTCTAAGATCGAGCCCAACTGTCTCTCCAGCATTACGATGCCTACTAAGCCATGTTGTGAGGTTCCATGTCTACATATTTTTTTAACACCTCCAGTGACTCCACCACCACTTTGGAGAGGCTATTCCAATGTTAGAGAATGTTTTCAGTGAAGAAGTTTCTTCTAACAGCCACCCTAAACCTCACCTGGTGCAATTGGGAGAAAAGACCAACTCCCACCTTGCTACAGTCTCCTTTAAGGAACCTGTAGAGAGTGAGGTCTGTCCTGAGCCTTCTGTCCTACAGCCTAAACAACTCCAGTTCCCTCAACTGTTCTTCACAAGACCTGTTCTCCAGACCCGTCATGAGTTTTCTTGCCCTTCTGCTCCAGCACCTCAGTTTCTTTCTTGTAGTGAGTGCCCCAAAACGGCACACAGTATTCAAGGCGTGGTTTCACCAGTGCTGCATGCATCATGCATGCTTGTTTTTGAGTGGCCCAGTGATTGAGATAACATGGAGATCAGTCTTCTCAACTGGAAGATTTGAGAGAGAGCTTTGAGAACAGGGGTCGCAAGGTAGCTGGGAATTTTAGGCAACTTGGAACTTCATTTGGGGACCCAGATATGGAAAGCTGAGACAGCACCAGTACTACTGAAGAAGACTGGGAAGTATTTCCAGGTGCAAATCTGTAGCTGTCTCACCTTGGACTGGCTAACACACTCACACTGGCCTCTGAGCAGTGGCATTGGACGAGAAGATCTCCAGGGGTCGCTTCCAAAACTTCTGTTCTATGATTCTGAGTGGTTTGTGAGTTGATGCCATCCATATACAGCTCACAACAGGCAACTTATGTGCTGACCATGGTTTTCTGGAGGCCAAACTGGTTAAACAGCATGATGCTCCACCCTTCTGTACAGGGTGTCATCAGTGCTAGAGAAACATCCTATATGCTTATTTTGCAAATTTTAATCTCAGCCTCAAACACAGAATTGAATGGCTGTATTCCTGTACTTTAGACCTTTCAGACCTAGACATGAACAATGTGGAATAGCAACCAGTTCCTGAAGCCCCCTGCTTGTTAAAGGGTGTTTCAGAGAGCAGGTGGAGATTTTTGTTGATCAATATATTCTCTCATTGTATGCAGGGAAGGAAAAAGCAAAGTCATTAGCTCAATACTGGTTGCTGGTGGTATTGTTACACTACTTTCTTGTGCAGATATCAAGATTTGCTCCCATTCCCAAGCCAAATAGCCTAAGGAGGTCCACAATCACATAGTCATATCCAGAACTACTGAATCTATGTTCTGAATGGCAACACTGCCTGCTGTGTGCTGTGGTAAGTTCTTGCTGCTGGTTGCGCAGCAGCAATCCATCTCCACATGAAACAAAAGGATGCAAGTTGACAAGTGATGCAAGTTGACAAGTGACCTGGCCTGGGTCACTGATCAGCAAACCTTCCTCTGTTATTTTTTTTTCTATGAAAAGTCCATTTGGTCAGATGTCTTCATGGCAGCCTTGCAGGAGGGAATGTTCTGAACTGATGGCTGGTAGCCCATGCTGTTGCTATTGGCTGAGGGGCACTTGGCATGGTACATACATCTCTACTGCTGCCTGAGCATAATCTCAGAAGGGCTGAAAAGGTGGGGAAAGGCTAACTCCTCCCTCATCCCACCTCTTCATTTAAGCTGTGCTAGAAAGAAATGACGCCCCTAAAAATAGGCTTATTAATTTCAGAAGAAAAGGGCCATTGGAAACAAGGCAGCAAGATCCCCCATGATGAAGATAGCTGTCCTCCTGAGTCTTCTGCTCCATGTTGCAGCTGCATTTCACCAACTGTGAGTGATGCTGAGCTTCCTGTTTAATTTTTTTTCACAGAGGCATCAGCTCAGGTAAATAGACCACATTCTATGTTGTCAGCTCTCATGCTTTTTTCTCTATCGGGTCACACCAAAGGATAGCTTTGCCTCCCATGCATTAGATCAACTCTTAGGAGTTAAAATACAAGCCACTTTTTTGGAACAATTAGGCCATGAGATGTTTGCTTCTACAGTTGCTGTGCCAAATCAAATTACTGGTGCTTAGACTACAAAGTTACAAGGCCACTACTGAGGACTGCAAGGGATGGGTCGGGGAAGTTCGGGAGATGACTGGAGTGAGGGATTTAAAAAAGATGAGATACCACCTCTGATGCCTTATTTCTCCTGTCACAGACATTACTTGGTGGTGGTCCCTGCAGATCTCCGCTACCCATCGATGCAGGTTGCCTGTCTCCATATCACCTGTTATGAAGTGAAGCTTGAAGTGAATCTGATCCTGGAGCACTCTGCAGGACATGAGCTCTTGGTGCAAGAAACCATCCAGAAGGAGAAGACTTTCATGTGCACCAAGTTCTGGGTGAGCCCTAGGCAAACACCGTCACTGATACTCCCTTCAAGAGCTGTAAATCCTTTGTGTTAGTCCCTAACCAGAGACGACAGGGTCTACATTGCCTTGGAGAGAGCCTGCTAGGAAGTGTAGTGGGTGGTGTCTAGGGGCGTGTAGTCCAGCACAGTATCTCTTGATCACTGGATCACTGTTCTGACTCTAGTTTCTAAATTGAATTATATTTTTTTAAAAATGTACCACACTTCTAGATACATAAGAAGAACCCGGGTGAAGCAGTTTTAGCTCTTCTCTGAAGGACTTGTACAGATCCATAGCTAAAGCCTGGGGAAATGGTGGTTTGCATGACAGACTGCAGTTTCTGTAGGACCCAAAGTCAGGCAGCAGCTCAGCTCTTAGGAGCTACTGAAGAGCAGCTGGATGGAAAAGGATGTGCTTGTTATTTTTAAACAGTGTTGAGCTGATCTGCTGTTTGTGGGAATTTAGCAAAGATCTAGGAAAAGGCAGATGTCTTAACAGTATCCTTTCTGATGCACAGTTTGTATTGAGGCTGCTGGGGTCTTTGTCTGATGGATTCAGAAAGACCCTCTTGTTTTTTTTTAATCTGCCTTTCATACTTGTGCTTGCTGGGTAGTTCTGAAGACCTAATATTTAAGGCTGTGCTACAGCTCAATCTCCTTTGATTCTCTGCTACAATATCCCACCTTTGACCCAGAAGTGTCAGGCACCCACTTGTCACTAGAGGTAAAAATTGCTTAATCAGGAGGAAAAGGGCAGATTTCATTACATTCAGGATCTCCTGTTGTCATGTAGGACTCATTGAAATCTAGATGTTATCTGGACCCAGACATTGAAGGTGTGTCCTGGGACAGATGGAGGGGAACTGGTTAGGTCTTCACTCTCAATTCCTGCTTGGGGCTGCCTAAGATTATCTGGGGGCTGCATGCTCTCTTCTTTGTGTCTGTATAGGTTGCACCTCCAGCTGTTGGCACAGAAGAGATTGCTACTGTCAAACTCATAATCACAGGCAAAGGCATCAGTATTGAGGAGAAGAAAAAAGTCCTGATCCGTAAGGCCAGCAGTGGCACTTTCATCCAAACAGACAAGCCCATTTATCAAGCAGGACAGACAGGTGAGAGCTGCAAATGGGAGCAACTGTGGGCCTTAAGCTTTCTGTTAGTAAGACCAATTCTGTTATTGCCTAAAATTAATTGCTATTCCTAGCAGAAGGCCTTGAAGCAATGTGTCCTATTAATGTGGGTAGTGGTGACTGTGAAGTTGCAGGAGACAGTAGGTCATTGTCCATGTATGTGAATGTCCATGTCAGATGTTATCACAAATGTTTACAGAATGCAGACAAGAGCTGAGGGAACAGAGAGAGCAGGGAGGTATCTGTAGGGAAGGATTGCGATCTGATAAACATATTTCCTAATTTCCTTGCCTTCAGTGAAATTTCGCATTGTGACCCTGGATGAGGAATTCAATGCACTCAACAATTCGGTAAGCCATGACTGTGGGGGTTGTGGATAAGGTTGCCTTCTTCCACGTGTAGATCCTGCATCCTTTCTACTCTGCTCATCTGCCAATGCTCCAGCTTTTCCACATTAATCCCTGGGCTGTGCTTGAAGAGTGGCCAGGGTAGAATAGTCGCTCAAGTTAAAGCTTTGAACTCAGCAAGAAGGCAGAGGCTTACATATCTCTCGTTCCTCTTGGTAAGATGGTCACACAAGCACAAGTAAGTGACATACTGATTTCTGATGTCATATGATCATGTGGGGAGTGAAGAGTTTATGCAAGTGATGTTTTCCTGGAGGTGTGGGGTTTGTTGGGGAGAGATGCTCTTAATGCTCCTATAAGCTGGAACAAGGGAAATTCTGGTTAGAGACTAAGAAAAAGTTGTGCATTGTGACAATGATCAGATATTGAAACAGGTGGCCATAGAAGGCATCCTTGGAGGTGTTTAAAACTCAGATGAAGAAATCTATGATCAACCTGCTCTAAGAAAACATGGTTCAACAAGGCGCTGGACTAGGTGATGTCCAGAGGTACCTTCCAAACTGTGTGATACAGTTCCTCTGTAAGCCTTCAAGATTGGCAGAGGATTCTGCCAGAAAGACATCAGCAAGTGCTGGATGAGCTCAAAATTAGCTTTTCCTTTCTCTTTCTCCAGACCTTACTGTAATGCACCCACTGTGTGGTTTTTTTTTTTGTTTTGGTGACTTCTTTTACTTTATACTATTGTCAGTGCTCTAAATTTCCAAGTCACTAGTTGCATATCCTTCAGAGCAGGCTCTGCATCTGAGGTACATTCTGTGTGTTGCTGACTTCTGATGGTTTTGCTCTTTTTTTTTCCCTCCCAGATTTCCTTGTTTCTCCAGGTGAGTGATGCTGAAATGTACTCTTATGATAATGTTGACAGTAGCCATTTCACTGAGCTATTTGTATTTGATACTGACCTGTGAGTGGAATAGTAGAACTTCAAGTTTTTTTAAACTAACATATTCACAGTGGCTTCTGTTTTATGCACTTGAGGTTCCACTCCCAGAAACTTCAATAGGAATTTGAGTTGTACTAGACTTGCAAGAGTATAAGACAGGTCAACTTAGGCTTTTAGGAGAAATAATAGAACTGTGAAGTGCCTTACCAGTTGGACTTAATGATCTTAAAAGGTCTTTTCCAACCAAAATGATCCTCTGATTCTGTGATCTGTCTTTGAGATTAGAATGTAGAGATGTGTAGAAGACTCAGATGCTGGGAGCTGAATATGAGCATTGTCTTCTTCTAAGTTTCTTAACTAGCCCATACCAAACCTCATTCCTTATTGTGCTGGTTTGAACTAATTGGAGGATTTGAATTAGAAATTAGACTATAGGCTGAGAGCAAAGCACTGACAATGCTACTTCACTCACAGCTTTACTGAGAAAGAAAAGAAAATGCTTTAAGAGTTGTAACCCAAATATAGATAAGTCAGACGGTTTCAGACCTCTCTGGACTGTGTCTGCCTCTTGCATGGCTCCTTTCTCCCTGCCTTTTGTAGCTGATTCTCAACTTCTCTCCTACTGCTAACCTCCCTGGCCAGTCTACCTTCGCCTATCTGCTGCATCAGCAGATGGTGAGATAAAATTGGGGAAAGGGGAAAGGTGGTAGGGGTGGTTAGAAACCCCTCTTAGGGATTTTGATCCCTGGGAGGGGTGTGGTGTTTCTGTATTACCTTTTCACTGTATACATCTGTAAAAATCTGTTATGCATTGTAAATATCTGCTTGTATATTGAGCATAGTTGTAAATATAAAGCTTCATTTATTAACTTCCAGCGGATTGAGTCCTAGCCTGGGTTATTTTAGAGTGGGGGCGGGGAAAGCAATTGCCAAACCACCACACTTAGCTTGCAGAATGTGTTCTTCTGTTAACAGCACTGAAATCCTAAGGTTCAATTTATAGTGATGGGTGGATCAGTGAGATGCTGAAACAAACGTTTTCTTCCTTTCTTGTGAGTGTAGGACCCTAAAGACAACCAGATAGAGCAGTGGCTGAATGTGGTGCCTCAAGATGGAATTGCAGATCTGTCTTTCCAGCTGAGTGATGAGCCTCTACTGGGGACGTATGTCATCAGTGTAACCAGTGCAAAAGCCTACAGCACCTTCTCTGTTGAGGAGTATGGTATGAACATGTAGGGGTATATATATCTGAGCTAGAGAGAGGACCTTGCCTTTTTGATCCAAGAAGATGAATGTTTATTCCATAACAACCATTCTAGGAGCAAATGGATAAAGTAATAGCATCTGTCACAGAAAAGAGTCTGAGCTGAGAAAAAAACATTTTGGGACCTTGGGTCATTGTGGGAGGAATGTCGTGCATGGGCACAGACCTTTGGCATAGCTGATTCCTGCAGTTCTCTGTGTACATACAAAACAAGGTCACTTAGGATGGGCTTTTCCACAGAGTATGAAGTCCAGTGCTATCCCATTTCTCTTTCAACCCCTAATTAACTGTGTTGGGAGTCTACTCTTCTCTCAGTGCAAGTAACTGTCAGAAGTGCAAAGACACGGACATGTTTGGATTTTAGTTTGGGAAGGAGCTATCAAATAGGAACTACACACAAAATCAAACAGTGGAAATATTCCCTTTTTCCTTCCCACCACCTTCCTTCTCCATTTCCTGGCTCTTATTCCACTGTAGTCTCTCTTCATGTTGATTGTCTGGAATTTCCTGGCCAATGTTTCCTACAGTTCTCTTTTTTTTTTCTTCCAGTGCTGCCAAAATTTGACGTGTTCTTTGAGGCACCAAATCAGATTTATGCACTAGATAAAACCTTCCCGCTCCGGATATGTGGCAGGTGAGGATTCTGCCTGGGGGGGTGGCTGAGTTAATTTCTGGCCTGATGAGCCCAAGATGGCCAGGTAATCATGAGGGGCTCCAGGGAAATTTGCTACCCTTCAGTTAAGGAGGTCAGAATCACAGAATGGTGGGGTTTGGAAGGGACCTCTAAAATCATCTAGTCCAACCTGCACGGTAGAGTAGGATCACCCAGTGTAAATCACACAGGAATATGATCAGGTGGATTTGGAATGCCTCCAGAGAAGGAGACTCCACAACCTCTCTGAGCAGCCTGTTCCAGTGCTCTGCCACCCTCAGAGGGAAGAACTTCCTCCTGTGTTGTAGTTTGTGTCCATTTCACCTTGTCCTGTAATGGGACACAACTGAAAGAAGTCTGGTTCCATTCTTACACTCTCCTTCTAGATATTAGTAAGCATTAGTGAGATTCCCCCTTCAGTTACCTCTTCTTCCTTGGTAGTTGCTCGCACCCTGATGCAACTCAAAAAATTCCTGTAGCTATCCTGGTACTTGAGTGATCCATTTTCTGAAAACACCCTCAAGTCTCTAGACACAAAACAGAGGAACAGCCTGCTCCTTGACAAGCATCCATTTGTGGGTCAGAACATGGCAGATGTTTGGTGTTCATCTCCCTGCAGGACAAACTTATGGGAAATGAGGGGAAGTCTATCCAGGTTCTCCTATGGAGGAAGCTAGGGAGAGGCAAAAATAGATTGTACCAGGCACAGCCCACGGAAAATACTAGGGCTAACAACCTCTTGTAAAGCTGCTTTCTTAATGAAAGTCACTTTCTTAATCACCCATTCTTCTTTTTGTAAGATGATATATATGCCTTCAGTATATCCTGTTTTTATTGCAGGTGATGCTGGTATTTAGGGTGAGATGAAATGGCCTCAAGTGGTGCCAGAGGAGGTTTAGATAGCTTATCAGAAAAAAAAATCTTTACTGAAGGAGTGGTCAGACATTGGAACAGGCTGCTTTAGCAGGGAGATCAGAGAAGATGATATCCAGGGATCCCTTCCAAACCCTACCATCCCTGATTCTGTGAATGAGTAGTTTCTGAGGTGATGCAAAGCAAGGCCTATGGCCTCTCACTGTGTGTGCAACTGTCTCTTCCTTTACTTCCTCTCCCAAACAGATACACCTATGGGAAATGTGTCCAGGGGATGCTTCATGTGAGCCTTTGTCAGAAGATAGCCTCATTCCTGCCCAGTGCTTCCAAACCTAATCTCTGTCAGGAATTCCACAACCAGGTGAGATGCTTAGGAGATTGTGAGCTGTATGTAGAGACAGTTGTACTCAGCTCCAGGATAAGGCAAGGCTGCTGGAGGCTTCAATGAAACAACAGTGATGCCACTCCCTGGTTTTGACTGCTTCACCAGTGGTCTGCTGGTTCTGCCTCTTAGTAACTCTGCTAGTGGCTGTGACTGGTCATGCATCATCTGCCTCCTCCACATCCTGGATTGCTGTATCAAAAGGCAAGCTCCCTGAAGGCAGGGATTTTGCATTGCTGTTTCTGCTTCACTTGGGTATTTTTTAACATAAATACCTTGCTTGGACTTTGTCTCCTCTCTCTGTGCTTTCAGACAGATGAGACAGGCTGCTTTTTCACAAACGTGAGTCTCTCCTCCTTCAGTCGAGACTTTCGGTACTATCAGGATAGCATAGCTGCAGAGGCCATGCTGGTGGAGGATGGCACAGGTAACTAGAAACAACTCTAGTCACTGGGGAGAGGCACGTGGTGATGAGCTGATCTTTCTAAGAACACCAGAGCCTTTTAGGCTAGCAAAAACCCTAAGCCTTCTGATCCCATCAGAGTCTGCCATCTAACCTGATGGATACAGACAGAGCTACCAGATCCAAATGCCATGACATGCTCAGTCTGAGTATCTTCCGTCTTGAGTAGTGAAGCTTAGGGAACTCTCTAAGTGCTAGAATTAAGTGGAAGGGAGACTAAATATGCAGAGCACTTGACAAATCCTCTCCCTGGCATGAAGTGCAAGTGTGTGTGCGACTGAACGTGTGCATTAGTATTACTAGTGGGTTATGCTGCAGGGAAATAGCTGAGGGGTGCTTGGCTTCCCTGCTCCCTCCTTTATGTTTCTCTCTGCTTTGATTTAGAGATACACGTCAATGCTTCCCACAAATTACTTATCTCCAAGATTGTTGGGATGGTCTTGTTTGGTGATGTGAATTCTTACTACCACGCTGGAGAAGTGTACAGAGGGAAGGTAATTTCCAGTATACATTCCTGTGGAGGAGAGAGTATGAGAAATGCCTCCACAGTGACTGTTCTCTAGTGTCTTTTCCAACCTCACCTCCAGTTTGGGAGGCCTTGAGTGACTCCCAAAAATAAAATGTTTGAACTGTCAAATGTGTGAATCACACAAAATTTCTATTTAGAATCTTAGAATCATAGGATTATTAAGGTTGGAAAAGACCTCCAATATCAACTGTCCAACTGTCAACCCAACATCACTATGGCCACCAAACCATCTTCCAGAGTTCAATGTCTATTGATTTTTAAACACATCCAAGCATGGTGACTCCACTGCTCTCTGGGCAGCCTGTTCCAATGCTTGACCTCTCTTCCAGTAAATAAATTTCTTCCACTATTCAGTCTGAAGCTTATTTGCCAAATAAGCCTTGAGAGCAACACCTCTGGTTGTCCATATTGGAGCGTTAAGCCAAACATTTGGAATTTCAGCAGCTGTGAAGGTTAGAGAGCACGGGCATGAGTGAACATGGTAGTGCAAGTGATAATAGGAGGCAACCAGTAGCACTTGATAATAATGTTAGTGACTGAAAGGGTGACCTTGCTATCTTTGGAAATGCTGCTCTTGACTTGTAGAAGCAGGAGATTTTGCCCACTGATTTGGCTCTTCTACACTTCTCTTGCTTATCCTGATATTCTCAGATTAAAGTCATCAACTACCAAGGCAAGGCACTAAAGCACAAAACAGTCCTTCTCATAGTAAGATGTGGTGAGCATCAGTTTAAGCAGAAGTACATCACTGGGGACTCGGGGACAACATCATTTAGCCTGAACACCACTGCTTGGAACAGCACCTCAGTCTCCTTGGAGGTAAGTGAGGAAATGTCTGACTCTTTGGCAGAGGTATGCATGCATCTCAGAGCTATTCACTGTCCCACAGACACCTCCCTCATTCTTGGAAGAGCGCAATTCAAACCCGAAACACCTCTCTATGTTATGGATGTCAGCTCAGTGTGAGAGATTATTCCCTGGATTCCAGTTGCTTTCCTCATGAACTATGCATAGAGACCTGTGCTGTGATGTTACTCAGACCCAACCTGAGCTTTTTACCAAGACATAGCTAGGGTGACTTCCAAGTGACTTGCTTAAAAATTAACTGTGAGGGTCTTGTTTTGTCTCACCAGGCAAGTGTCCTGCATCAAGATTTGAATAGAGAGACTGGGGCAGTTGATTTAAATTACGAGCAAGCCTCTCATTTCATACGTCCGTTCTACAGCACCAGCAGGAGTTTTCTTTCTATTGTCCGTGTGCCTGAAACAATGCCTTGTGACAGAAAGCAGGCTGTCCAGGTGGACTTCAGCATTCACCAGGAGGACCTGGAACATGGGCCCAAGCGTGTCATTTTCTCATACTTTGTGAGTTTCTGGGGATGTGCTAGTGAGTGATGGCTCAAGGCACAAGACCAGAATCTCCTACAGATTCAGGCTTGATCGTTGATAAGTGTGACTCAACCCTGGGGAGGTAGCTCATCTGGCCATTGGATTTGGGGCTGCAATAATAGCAAGAAAGGCATCACCTTTCTTTTGGGCTCTGCACAGTTGTAGGGCAGGTACTCTCCTTACCTCTCCTACCTCAAGCATCTTGATCTCCTGAGCTCTGTCTGCTACCTGAAAGCAAGTAAATCTCCCTCCCTCTACCCACATTTAATACCCATTTTCAGGATTATTTTGGTCTGCATAGTGACCTCGAAGACTGACTGGCATTCCTTTCCCTTTCTTCCCTAGGTCACAGGGAAAAGAGGGATAGTCCATGCAGGTCAGAAGACTATTTGGGTTGGGCTGCCAAGAAGTAAGTGCACCCTCCTGTTTCATGTCTATCAAGCACTCAGTGGCCAGTGGCATCCCACCTTACTTGGATGTGTGGCATAAACCTCCTTGCAGTTCAGAGTTGCCTCACCACTTTGCTGTTGCTTCAGACCAGCATGACTTTCCAGCTTTCATGTTTTCTTTACCCTCCTGCTTGGCACTGAGAGAACAGTACTTGGCATTCCACAGCCTCTAGGCTCATAGAATCATAGAATTATTTCAACTGGGAAAGATCCCCAAGATCATCAAGTCCAACCATTAACCCAACACCACCATGCCCACTAAATCACGTCCCAAAATTCCACTTCTACAAGTTTTTTGAACTCTTTAAGATGGTGACTACACCACCTCCCCGGGAAGCCTGTTCTAATGTTTGACCACTCCAGTAAAGAAATCTTTCCTAGTATTCAACCTAAACCTTCTTTTCAAAGTCTTATTTTCCGCCTCCTGCAAAACAGCATGAAACTCTAACCTTACCCTTTACCAGAACTCTTCTGCTTTCTTTTGCAATTGAAGACCAAAGAGATGTTTCATCTCCTTAAAACAGTGAAAAGAACCAGGAAGAATCTTTTGGTGATCTGAATACCAGATGCAGAGATGTGGTAATTGTTTCAGTGGTCTCCAGAAATTTCCTTGGCTGTGAAAGACTTGAGGAAAAGGATTACACAGACACATGCAGAATGTTGAAAGCCATTTTCACTACCAAATCTGCTTTCTCTTCTTCCCTCTCTCTTCCATTTAGTGCTGAAAGGCTTCTTCTCCATTCCACTTACTTTCACCATGATCTATGGCCCATCTCCAAGACTTGTTGTTTATGTTATCTTCCCGAATGGGAAAATCATTGCCGATTCTGCTGTCTTCAGCGTCTCCATGTGTTTCAGGAATAAGGTAGGATTTGTGTCAGAGGTTATGGCTGAATGTGTGAGAGAGTGTGTGTCGACTGCAGTGAAAGAAGGGACTGAGGAATACATGTATGGCTGTTTGTGGCTGACACTGTGTGGGATGCTGCCATGTGAAGAACACTGTGATGTGATGGTTGGAGCAAGTATGTGCTGAGTGTATATTTCCCAGGAGAGATCAAGGCTGCTCTGCGGTAAACACTTCAGCTTGTTAGTATGTGGTGTTGGGAAGACAGCTAAAAGTGGCTGATGAAAGAAGTGGATTTTTGTGACATCCGTGGGAATCTGCTTGCTTGGCACTTCAAAGATGAACTTTTGAGGACTGGCGTTACCTTGGTTATCTGCCACAGTCAGATTCTTACAAGAGCAGGAAGTCCTTCGGGAAAATGATACAAAGCCCACAAAGAGTGTGGAGAATAGGACTAGGCTTATTTTTGATCTGGGGCTTCATGAAGAGAAGGGCAGCTGTGAGGTGTGTGGTCATGGATGGGTGGTGTGCTGTGTAAAGAACACTGCATTCGGACATAGTAATGTCTCCAGCCCCATGATCTGTGCACGCTGATAGTTCCCCTTCTGCCAGCTTTACTATTAAAACCTCATTGTGATTTTTTTGAAAATACCTTCCTGGGAGTCTTTGGGTTTCCTTCCAAGTGAAGTCCTTGGAAACTTTCATGGAGATTCCTTCTATGTTCAGGAAGTGGTAGGTTGGCCAGCAGCAGAAATGTCATTCAGGTGTTGCCTGCATTCTTCCTATCCAGGTGGAGCTGGACTTCTCAAGGCCAAAGACTCTCCCTCGTTCAGAAGTTGGTCTCCATCTCCGAGCAGCTCCTGGGTCCACCTGTGCGGTCTGGGCTGTGGATCGGGGTGTTTTTTTGAGAAAGCCAGAAAAAGAGCTCAGCAGCTCTTTGGTGAGTGAGATAACTGTTTCCCTTCATTTGTACTGACACTAAGAGGGAGTGAGAGCCACAAGCCATTGCATCTTTGCAGACCTAATCTCAAAGCACTGCCCAAAGGGATCAACAGTGCTCTCAGTGTGGCACAGGTAAGGACTTGGGAACATGCATTAATAAAGAGGTTGAACATCACAAAAGTACATCACTGGTAAATCATCTTCTATTGTTCTGTGTCATGTTGAAGTCTCATGGTAAGGGATCTTAGCAGTATCTACAGGAACAGTGTGGCCAGTAGGACCAGAGAAGTGATTGTACCCCTGGACAATCACTTGGTAGGGCTGCACTTTGAGTACTGGGTTCAGTTTTGGGGCCTTCCCTGCAAGAGGACATCGAGGTGCTGGAACAGGTCTGGAGAAGGACAGTAAAGCTGGTGGAGGGTCTGGAGAACAGGTCATGTGAGGAGTAGCTGAGGGAACTGTGGTTGTTTAGTCTGGAGAAAAGGAGGCCGAGGTGGGAGTTGGTCTCTTCTCCCCAGTAACAAGTGATATGATGAGATGAAATGGCCTCAAGTTGCACCAGGGGAGGTTTAAGTTGGATATTAGACGAAACTTCTTCACTGGAAGGGTTGTGAAACATTGAAACATACTCCCCAGGGAGGTGGTTGAATCCTCACCCCTGGAGGTGTTTAAAAGAGGCAAAGATGTGGTATTGAAGGGCATGATCTAGCATCAGCCTTGACAATTAGACTCTGTAACCTTAAAGGTCTTTCCAACCACAATGAATCTGTGATTCTATAATTCTATGTTCAGTTTGGTTGCTTGTTCTGGCTCTACCAGAAGAGAGCCAGAGAAGAGTGCCAGTGAGTCTGGGCTTTGTGGCATGTGTCGATGCATAGTAGCCAGAAGCAGTTCAGGCAGGCCTTGGATGTCTGACAGGAAGGGAATGCCAGGTTTATTTGTGCTGATTTTTTTTCTTGCTTTCTCAGATCTATGGGCTGTTCCCATCTGTTTCCAGCTCCAGGTATCCTCACCAAGTTTCTGAAGATGATAATTCATGCAGTTTCCCAAATGCTGATGAGCCTGACGTGTTTACAGCATTCAAGGTAAAAAGGGTTAATTTGATGGGTTGGGATAATTCATGAACTGGGGGATGTGTGGAATCCTGACTTCACCAATATTTTAGGGATGCTGTTATAAGCAGAACAGGGAACATATCCACTTTAGGTCCTCGTAACTCACTTGTCATTTGATTAAAAAGCTTGAAACGTTGACCAAGAAGAAATCATTGTGTGGTCACTATGCTTTGGTTATGTGATTCAGGATGTCAGGGTTTATGGTTACTTTAATTAGATTTCCCATGGTTTGTTTAATCTGCATAGCATGAGCAGTTGCACTCTGCAGGCTGGGAAGGAATAGTACTTAAATGACAATGTTGGCCAAAAAAATCTGGCTGATTTAAGCCAGATGAATTAACTCAATGCTCTTGGAAAATTAAGCGAGAGAGTACTTTGCCAAGCCAGAGGACAGCCAAGTGTCTACTGCATAAAGGGACAAGACAGCACAAAGTAAAGGGTGGAGCAGAAAGGACAAGCTTTTGGTATGTCAGTTCATTCTTTCTTCTACAGGAAATGGGGTTGAAAGTTATGTCCAACACGAATATCAGGAAACCCAGAGTGTGTCTAACCACTTCATCAACCACTATGCTGCAAGGAGGAAGAATTTTGACTTTCAGACCTTTGTTGATGTTTACCCAGTCCCACAGAGCAGGTAACAGTAAGCATTTGCCAACTGTTTTTTCTTATATGGGGTGCTTGGTCATGTAAATGCAGTCCTGGTGTGAGCTAAGAGGCAGTACTTGCTGTAACTGCAAACAGAACAGAAAGAGCATTACAGGGTCCTAAACCTCTTGTGCTAGTCTCAGACTACCTGGGGCTCACAACTTCTGGCTCTGAAATGTTAGCAAGCCCATTATGCTCCACAAATGCAAGTAAGGTCCAAAGCACCTCTTGTCATTTGAACTGAGGCAAGACATTTTGACATTTGGATAGCACTTCATGTTCCAGTGTCACACTTCCCAAAAGCTGGCTGGATGACCTGCAGCCTGAGCTAGACTGGATCTCCTCTGAACCTGAGGTGACTGGATCTTTGTTATTTCCAGGAGAGCACCTGACAACATCTATCTCTCAACCCACTATATTTTCACCCATTTCTTCAGCTGAAGAGAAAGTACACAAGGATTTTCCCAAAACCTGGATATGGGATTTGTTTTCTGTGGGGTGAGTAAAGTGAACAGCGTGGGGATCTAATATGAGTAACTTAGTGTGAGCTAGAGTGGCAGCACATACAACTAAGACTGTAAGTTGCTGAGGGAGACACCTAGGGACTCTGCTTGTGGTAGCCGAGTGGGACATTTCTCAAACTGTGCGCACAGGATGTATCCTGGAATGAGGGGAAGCCGATCTCTGCAGATGTCCTTTACAGGATTTGGAACTGTGTTCTGTTACAAAAGCTCAGTTGAGCACATAGGGTATGCTGAGGGAGCTTTGGGAGGTTTTTCATCTCTGAAGTGAAGAGTTTCTCGTCTAGTGTCTGGAGACTGGAGTTTACTCAGGCCAGATGCCACCACATCTTCCCTCTCCTTCCAGCTACTTTGATCTTTTCACCCTCTAGCAAGAGATATCTCCTATGTTATTTGTCCATGAGCCTGTTCTGAGCAACAAAAGGTTTCTTAGAACACAGGTTTCATTTGAACTTACGAAAAGTCTTCTTTACCTGAGCACGCTAGAACAGGCTGCCCAGAAAGGTTGCGGAGTCTCCATCTCTGATGGCATTCCAAACCCACCGATGTGATTTACTAGAGGTGATCCTGCTCTAGCAGAGGCATTGGACTAGATGATCTCTAAGGGTCTCTTTCAACCCCTACCAGTCTGTGATTCTGCGTTTGTGTCGTATATGTTTGCCTTCCCTTCCCTGCCTGGCAAAAGTGAATGTCTTGTTACTGGAGTCAAATTATATAACTAGCTTTAAGCTTAGAGTTGCCTTTCTGCCTTCTGCGGTAGTAGCCACAGAACAGTCTGATGCTCTCTGAAATTGTGACGCAGACACAAAGCAAATCTCTGCCCTGTCTTCATGTTGGACTTGAATCTGTCAGTGTCTCACAGGAAGCTGGATGGCTGCATCTGTCTCTTTTGCTGAGTTCCTCTGATGTTTAGCCAGTCCTGTTGCTCTTCTACTGTGTGGTTCTCCATCCCTAGGCTGAGAAGAATAAAACTGCTGATATCCGTAAACCATTTTTAGATGTGCAAAGGGCCAAGCACTGACTGAGAAAAGAACTGAATGGCATTGGTGGCATCTTGCAGTCATGTCATGTATTGTCAAAAACTTTCTGAGTAAGGGGTCCCTACTTCTAAAGGACCTACTGGTAATCCTACAGGGGCTACAAGTTTATCAGAGATTTGGGGTTAGGATGAGGGTAGGGCATGGGGTGCAATGGAGAGAAGAGCACAGACCAGGTCACCTGGTGCTGCACACAGCAAGACTGAGTTAAATACTTCTGTTGCCATCTACTTCTCCTCAGTCCCAATGGGAACAAGAATGTCACTATCACTGTGCCTGACATCGTCACAGAATGGAAAGCAGGGATGTTCTGCACAGGATATAATGGCTTTGGACTTGCACCAGCTTCCAGTCTGCTTGTTTTCAAGCCCTTTCTTGTAGACCTCCCACTACCATCTTCTGTGATTCAGGGTGAGAACTTCATGTTGAAGGCCACAGTCTTCAACTACCTGCAGCGATGCATGAAGGTAGGCAAGCTCTTACAGATTCTGAAAGAAAAGTAGGATTTGGGTAGATAGGAGATAGGTGAAATCTATGGTCTGTGATGTTTGTCTTGTTACCACCTGCCATCCTTCCTACCCCTTCAGATCAAAGTAACCCTGGAGGAATCTGCACACTTGCAGCTGAAGCCATGCAAAGGCTGTGTCTACAGCAGCTGCTTATGTGCTGGTGAAGCTAAGACCTTTCAGTGGAGTGTCACAGCTGAGCAACTGGGTGAGAAGAACAAAGAGACAGTGGGGTGGTATTTTGGAAAGGATGGGACCAAAGTGGGGGGGTGTTTTGTAAGAGCTGACATGGAGTGAGGAGTCGTTTGCCCTGTTAACAAGAGAGTACTTGTTTGCATTCATCCTGTGGTTATGATTACAAGCAAGTAAACCACAAAGTACTCTGATGCGGAAAGGAAACAAAACACCTGGACACCGCCGATCCAATATGGATGATAGAAAAGTGCCGATTTTATTATAACATGCGCGCGCTTATATAGAAGGTGAAATTAAGCATTCATGTTATGCACAAACTACTTCTCGCATTGGCTAAAGCACTTAAGATTAAATTTACATGTGTACACCTACTTGCGGTTTCTGCTTTTTGGCTAGCTTCCTTTTCCCATCGGGACCAACATCCTCCCTAATCGCTTATCAGTTGGCTCGGGGGCTTTCCAGCTTGATCCAAGGACACCCTGCCCTTATTGAACCATTGGTATGCTAGGGGCCCACTCTAAACGGAATGTGCTATTGTTAAGATTTTCTCACACCAAGTCCTGCTGCACTAGCAGCCTCCAAATAAGCATCATTCTGCTGGCCCACAAGCTGTACATAGTTGGGGTGACCCCTGTGCTCAAGCCACTCTCCAACACTCTGATCTAGCTGTTGGTTGTCAATACGTGACTTTTGTTGTACTAAGGAGAAGTGCTTCCTCAAAATATGTTTTATGTACCTAAACATGTTTTATTTTCAGGGTTCATGAATATTACCCTCAGCACAGAGGCTGTGGCCACTGAAGAGCTCTGTGGCAAAGAAATACCATTTGTCCCCGTGCAAGGACAGAAAGACACAATCATCAAACTCCTTCCAGTCCGGGTCAGACAAGCTGTTATGTTGCCTAGACAAAATGTGGGCTTTGTACAATTCATGGATTTTGTGTGGTTTTATTTTGGGCGTTACCCTTTGCAATTCAAGCTGTGTAATTACAATCTCAGGGCCCAAGTTGGACCCAGCTGTAAGGGCTGATGGCTGCGGGAGGTAGAGGTGTGTCCTCCATACCATAGAAAACTTTAAACATGTACACCCTTCTACATCCTTGCTCTTGAGCTCTCTGCTGAAACTTACAGCATCAATTTCACAAACATTCAGAAGTTATGATATTCTGAAAATGTTGTTTTATTATTTGAAGTGAAACTTACAGAGTCATGGGATGCTTCAGATTGGGAAGTGATTGAACATAGTTTATATTTTTATGTGGTAATGATGCTACCCTATCTGACTCTCCAGTCTGAGACTAGATTTTGTCCATAGCTATTTGTAATTCACTTGTAATCCTGTTTCCCTCTTGTGTGCTCATTGTGATGCTATTTCTGTATGTTCCAACAGCCAGAGGGTGTGTTGGTAGAAAAGGCTTACAGCTCCATCCTGTGTCCCAAAAAAGGTAGAGAGAATGTTTTCTCATCCCCATCTTTCTTGTGTAACCACCTTCTGGGTCTTTCTACTTACTGAAGTATTTTCTCTGTCAGCATGACCATGCTGCAGAGGCTCAGTCTAATTGTAGTGGCAGCTAGAACTCCTTGCTAAGTATGGGGGAAGGGTTAATCTTTTTTGCATTAACATCTCTGAAATTAATAATAGAATAATTTTGTTGGAGAAGACCTTTAAGATCATAGAATCCAACCATTATCTAACTCTACCAAGTCTGATGCTAAACCTATGCCTCAGCATC
This sequence comes from Psilopogon haemacephalus, assembly GCA_013396835.1. Classification (NCBI taxonomy): domain Eukaryota; kingdom Metazoa; phylum Chordata; class Aves; order Piciformes; family Megalaimidae; genus Psilopogon; species Psilopogon haemacephalus. Next base: position 151,272 of record VWZI01019846.1, read on the forward strand.
ATATCTCTGCTTGTTTTAAACACCTCCAGGGATACAGGATTCAACCGCCTCCCTGGGTAGCCTATTCTGGTGTTTGAGAAGCCTTTCAGTGAAGAAGTTTCTTCTAATACTCAACCTAAACCTCCTTTGGTGCCACTTGAGGCTCTTACCTCTTGTTCTGTGACACCATGAGGCCTTTGTCACCTCTGGTAATAAAAGCAGACTACTGAACATGGCAAGGCAGGAGGACATGACTTAGGATTGGTGTCCCTGTCTTGAATTTTGTGGTGTATGACACGGCAATTAGTGGGTTCTGAGAGCATGAGGTATGTTGAGAAGACATGCCTGAAGTTAAAATCCAAATTGAGATGGACCAGCTTAGACCACAGGAGGTTTCCAGGTGCAAATCTTCTCAAGCGCTTTAGAAAGAAGGCTATTAGGATAGTTCAGTCACCATGAGGTAGGTGGATGAGGTTGAGGATGGAATGGGTAAGGTGATTTGCAGTCTCTGTGACAAGAAAATGAGATGTTAGCACAGAGCAGTCTTGTACAGTTTCTGGGGATTTTGAAGGCTGTGTTCATCAGAATCTCTTTCTTTTTGTCCTCTGCACACACCTTACTCCACTGGTGTCAGGAGATCCAGCACAGGAGTTCGTGTCCCTGGCATTGCCTCCAAATGTGGTTGAAGGTTCAGTTACAGCCACCATCTCAGTCACTGGTAAGGAATTCAGCTATGACAGTACCTGTCCAAATCCCATATTTCTGAGTGTAGCCCTAGAAAAAAAACAAACCCAGAACCATCTCCTCCCTTTCTGAGGTTTCCAAGGTTGCGCTGCCTTGTTCTTCTCATGTGTGTAGCAGTGTTTCCTGATTCCCAATAAGGTAAAACACTCAGCAAGGGAGAGAGTGTTCTGTTTAGGGCCAATCCCTGGCAGGATGGAGATATGTGCTCTCCATCTGGAAGGCATAGTGGAACTGATAAGCTGGCAAGACAGAAGTGACCCCACACTGCTGTACTGAGGCTACCTTGCCTGGTGCACTGCTGCGAAGGGGTCACAGGTAGGAGGAAGTGAATGTCCAAGCATCCTGCCCACGAGGTGGTCAGGATGCCTGTGCTCTGTTCTAGGTGACCTCATGGGGACAGCACTACAGAACTTGGACCACCTGGTGCAGATGCCCCATGGCTGTGGAGAGCAGAACATGGTGCTGTTTGCCCCAGTTGTCTATGTGCTTCAGTACCTGGACAAGACAAGGCAGCTGAAACCTGAGATCAAGGAGAGAGCAACAGGATTCCTGCGCAATGGCAAGTACAGCAGGCCCACTGTTGCTCCTCTGCCCTTCAATGTGTCAGACTCACTAATAGTCCTGGGCACTTACTCAACCATCCCATCCAATTCTGCACACTAATGTCCTATCCTGCTTCCCAGGATACCAGATACAGCTGCAGTATCAGCACCCTGATGGTTCCTACAGTGAATTTGGTCCCAAGGATTATTATGGGAACACTTGGTAAGCCCTAGGTTCTCTCCTTGCTGTCTCCTTGCTGTCTGACAGCCTGGAGGTGGGTACCTTTCTGCTTCCAGCACTGAATCCTTTCCATCCTATTGGACCCAAATTGTTCCAGATGCTTTACGGGCTAGGGCACCCCAGGGGTGTGCAGCTGTCTTTGGACCAGCAAATTAGGAATAGCACAACAGTAGGTGAGGAATGATCTACCAGTTTTGAAATCTCACATTTTGTTGTTTGGGTTTTTTTGTTTGTTTGTTTTCCCCTCAACTTCTGCTTAGATTCCTTCTTTCCACTCATTCTTCCTTCTCTTCCACTGCATCTCTTTCAGCTTCTCTCTTCCCTCTCTCATGCCTTTTTTTCTTTTCTCTCCCCAACAAGGCTGACTGCATTTGTACTTAAGTGCTTTGTCCAAGCCAAGCTATACATCTTCATCGACAACAGGACCATTCAAGCTGCTCTAACCTGGCTGGAGTTCCACCAACTTCCCAATGGTTGCTTCAGAAACATGGGCCAACTTTTCCACACAGCCATGAAGGTAGGAGCCAGAGCACACTGAAGAGCAATTCAAAGCAGTTCCTATCAGTTGTACTGGTAACCGTTTGGTTCATTACCCATTGTTTGGTTCACTATCCAATCTGCCTTCTTGCATGGGCGTAGGTCAGGGATAGTGGGGCCTTTTCTGAGAAGTCTCAGGTCTTTGGGTATTACCTTCCCCAGCTTTTTGGATATTTATGCTTTTTGTAGGGAGGTGTGGATGGGGAAGTCCCCTTGGCTGCCTACATCACTGCTGCATACCTGGAGGCAGGAGAAACACCAGAGGTAAGTATTGAGTTTCTTTTCCATGCTCTCACCCTAGAATCTGAACCTGAAGAACTCAGTGGTTTCATTAAGGAAAGCAACAAAGCACCTTGGAGAGGCCCATGAGCAAAGTAATAGAATGAGGAAGAACTTACTGGTTTTCAGGAAAAAGCTTCCACTGTCCCTTGAAGAGGACATAGCTATCAAGGGAAAAGGTGGGATCAGACTACCAGAAACCATTGGATATCATGACTAGATGCTAATCCCAAGGCAGCAAGCCTTGGCTGCTCATTCTTGCTCCACCCCCATTATCCTCCCGTCTTCTTGCTACCCATCTGCAGCTAAGAGCTAACAGTGAGTTGTAGCTGGTGAGTTGGTGGATGTAGCTGTTCCCACAGTCAAGTAAGTAGACATAATGACATTTTTAATATGTTTTAGCTCACAAAAAAAAAGGAAGTCTGCAAAAAGAGTGCTGGAGGGCAGGTGGAATTGCACATCTAAATAATAACAGTGAGTGAGAACTCTTAGAAGTGGTAAGGATCATATCTCATTACTAAACTCTGTGGTACTGGCAATTGAAAAAATATAAACAGCTTGATTGAGAAATGCAGTTGCTGTAGACTTTGAGTTTTGTGGGCATAAGAAAAGTCAGTGAAAGAGCAGTGGTTTTTGTGGCAACTAGAAGTAAATGCCTTCTACTAAAAGTAAATTAACCTTCTTTCTAGAAAGAGATGTCCTACAGGTAACCTTTTTTCACTATAAGGATAATGAAGTGTTGGAACAGGTTGCCAGGAGAAGTTTAATTTTCTCTGTCATCAAAGTTTTTCAAGACCTGGCTTGGAAAACTGGACAACAACATGTTACCTGGGCAACATGTTATGTTCTCATAGCTAACCCCACTTTGAGCAGGAGGTTGGATTAGAGACCTTTCAAAGTTCCTCTCAGCTTGAATTAGTCTGTTATTTGGTAGTTGTACAACTTCTGCCCAATTTTTGTGGAGGAGGCTTTTCACAAAACTGAATGAGAAATACTTGACACATACTGTACTCCGTGACAGGATGAAATGCAATTACAAGGACCTTCATCCTGATAGAAACTTAAGAAGGGGCTCATTGTAACCAATTTTGTCATCTGGGAAGAAAGACAAAGAGTTAGTGAGGGCAGGCTATGCTCCAAAGCCATAATTCAGATTCTGAATTGTGGTCCTCAAAACAATATGCATGATTGCCTAGTTGAAGCCACAGAGAGGATAAAAAATCCAGACTACCACAAGGTAGGAGACCTCATGGAATTCTTCATGCTCCAGAGAACAATATTGTTAGCTCAGAAGATTGTCCATGAAGTGAAAAACACTTTGTTGGAGCAGCAGATTTGTTGATACTAAGGTAACTAGGCAGTTACTCAATTTGACATACATACATAAACCATTCATTCTAAATAAAATGGTCATGGTTGTGGAAGACTATGCAAAGTAACAATGAAGAGGTTAAAATCAGACACTGCAAGGGCTGGTGCACTCAGGGTCTTCAGAACAGCTCCTACTTTGCCTTGCAGGCATACCTAAAAGGCTCATAAAATCATTAAGTTTGGAAAATACCTCTAAGATCATCAAGTCATCACCACCATGCCCACTAAACCATGTGCCAAAGGGCTGTGTCTACACAGCTTTTGAACATCTCCATGCATGGTGGCTCCATCCCTCCCTGGGCAGGCTGAGGATAACTCACGAAAGTGATATGAAGGGTTAAAATGCAGGGGAAAGGTCTGAGATGCACTGTCCTGAATGAACCATCGGTTTGCATGAAAAAGAATATCTAGGCAGAGGCCTCTACCCCACTGTGTTGGAAAATGATCTCTTGTAACAAAACCAGCTGTTTATGTTGACTGGAGAAACAAATGGCTATGGTTTAGTGGGTATGGTGGTGTTGGGTTCAGTTTTCGACTTGATGATATTGAACTTGTGTTTGTGTCTCACTGTTTGCCTGCCTCATGTGTGTTCATCTGTCACCAACTTCCACAAAACTTTTCTCTGTAGAGTACAGTGGTACGCAAAGCTCTGGGCTGCATCGCTCCTATCCTTCCCAAAGCTGCCAGCACATATACGCAGGCTCTGCTGGCCTACACCTTTGCCCTGGCCAAGGACTCACAACACACTCAAGAGCTACTTGAGATGCTGGATCAAAAGGCAATAAGAGCAGGTACAGAAATCACAGTGCCCAGTGAACATGAGAGATGGGGCAAGTAACTTTTCTGAGACTTTGGTTACATGCAACCTGGAATGACTGTAACCTTACCCTTTAAATCCTTCATCAAAGAGAGTTTTAAGAAAATCAGACTATAAACTCGAGATATGTGCCAGCAATACTAGGATATGGGGGCTAATATTCAAAGGTCTTCTCCTTTTCTGGTACCTGAGGAAAGATTGGGCTTTGAGAGAAGTGGGCTTTCTTCTGCAGGACTGAGAAATACCAGAGAGGGAAGCAAGCTGGCAACTTGCCCTACTTCTTTTTAGTCCCTGCTACCCATGGGTAGCTAGTTAGTGTCAAGTAGTTAGTGGACCTAGCAAAAAAAGGACATGGAAGAAGTCAGATATTTAGGAGATGATGTGTATGCAGATTATTGGCATATTAGTTTTCACATATCACTTTGGTGTGGAGGGTTGGGCATTGCAAAGTCCATGGGATTGCAGTTCACCCAGTGACATGGTGACTGAGCCAAGAGGTATTTACTCAATGGTTTTTGCGGACAGAAGTCATTGTGTCTGCAGGCCTCAGGATTTGTTTCCTGACATCTCTCATTGTAAGCTACTACTTTCCTTTCCCAGGTGGGCAAATCCACTGGAGTCACACCTCACCCAAGCCCAGACTCAGCACCAGCTCTTGGGCACAGCCACTGTCTGTGGATGTGGAGTTGACAGCCTACGTCCTTCTAGCCCTGCTCTCCAAGCCAAATATCACAGAGTCTGATCTCAGCACAGCCTCTGGCATTGTGTCCTGGCTCACCAGGCAGCAGAATGCTTACGGAGGGTTTGCCTCCACACAGGTAACACAGGTGGCCAGGGAAGAAGATATTGCTTGAGGAAGAACCTCTGCACAATGTGTTCACAATATGTGCAAGTGTGAACCCTTGGAGGAGAGGAGACCTTGTATGAGGAGGTCCTCAGGATGGTGAGTTCAAGCATCTTTGAGTCTCATAGCTGAAAATGTGATTGTTTCTTCCTTTTCAGGACACAGTAGTTGCCTTGCAGGCCTTGGCTAAGTATGCAGCATTGACACACAGCACGAAAGGGGCTGCAGAAGTGAGGGTGAGATCTCAAAGAGGCTTTGGAAGGCAGTTCCAAGTCTCCTACGAGAACCGTCTGCTGGTGCAGGAGGCAGCACTGACAGAAGTCCCGGGCAAGTTCTCAGTGCAGGCCAACGGCAGCTGTTGTGTCTTTACCCGGGTAGGTTTCCACAGACCCTTCTGGGAAAACCCTCTGCTCACCTTATAAAACCCAAAACTTTCCATTGCAGCTATCACTGTGCTTTAATCCCAGGCTGTTGTCAATGTAATAAACTAGTGTGCTGAAGGGGACTCGGAGACAGAATGTGTCCATGTGTGAGGACAGTAATGCTTCCATGGCTCTTAGAGTACTGGAAGGATGGAAATGTTATATCGTGGTCCCACTGCTGTGTGCCTGATTTGCACAGTCTCAAGGGGAAGAGTGAGGTGAAGGAGCTCCAGCTGGAAGGATCATGGAAGGTTTCCAGTCTGAATGACCTTTATTGTGGATACTGGGATGAATGTTCTCACTATGTCTGGCTTATCCTGTTGCTGTATGGGGTCCATAACTTGAGGATTGGTCAGTGAAAAAAAGATGCAGTAGATGATATTGAAATAATTATCTGTGTCTTCTTCTGTCTTTTTGTCTCTACCTGCAGATGGTGCTGAGGTACAATATGCCCTCCCCGCAGGTCTCCACATCCTTTGCCCTGAGAGTGGAAACTGAGCCAGTCAATTGCACAGGGGATGATAGACAGACTGTTACTATCTACATCAATGTCAGGTGACTCTAAAGACATTACTCCAGTTGGGAACCAGGCATGGCTGTATAGCTGAAGGGTGCTTCTTAGTTGCAATGGAGACACCAGATGGTTTCAGCAGAAGGTCCAGATGAAATATGGAGACTATGACTTTGGTTCTTGCTAGGGAGAGGAGTGCAAGTAGTCATCTCAGATTGGGGATGCCCAGGGAAGTGCAGCTGTCATTTGCTCCCTGGAAGAAGGAGCAGTGTCTACTTCAGGGCTGGTCCTGGCTGGGCTGTCTGGTTTGGGGTCCTGCACACAAGGCATGGTGGTGGAGGGAAGGGAAAGCTAAGAGAAACTTTCTCTTTGATCTTCTCCGCCAGATACACTGGGAAGAGATCCATTTTCAACATGGTGATCGTGGAAGTGTCCCTGTTGTCTGGATTTGTCCTGGCTCCAGGATCCAGGATGTCTGTAAGAAGCCCAGAATCATGGTTCTTATGTGGTGTCAGTTGGTACCATTTATGCCCGAGGGGGAGGTCACATAGAAACGTGTTTGCCTGTCTCTCTCTTGAGCAATCTCACTATCCTTTCCCATTCTGCCATCTTAAATATGAACATGTTGTCTCTCTTTGTGATTCTTCTGGCTCAATTCACTCAGCATATCCTTGACATCTAAGTAGCCTAGGTTTTTGTCCTTAAGTTTTGCAGGAGCTGAGTGGCCCTGCATGGACATCAGCCTGAAGGATTAAGAGCCCAAAAGTAGTTTAGAAGTGAGCAGATGAGAACTTGCCCACTCAAGTTTAAGGGATGCACTGGGGATGCTCAGACAAGTGCAGCCATCATCTGTGAGAGGGAGTAGTAACTGCCTTGGCACTGGTTCTGGCTGGGGTGCCTGTCTTAGGGTCCTCATTTGGATGTCTCATGCTTGTTTTTCGATATACACAAATAAATTATTTCCTCCATTCTCCTGTCCTAGCTGCAGCATTGGCACTCTGTGAGAAAAGCTGAGAAAACACAAGGAGTTATTGCCATCTACTTGGATAAGGTATGTGTCTGCTGTTGGAGAAGCTACAGGAGTGGAGGGCAGTAGCAGAGTTGTTTGCAGAACCAAGGACTAGATTAGCAGAGCAGGACATTCAAGATTCATGTTAGAAATTCTGCCTTTGACTCCATAAAGTTGTTACTGGCTCTCAGTAGGACCAAATTTAGGTGAGGAATAAAAAGAACAGCTCAGAAGCAAACTGTCATTTGGTCTTCTTTCCCAGCTGAGCCACAAGTCCGAGACGTATGTTCTGCAACTGGAGCAGAAGGTTGGTGTGACCAACCTGAGGCCAGGTCATGTCAGGGTCTATGACTACTACCATCCAGGTGAGTGTAGAACCATGAAGAGCCAGGACTGTCTGGGTGTTTACACTTGGCTCTGTGCAAGGATAACTTAGATCTCTCCTGTTATTTTGCAGAGGAGCAGGCCCTGGCTGATTATAATGTCTTCTGCATCTGAGGTAGGTGTGAGTCTCTTCCTCCACACCCATGCAGACCTAGTAGTCTTGTGTGTTTCTTATGCAACTCAGCCAACTCTTTCTGTCTGGGAGAAGCCCTGTGTATCTTTGATTCAGTATGTTCCCTTCTAGGACTGTATCTGGAGCTCCTTAGGCCTCTAGGGACTTCAGTCTGCCCTCTGCTTTCTGGACTTGGCAACGTAGTCTTTCCTGGATTGCCCTTTAGGCAGGACATGAAGTGGTTAATGTATCCCCATGCTCTGAAGCACTAGTCATGCATCTTCTGGGACTTTTCAGGTACAATGCACAGGTCTGCCTGGCAGACAAGTGACACCTATCATAGGTGGTTTGCACTGCTCCAGGAGAACTTTCAAGCAGAATTAATGATCCTAGTTTCAGCTTACTGTGTTTGAGTGTGGAGAGTCCCTCTTTCTGTGGAGAGGCTGAGGTGAAACAAGGGTGCTAGATCAAACCACAGGATCACAGGATGTCAGCTGTTGGAAGAGACCCAAAGAGGTCATCGAGTCCAACGCCCCTGCCGGAGCAGGACCATACAATCTACCTTAGGTCATAGAAGAAGGCATCTATATGGGTCTTGAAAGTTTCCAGAGGGAGACTCCACAACAACTTCAGTTATGTCCCTCTGAGGAGCCTGTTCCAGTGCTTGTGTTGAGCTGGAACCTCCTGTGCTGTAACTTACACCCACTGCTTCTTCTCCTATCACAGGGAGCAAGTGAGAAAAGCCTGTCCACCTCCTCCTGACCAACAGGCCTCAGATATTTGTAAACATTTATTAGATCCCCCCTCAGTCTTCTCTTCTCCAGACTAAAAAGCCCCAGGTCCCTCAGGCTCCCCTCATAAGGCAGTGCTCCAGTCCCCTTACCATCCTTGTAGCCCTCTTCTGGACCCTCTCCAGCAGATCCCTTGCACTCCTAAACTGGGGAGCCCAAAACTGAAGGCAGTATTCAAGATGGAGTCTCACCAGGGCAGAGTAGAGGGGCAGGAGCCTTTCTTTCTGCAGATGTGGACCTGCTGGATACACTCTTTTTAATACACCCCAGGATCCCATTGGCCGTCTTGGCCACAAGGTCGCATTGCTGTCCCGGGGATAACTTGTTATCCACCAGCACTCCCAGGGCCCTCTCCACAGGGCTGCTCTCCAGCAAATCACCTCCCTCCAGCAGATCACCTCCCAGCCTTTACTGGTGAAGTTTATTATTCCTTCCCAGGTGCAGGACTCTGCACTTGTCCTTGTTGAACCTCATTTGATTCCTCTGTGCCCAGCTCTCCAGTCTGTCCAAGTCTTGCTGGATGGCCACACAGTCTTCAGCTGGATCAGCCAAGCCTCCCAAACTTGCTGAGAAGACTCTGTCTGTTTGTCTGTCCCCTCATCAATGTCATTGATGAATATGTTGAACAGCACCAGACCCAGCACTGATCCCTGGGGAACTCCACTGGTTACAGCTCTCCAGCTGGACCTGGCACCATTGGTCACCACTCTGAACTCTATCTTGTAACCAGTTCCTAATGCACCTCACTGTCTGCTTTTCAATCCCACACTTCTGAGCTTGCTCACTAGAATATCATAGGAGACAGCGTCAAAAGCCTTGCTAAGGTGAAAGTAGACGACATCCACTGCTCTCCCTGAATCTACACATTCAGTTTTGTCCTCATAGAATGCTATCAGGTTAGTCAAGCACAACTTCCCCTCGGTAAATCCATGCTGACTACTCCTGATAACCTTCCAAGTGCTTTGAGATGCCCTCCAGAAGGAGCTGCTCCATCATTTTTCCAGGGATGGAGGTGAGGTTGACTGGTCGATAGTTCCCTGGAACCTCTTTCTTGCCCTTTTTGAAGACTGGAGTGACATTGGCTCTCCTCCAATCCTCAGGCACCTCTCCTGTCTGCCATGGTTTGGCAAAGATGATGGAGAGTGGCAGAGTGATAACATCAGCCAGTCTTCTCAGCACCCTTGGGTGCATCTCATCAGGGCCCATAGACTTGTGAATGTTCCATTTGTGTAGTTTGTCTGTAAGCCAGTCTGCACTGACCAGTGGGAAGCATTCCCTCCTCCAGGCTTCCTCTCCATCCAGGGTCTGGAGTACATAGGGGAGTTCAGCCTTAGGTGTAAAGACTGAAGCAAAGAAGGCATTCAGCAACTCTGCCTTCTCTGCATCCTCAGTTCTCAGGGCTGCCTTCTCGTTCAGCAGTGGCCTCACACCTTCCCCATTCTTCCTTTTTCTACTGATAGATTTGAAGAATCCCTTCTTGTTCTCTTTTACTTCCTTTGCCAGCTTCAGTTCCAAGAGGGATTTGGCCTTCCCTGTTGCCTTCCTACATGCCCTGAATACTTCTCTATAGTTCTTCCAAGTGACAGATCCATTCTTCAATGAATTGTAAGTTTCTTTCTTCCCTGAGGTTTCCTTCAGGATCTCCTTGCGCAGCCATGCAGGTCTCCTAGCACATCTACCCAGAGAAACACTTTTCTGTAGAGTTCTTCCTGAGAACATAAGCTCTCTAGCTGTTAGCATCCCAGAGTTAATAATGTGGGTCATGTTACTTCTCTCTGAGTTCCTCCCTCTTCTAGTTTTATTTCTCCTCTTTCACTACTATCCACTCTTTCAGCCCACAGAGATCTCATTGGTGTGAGATATCCTAGGACAACAGGACTGCTGAGTTACTACTTCTGGTATGGTGTGGTATGTGTCACCTGGAAAAGCACATCTCAGTGGCTTGGAATATTGATGCTGGGACAGTTGGATTTCAGGACTAACTGCAGCCCAATCCATGTCACATCCTGATGTCCATTTTGATGTGAATTCCTTGGGGTGTTTGATTAATTCTGATTGTTATAATCCAGTGATTCTCTTGTTTGTATAAAAGAATGAAAACAAAATATAAATCTCAAATGTGGCTCATTTGGTGTGTGTTTGGACTCTGTGACAGAGAGAGCAGAAGCAGACCCTAAAAGAAAGAGTGTATCTGAGAGATGTACCTGATGTTCATTTCTTCTAACACTTGGATTCCCCTCCAGCAGCATCATGTAGCCACCAATATGAGTGAGAACTCCAAGCCTTGCATGAAGAGTGATGCTACTAAGCATCACCACAGATACAGCTAAACAATGAGAGCTCAGCTGATTCTGCACTTTACATCAATGTAAAGTAAATCTACCCTGCTGTGCTTCTCACAGATTCAATTCTGTCCTCCTAGCACAGACAGAGGAAGGTGAGTTGTTCTAGTTTCTGCACCTCCTGTGAAGTTGTATCTTGCACAGACCAACTCAAACATAAGTTGTTAGGCAGGGATGATGCTTCAGAGTTGAATGCTCCCCAACAATGAGCTACTGGAAAGCAAACAGGGTCTCATTCAGTATCCATTGCTGCTCTTTAAAGTCACATGACACCAAGCTGAATGGTATTATAGATACGCCAGATGGATGTGATGTCATCCAGAGGGATCTGGATAAGCTGGAGAAATGAGCCCAGGTGAACCTCAGGAGGTCCAACAAATCCAAGTGCAAGATCTTGCACCTGGGTCAGGACAATCCCCATTATCAGTACAAGCTGGGGGATGATATTTACTTTGCAGAGGAAACACCATGGTCAGGCAGGTGGTCTTCTCAAAATGAGGCTCATTCTTTGCAGTCTGAGTCTGCTAACCCCTGCAATTTCCCCAGATGTGTGAAACTCAGCTGCATAATTTGTGGTAGTGGGAGGTTTGTTGTTTTTTTTTTTGCGGACTTCATCCTCTTCAGGGATCTGCTTGACAGAGTATCATGGGATAAATCTCTGGGCGAAGAAGGGCCCAGATCAGTAGTCAAGGGCCGTCTCCTCCAAGCCCAGAAGCAGTGCATCCCAAGGAGGAAAGAAGGCAGCAAGAGTGCCAGGATGCCAGCATGGATGAACAAAGTTCTCCTAGACTTAACCTGGGGAAAAAAGGAGAGTCTATAAGCAATGGAAGTGAGAACAGACCATGTGGGAGGGCTACAAAGAAGTTGTCTGAGAAGCCAGGGATCAGGTTAGGAAATCAGAAGCACAAGTAGAATGAAACTTGGCTAGGGACATAAAGTGGAGTAAGAAGAATTTTTTCAAGTACATCACAGTAAATAAGGTAGGGAAGTAGGGACCTCTCCAAAAGAAATGTGGAGACCTGGTCACAAGGGCTGAGGAGAAGGCTGAGTTACTAAATTACTGCTTTGCTTGATGAATTTGGTGGCTTTCTATGATGGAGTTACAGCATCTGTAGATAATGTACCTGGCCTTATGTAAAGCATTTCACAGAATCACAAAATTACAGAACTTCAGAGGTTGGAAGAGACCTCCAGAGATCATTGAGTCCAGCCTCGCTGACAAGGCAGGATCCCCTAAGGTAGTTTGTACAGGAACACATCCAGGAAGGTTTAGAAAGTCTCCAGAGAAGGAGACTCCACAGCCTCTCTGAGCAGCCTGTTAAGTGCTCCGTCATCCTCACTGTAAAGAAGTTCCTCCTCATGTTGAGGTGAAACATTTGGTACTGTCCTGCATGACATCCTGGTCACCAAGTTGGAAAAGCATGGACTTGAGGGGTGGACCACTTTCTAGATAAGGAATTGGCTGGATGATCACACAGAGAGCTGCAGTCAGTAGCTCGATGTCCAAATAGAGACCAGTGACAAGTGGCATCCCTCAGAGGTCAGTACTGGGACATTGAGTGCACCCTTAGCAAGTTTGCTGACCACGCCAAGCTGTGTGGTACAGCAGACACACTGGAGGGCAGGGATGGCATCCGGAGGGACCTGAACAGGCTGGAGAGGTGGGCACAAGCCAATCTCTTGAGGTTCAACAAAGCCAAGTGCAAGGTCCTGCATCTGGGTTGAGGTAATCCCAAGCACAAATACAGGCTGGGCAGTGACTGTCTGGAGAGCAGCCCTGAGGAGAAGGACTTGGGGGTGCTGGTGGATGAGAAGCTCAGCATGAGCCAATAGTGTGTACTTGCAGCCCAGAAAGGCAACCAGATCCTGGGCTGCATCAGGAGAAGTATGGCCAGCAGGTTGAGGGAGGTGATTCTCCCTCTTTACTCCACTCTGCTGAGACCCCACCTGGAGTACTGCATCCAGTTCTAGAGCCCCTATTACAAGAGGGATGTGGACATGCTGGAGCATGTCCAGAGAAGGACCATGAGGATGATCAGAGAGCTGGAGCACCTCTCCTGTGAGGACAGACTGAAAGAGTTGGGACTGTTCAGTTTGGAGAAGAAGAGGCTCCAAGGTGACCTTCTTGTGACCTTGCAGTATCTGAAGGGGGCCTACAAAAAAAGCTGGGGTGAACTTTATAGGCTATCAGGACTATGGGGAATGGAGCAAAGCTGGAGGTGGAGAGATTCAGACTGGATGTGAGGAGGAAGTTCTTCAGCATGAGAGTGGTGAGTCCCTGGAATGGGTTGCCCAGGGAGGTGGTTGAGGCTACATCCCTGGAGGTGTTTAAGGTAATGCTGGATGAGGCTCTGTCCTGCCTGATCTAGGGTAGGGTGTCCCTGCCCGTGGCAGGAGGGTTAGAACTTCATGATCCTTGTGGTCCCTTCCAACCCTGACTGATTCTATGATTCTGCATTTTTGCTGCACTTCTCTGCGAATAAGCTAAGGTAATTGTGCATTGGATCATTTCCAGTAAAACTCTTTACCTCAACCCAAAGGGGTTTTGTGTGTGTGTTACTTTCCTGCCTGTCTCTGTGGGGAGAGGGGGTGCTTGTGAGAGCAGGTTGTGTTAACCCAGAACAGGACCTTATAGCATCCTTCCAGTACCTTAAGTTGCCTTACAAGAAAGCTTAGATGGAACTTTTTGCAGGGCGTGTTGCAACAGGACAAGCAGGAATGGACTGAAGCTTGAGGAGAGTGTATTAGACTAGACATTAAAAAGAAGTCTTTACAGTGAGGGTGGTGAGACACTGGAACAGGTTGCCCAGGGTGATCACGGATGCCCTCTCCCTGGAGGTGTTCAAGGCCAGGTTGGATGAGGCCTTGAGCAGCTTGGTCTAGCGGAAGGTGTCCCTGCCCATGGCAGGAGGGAGTTTGAACTAGATGACCTTTAAGGTCCTGTCCAATACAAGCCATAGAATCATTATCTGATTCTATAAAGTGATTGAGAGCAGCCCTGAAGAGAAGGACTTGAGGGTGCTGGTGGATGAAAAGTTGGACATGAACCAACAGCATTCTCTTGCAGTCCAGAAAGCAAATCACATACTGAATTGCATCCAAAATAACAGAGAGAGGTGATTCTGCCACTCTGCTCTGGTGAGATCTCAACTAGAGTATTGTGTTCTGCTCTGGGGCCCTTAACAAAAGGACATGGACCTGATGGAGAGGGTCCAGAGAAGTGCCACAGAAATGATCAGGGGGCTGGGCACCTCTCCTCGATGAAGACATGCTGAAAGAGCTGAGAGAAGTCTCCAAGGAGATCTTGCAGTGGTCTTCCAGTACTTGAAGGGGCCTACAAGAAAGCTGGGGAGGGACTTTTTACAAATGGTCATAGCACTGGGAAAGAGGACAATGGCTTTAAACTAGATCAGGGTAGATTTAGATTGGAAATAAGGAAGAAGTTCTCTACTATGAGGGTGGCATAACACTGGAACGTGTTGCCTTGGGAAGTTGTGGAGGCCCCACCTCTGGAGACATTCAAAGTCATGCCTGATAGAGCTCTGAGCAACCTGATCTACTTGGGGATGGCCCTGCTTACTGCAGAGGAGTCCCTTACAACCCAATACATTCTATGATTTAAGAAAGTCCAACTTGTGATCTGTTATCTTCAAATGGGTCTCAAACAGGGAGGTCTCCAAAGACCCTCACTAAAGCTGGCTGTGAGACAGTGATAGCAGAGTCAGGCTTAGGAGTGAAAGGTCTGAGAGCAGGGCAGATGTTGAGGGTCTGGGTTGAGCTAGAGCCCTGAAGGTTGAGGAGCTGCTTGGTTCACAACAAGCTCATGAACACTCCACACTTGGGGAAATGTGGCTGGAAAGCTACCCAGCAGAGAAAAACATAAGGCTATTGATCAACAACCTGCTGAACATGAGTGTGTGCCCAGGTGGCCAAGAATGCATCCTGACATCGATCAGGAATAGTGTGACCAGCAGGATCAGAGAAGTGATTGTCCCTCTGTACTCAGCACTGCTGAGGCCACACCTTGAGTGTCCTGTTCAGTTTTGGGGCCCTCACTACGAGAAGGACACTGAGGTGCTGAAGCAGGCCCAGAAGCTGTTGAATGTTTTGGAGAATAGGTTGTGTGAGGAGCAGATAAGGCAGATGGAGTTGTTTAGTCTGGAGGAGGCTAAGGGGAGACCTCTTCATCTACCTCAAAGGAGGCTGTAGCCCGGTGAGTTTTGGTCTCTTCTCCCTAGTAACAAATTATATGACAAAAGGAAATGGCCTTAGATTGCACCAGGGCAGGTTTAGGTTAGATTTTAGGAAAAACACCACTGAAAGGATTCTCAAGTACTGAACAAGCTCCCTACAGATGCAATTGAATCCCTATCCCTAGTGGTTGAATCTGCATCCCTCTGAGTGTTAAAGATGCACAGATGTGGTGCTGAGGGACATGGCTTAGTACCAGACTTAGCAAGTTAGATAATGGTTGGACTTGGTGGTCTTAAAGGTATTTTCCAACAAAAATGATTCCACAGTTCTCTAAGTTCTCCACATCATACCCTGCAGCAGGAATGAGGTCTGTGGTGGTTTCAGAGGGAATTTGGAAAGTGTGTTTAAATTTCAGCTTTGAAATATCAGAGTAACCTAAAGGCTCAGCAAGTCCTCTCTGTGAGGCAAAGATGCTAGCACTGCAAGTTCTTCTCATTAAGAGTGAACATTATCCACAACACATCAAGGAGTCTGCTAGCAAGGTGGACTGCTGAGAGTCTGCCCTGTGATTCAGGTACAAACTGACAGGACAAAAATGCTTGCAGAAATTCAACATGGCCATTGGGTATTACTTATGCCTTGAGCCATGCCAGAACTGGCTGTGATGAGGTTGGCTTCGTTCCAAGCATCAATTTCTCCCTCTTTATGACCTTTGTTTGAACAGGTGCTTTTTCCTTCTCTGTATTCAATTTTCTCAGCAGTCCATCAGCAATGCAGAACTCAGCTCTGCAGAACAGGAGTTTTTTCCCAGAATACCGTTTTTGCAGAATCACAGAATGATAGGGATTGGAAGGGACCTCTGAATACCATCCAGTCAAACTGTCCCTGTTAAAGCAGAATCACCCAGAGTAAATCACACAGGAACATGCTGGGTGGGTTTGGAATGCCTTCAGAGAAGGAAGACTCCAAAACCTCTCTGGGCATCCTGCTCCAGTGATCTGTCACCATTAAAGGGAAGATTTTTTCCCCTTGTGTTTAGGTGAAACCTCCCGTGTTCTAGTTTGCATCTATTGCCCCTTGTCCTGTCACTGGAGATCACTGAAATGGTTCCATTGTTCTGACACTCACCCTTTAGATATTAATAATATTCCTTGATTAGTATTAATGAGATCCTCCCTCCTCCAGGCTAAACTGCCCCAGGTAGATGTTTCATCCCTCTGGCCATTTTACTGGCTCTCCACTGGGCTCTCTCCAGTAGTTTCTTGTCCTTTTTGAACTGGCAAGTCCAGATCTGGACACATATCCAAATCTGGATATTCTAGATAATGCCTCACCAGGGCAGAGTAGAGTGGGAGGAGACTCTTGCTTGACCTGAAACTTTTCAAGAAAAGATTCACTGATACTGAAGAATTCTTTGCAAATGTCTCCTCCTCATCTTTGCCTTTACCTCTGAAAATGTCTGTCCTCACTAGTATCAAAATGCAAAGCTGGAGCTAGTCAGGCCTGTAGATGGTATTGGTACTTAAAAAACATTACAGGCTAGAGAGGTGGGTGGCCTCTATCTGGCTTGTAATCAGCTTTGCTGCTTGAGCACAGAGGACTGCCTGCCTTCAGGGACACAAATCCAGCCTCAGCTTCATGTGCGGCTCTTGCCCTTTGTGTTGGTTTGAGCTAATTGGAGAATTTGAGTGAGAAAATTTGGCTGAGAGAGAGTTAAACACAGTGTGTCACTTCACCGAGTTTTGCTGAGAAGAAAAAAATGTTGTTTTAAGAACTGTTCTCAAAACAATCGGATTAGCAGAGGGCTTCTGTCTGTTTGGCACTGCGGCTGCTCTCTCCTTTGTCTCTCGGTCTTGGTGGCTAATTCAGAGTAAAATCACTAAAATTACTAAATCCTTCTTGCCACTAATCTGACTGATCTTCATCTTATCTGCAGCATCAACCGGTGGTGAGATAAGGCTGGGGAAGAGGGGAAAGGTGGTAGGGGGGATTTGGTTACCCTCTCTTGGGGATTTTGGTCTCCAGGAGGGGTGTGGTGTCTGTATTACCTTTTCACTGTATATATCTGTAAATATCTGTAATATCCTGTAAATATTTGCTTGTATATTGGGCATTGATGTAAATATAAAGCTTCATTTATTAACTTCCAGTGTCCTGAGTTTTAGCCGGGGTTTATAAAAGATGGGGGGGGGGCAGGTAACTGCTTAACCCACCACACCCTTTCTCTGAGACAAGTGATCATTGTGTTTGTATGCTGAGGAAGTATCTCAGCATGTGACAAAAGCCAGGTTCTCTGTATACTGCCACAAGAGTCCTGCTGAAAGATGCCCTCTTCATGATTGCCTCTTGGCTACCAGCAGCTGGTGACCATGCCCATAATTGGAGATGGATACAGGGCTGAATCGGGTGAGACAAATGCACAAAACCTGTGGCTGTTTTTGCTGCTCCACCCTTTATTTCATTGTGCTTCGTTATCTGGGAGTCGGATAGAGCTGATTGCTTTGGGATGTAAGTTTCTGATTAGAGGTGTTTATAGGTCCACTCTCAGAAAACAGCTGCTGGAGTCGGTAGGAGCTAGGACTCTTAATACCTTCACTATTGTGAACTTCTGTGCTGTCATGAGGGATCTGCTTGTCCTTTGGCACTCCTGTGGATGTACTGTGAACAAACAAGTGTCAGCTGGGATTGTTCAGCAGGCACTGTCTGTACTTTTTTAAACCAAATGAAAGAACTTAAGGGCACCCCAGTGTCAGAGAATGATTCATGTTCTTGCTCCAAGTCCTGTTCCCTTGTTTATCCAGGTGCACTTACACTTTTTTCTCAGCCATTGGTGCCCACAGCTCTGAGCTACACAAAGACCAAGGCAGGGAGAAAGAGGAGATGGAGGCATTGTACCTGGAAAGGGGGAAAAAAAAAAAAAAAAATTTCAGAGCATCCTGTTTGTGACAGCGAATTCCTGAACAAAGTCCTGCATGCTTTGAGGCAGTCAGGANAAGAAAAGGAAAATACTGCTTGGCTCTACATATTTAAGAGCTTGATTTGGTACTAGAGGATGAATTAGAGGTGCATTATGAGAAATGGCCATTGCACCACAATAGAAGATCTTCCTTATTTTAAGAATAAGCAGCTTCAAGAATCAGATTTTCTTGTCAATTACTGTAGGTACTCAGGGAAATGTTCTGAAGCTAGACACAGTTTTACAACTCCATCTATCTCTACAACTACCTGCAAGGAGGTTGTAGCCTGTTTTCCCAAGTACCAAGTAATAGGATGAAAAAGAAAGGGTAAAAAGTTACACTGGGGAGGTTTTGGTTGGACATTCTTCACTGAAAGGATTCTAAATTACTGAAACAGGTTCCCCAGGGAGGTGGTTGAATCCCTATCCCTGGAAGCATTTTAAAAACACAGAGACATGATGCCGAGGGACATGGTTTAGCACCAGACTTGGTAGTGTTAAGTTAGTAGTTGGACCTGATTATTGTAAAGGTCTTTTCCAAGCAAGACAACTCATAGTAATTCTAGAATTCAAGAAATCTGTAACTGCTAGACTAACAGGCATAAAATTAGCATGCAGAATTAAACTCCCAAATTAGAAAGAGTATGTTCCCCCCACTTTGGGCCAGAGCCACTGCCTCTTGGTAGCTAGAGAAGTCCCTGTAGGACTCAAGCCATGCAGTTTTTGAACAGCCACCCATGACTGTGTGTGTAATTTGGCTCTGAACCACCCCACAGAGGATTGCATGATATAACTGGATTGAACTGCAGCTGTTGGAATTTATTTTTAAACTGAGATACCTGTAGGACAAAGCTCTGCCTACTCTCTGTGCTCCTCTCCTCTTGGGTAGGCAGCACTCCACAAAGGCATGGAGCACTGTGCTGAGTGCAATGTGTCTCTGCAGCTACACTTTCAAAAAAGTTTAGGGACAGTTTGACCACAAGAGTTCTCAGTGAACTTGGGCCAAGGAATTGTGGGACAATCCACCTGAGGCAGAACAATGGTGCTGAGGCTGCGATTGGCATGGGGACCAGGGTCAGCACAGTGAACAGGAAATAGGCTATTGATTAGCAAAATCAAAAGCAAATTTGTCTAAATCATGCTGATCCATCCGTAGGGGAGTAGGAGAGCAGAGTCCAAAAACACTTGGATTGGCTGGGGTACATCCTGGATGGTGCAACCTTGTGCCTGCAGCACTATAAACACAGAAGGAAGAGAGGCAGAAGGAAGAGAGGCAGAAGGAAGAGAACTTTGAGGCTTCTTGTCTTCTTCCTGAGAGAAACAGCAAAACCAGCAGGTGGCCTGGAGGTCTTGGAAGGAGACAAGCTACACTCTACCTTCTCTCCTGACCAGAGGAATCAACCATTCTGAGATCTCCCATGAAAATGTGGATTCTCTTCCTCCTGAGTGGCTTGCTATACACCTTGGGGTTAGCAGCACAACCGTAAGTGCCATTTAATAATCTGGTGATAGTTGTGGTGCTGAGGGAGGGGCCAGGATAGTGGGAGTCTGTAAGTCACCTCCTGGAAGGGACAGATGTAGGATGGTAAGCAGCACACCACATGATTTTTTATGAACATAGGATCCTCCTGAAGGTGGGAACCTCTCTCCTGGATATTGCTGCAGTATGAGCACTAGGTGAGGACAGGTGGTGGGAAGAAGAAGAGTGAGGGACTGCAGGTTGAGGCAGGCTGAAGGAGAGGGATAAAGAAAAGAGCAGATGAAAAGGGCTGCAGGTTTGGGGATGACGACGCAGGAATCAGTCTGCTGCCAAGGTAGTTGAGGAGCAAGAAGGGCAAATCCATTTCTGTTGAGAGGCTGGACCTTTGCAGAAGCAGAGATGGTCTCCACTGCTGTAGCATTGTCTGAAACTATGTACACACCAGCATGACTCATGTTATAAAACTATGTACGCACCAGTATGACTCAGGTTATAAAAGAGCATTTCTCTTGCATCTGAAATTAACTATAAGCCTCTCACAACCTGTGTTAATTCACCACTCTCGTTGTTAATTCATTCCTTTCACTCCAGCAGAATAGCACTCCCTGCCCCTAGAGAGGTGGAAACCTGCCCTGCTTCCTCAGACCATGAAGTATTAGTGCCAGGAGTTAGTGAAATTACTCTTTTGTTTCCCCACTGCAGAAGGTACCTGATCATTGTTCCAGCTGCACTGCCTTACCCATCTTCCCAGAGGGTGTGCTTGGACCTCCGTGGGGTGGAGAAGCCTATTCGTGTGGCCTTAACTCTTGTGCATTCATCTGGCAACCTCAGTCTCTACCGCAAGGTTGTCCGGAACAGCTGGATCTTTGAGTGTTCCAAATTTCAGGTGAGACTCGTTCTTGGCAGGGACCTTTAGCTCCCTGCACACCCAGTACTTCCAGTTTCCCTGCTAGATGTGTTAGTCAGGGCAGACCAGCAGCTCCAATTGTGGTTTGCTGCCTCGTGATTCCTCTCACCAGAGAAACAATGAGGTTGACGGGAGGTGAGAGGCCATGGAAAGGAGTGAATGCTTTCAGAGAGTGTTTAATGGGAGCTTGGTGATTTTGCTCCCTGGCTTTGTCTGTGATCATGAAACTGTTCCTGTATCTCACAATTCACCTTGATGGCACGCCTAGGGAAGGCTGCCTGGCCAGACATTAAAGGACTGAGGAAGATGAAGGCACTTAGAAGCATCGAAGTGGCAGTTGTGCAACTCATTCTCTCCTCTGAGAAAGAAGTACTGTCACAAGGTGTCATTAGTGAATTGCAATGTAGGAAGAGCCAGAGTCTTCATGTCAGGCAGCCTTCCCTCTAAGTTTCTCTTTAAGAGATGGAAAATGTGCTCGAGGACTAGGAAAAACAAGAGGGAGCATACACACAAGCTGAGCTCAAGTCTTTCTGATGCACCAAACTTATTTTCTTGGTTTGTGCCAATGACTAAGAGTAGATTTCAGCCTCCGTGACCCTCATGTACTAGATGTCTCCTCATGGAACTTTTTTTCTGTTGGTTTAAGTCTTCTCCATTTCACTCCATGCAAGCTTTAACAGTGTTCCCCATGAAGGGGCAGACACAATTTCTGTGTCAGAACAGGCTCCATTTTCCTCTCATTCTAGGTCTGTTCCCAGTACAAATGCATTGTCCCTTTTGCTTCCACAAACAGGTTTTCACACAAAAAGCACTGAGGGTACACCGTGTGCTGGTCTTCACAGTAAGATGAGGCCAGAGAATAGGTCTCACTGCAGCAAGAGCAAGGACAAGAGCATTGCTCTTATGCTGTCTTGTTGTCTCCTACTTGTATGCTAACCTGATGGCTCCTCTTGTGTGTCCTAGGTCCCCAAGCCTGCAAGTATCCAGGAGGTGGGCACTGTCCACCTGCGCATTTCTAATGGCCACTACTTCAGTGCAAATGAGGAGAAGCAGGTTGTGATCCACAGGGCTGGCACAGGCACTTTCATCCAGATGGACAAGCCCATCTATAACCCAGGACAGACAGGTGAGCAACCTGACAGTTCCACTGCCTTGACCTGCCTGTGTTTTGTTCCAAATTTCCTACAAGTGGTGTGCTGAGTGCTTTGTGCCATGTTGCCACCATGGGGGTGGAGTGGTAAGCTATCTGCTGCCTTCTGGAATGGTATATCCATGCACCACCTTTAGGAGTAGGACAGAACTTGCAAGGGTCAATATCACATGCACTAGGAACCAAGAAACCTTGACTGTAGTCTTCTCAGCCAGGGCCAGTATGAGCATAGGACTGATATGCTCATACTACAGATGATTAAATGCAAGGGGAACTCCAGGGTTAGCCCATGGGAAAACCTCTAAATGGTGGGGCTGACTGCTGTGGTGCTGTGAGGTGTTTTGCTTGGGAAGAGGCAGTGAGCAGGGCTGAGCAATGGGTAAAATGGGCTGGGTATGGGGCTGCTGGTAGAGATGCGTGATTTAGGGATGAGGCAAACACAGGGCATGTCCATTGCCAAGTTCATTCCGTCTCTATGATGTGCTCTTCTCCACTTTCTCCCTTCAGTGAGATTCCGGATTGTGACATTGACTGAGGATTTTGCTGCCATTAACAGCAAGGTAAAGCCTATCTAGATGGAGGAGAGGAATTCTCCAGGCAGAGAGGAAATCTCTGACAGTTCTGCCTCCTCTGCCAGTCGCACACCGTGGAGGCTGAGACAGTTCCAATGTTTGCAGCACTCAGGTGGCCAATGCCAAGCCTCTCCTGAATGAAATTGTGCCTCTCACAGGACAGCTGCTGACTGGTAGGAATTGCTGCTGTATCTGGGGGTTGTGCCAGAGTTCTCTGCTAGCTGAGTTAGAATCACAGAATTGTTTAAGCTGGAAAAGATCTTTAAGTCCAACCATCAGCCTAAAACTATGAAGTCTACTGTTAGTAGAGGGCAGACCAGGAGCTGTAGGCATCTGCCACCCTCCCTGCCATAAACAAGGCTAAGCTTCTGGGAACGTCTGTGGGCTGCTGGCCATGAATACCATTGCCAGAAAAGCTGTGAGCAGACTCGGCCAGACCTGAAGCTCCCCTCCCATAGCTCTGGGAAACAACATTTTGTGGAGTATGGTGTACCTAAAGGAGGGTCTGAAGCAATTTGTGATGCAGTAAAATGTTAAGAAAATCTAATTAATCTGATAAAGGATATGCATGAAGTGATCATTGGAGGGGGAAAAAAATGAGTATGACCAAATTATGCTGGCTTGCTGCTAGCAGCACATCATTCTCCCCAGGTCAAGGGTGTGAGAAGTTGCCAGAGAATTGTGTGTGTGCTAGCCAGGAAATTGCAAGGATGGCTTCTTTCTATGGTGAGCAGTTATACTTGCAGCCAGCAATTCTAGCTATTCCAAACTCCTCCATCCTCAAGCAATTTAAGGAGAATGAGCAGGAATTCACACTGTGCCAGATAAATACTGAAGGGCAGACATGAGCAGAGAGTTGGATTAAATCCCTGTAGACTGAAACAAAGACAGAGCACTCTGGCTTTTTTATTTCTGTCCTCATGTCTTCTTAATTTCCTCAGGATATTGAAGTCTTAGAGGGGATTCAAGGAAGGGTTTCAAAGCTGGTGAAGGGTCTGGAGAACAGGAAATATGAGGAGTAGCTGAGAGAACCGGAGTTGTTTAGTCTGGAGAAAAGGAGTCTGAAGGGAGACCTACTTCCTCTCTACAGCTCCCTGAAAGGAGGTTGAAGTGAGATGAGTGTTGATCTCTTCTCACCAGTAGCAAGTGATAATATAAGAGGAAGTGGCCTCAAGCTGAACCAGGGTACGTTTAGGCTGGCTACTAGAAGAAATTTCTTGACTGAATGAGTTTTCAACCACTGAAATAGGGAGGTAGTTGAATCCCCATCTCTGGAGGTGTTTAAAAGGTACAGAGATGTGGTGCTGAGGGATGTGATTTAGCAGACTTGGTAGAGTTCGATAATGGTTGGACTTGATGGTTTTAAAGGTCTTTTCTAATCAAGATGATTCTATGATTCTTCGGGCCATTGCTGAGAGTCTAGCATCAAAGAGTAATTTCTCCTCCCACCAAAGAATTCATATCTCTTAAATACATTACTAACTCTGTTATCTAACTAGTTTCTTTCCATGCCTATATTGTGAAGATATCTGGCCATAAATGTTCAATGTCTGTGTCAGCGTATGTAAATTAGCATTGTAACTGTTGATAGCGCTGTGATGAAAATTCAGAACAGGTCAGGTTTATTTACTCCTAGTTCATAGCTGCAGTCAAATATAAACAAACTGAAAATTAAATGTCTAGAAGGTCTGAGGTATGTTCTTTGTTTTCCCTCCCTAATAATAACAGTTGCAGCCACCAGTAATTCATATCTCCAAGCATTATGTCCTAAGCCAGGGATTCCATAGGAAAATGTGGTGTGTATTCTTTCTTTAGGTGATGAAATTTTGCTAATTCTTGGGATTTGTGTTGCAAAATTGATGCCTCTTAGTATCTGTAAACTTGGGATAATGGTATTGTGAGTCTTTTTGTCTTATTTTATTTTAAAATTTTCTTTCTTAATTTTCTTTCTTTTCTTTGCTTTTCTTTCCTTTTTTTTTCCTTTTCTTTTCTTTTCTTTTCTTTTCTTTTCTTTTCTTTTCTTTTCTTTTCTTTTCTTTTCTTTTCTTTTCTTTTCTTTTCTTTTCTTTTCTTT
>VWZI01019846.1:176152-216039 GCA_013396835.1 Psilopogon haemacephalus
TATTTTCTTTTTTCTTTTTTTTCCTTTCCTTTTCTTATTTCATATTAGTAAATAGAATATTTCATAGTTGTAAAGTACCTTTCAAAATGTAATCTAAGAATTTGAAGATTAAAAAGCAAGTCCAAGGAATGGTATGGATGTCCATTCTACATATTTTCCTTTATGTTTCAAAGCCATTGTCTTGGTTTTGGTAGGAGCAAGGACCTTGTATTGTAATATTTGGGACTGGCAGTGTTGTCACAGCAAACAGGCTAGGTGGGTAAGATAACTTTATATGTATATTACTGTGCCATGTCCACTTCTGACATTTTTGTCTCTTTGCTTTTCAGTATTCTGTGGTGGAAGTCCAGGTAGGTGTTTCAGATGCTGCAAGTGTTATGAGAAAATATACTTCAGTACAGATAACACATTGGTTGCTGTCTTAATGAGACAAATTTCAACCCCATGTAATGCTCCAGGCCTGGGGAAGTGTGGCTGGAAAGCCCAGCAGAGAAAGATCTAGTGATGTTGATCTACAGCCAGCTGAGGAGGAGCCAGTGTGTGCCAAGGTGACCAAGAATGCCAAAAGCAGCATGGCATGTATCAGGAACAGTGTGACCAGCAGGACCAGGGAACGGATTGTCCCCAGCAGGACCAGGGGACTCAGCACTGGTCGGGGCATGCTTTGAGTACTGGCTTCAGTTTTGTGGCCCTCATTATAAGAGTGACATTGAGGTGCTGGTGTGGGTCCATAGAAGGGCAAAGGATGTGGAGAAGAGGTCTTGTGAGGGGCAGTGAAGGGGATTTGGGCTGTTTAGCCTGGAGGGAAGACCTTCTTGCTCCTACAACACCATGAAAGGAGACTGCAGTGATGTGGGTGTTGGTCTCTTTTTCCCAGTCACAAGTAATAGAATGTGAGGAAATGGTTGCATGGAGGTTTGGGTTGGACATTAGAAGAAACTTCTTCCATGAAAGGATTCTCAGCCACTGGAAGAGGCTCCCTACCCCTGGAGATGTTTCAAAGACACAGAGCTGTGGTGCTGAGAGACATGGTTTAGCACCAGACTTGGTAGAGTTAGAGAATGGTTGGACTCAATGATCTTAAAGGTCTTTTCCAACCAAAATGATATTATGATTCTATGACTCTATGATTCTATGTGTGCACATGCTTTGTCCACATGCTTCTTGTTAACAAGCATTGATGATCCAAACAGTTCGGTTTCCATCCCTTTCCACTTTCAGGAACACCAATCAGGCTTTAGGTAACTCTTTATATGAGAATTGAGAGTCTAAATGTCAAGAACTTTTTTTTTAAATGACACTACAGAGTAGAGTAACCTTGAATGGGTCAGATTCACCTCTGCTGATGCTCCAGCACTCAATTCACTTCAGTACTGTCTGGGGTAAAAATAGCCTCTGAAATGCCTTTGAGTCTGACGGACTTTGGGTAGAGAATAGATGTTGACAACAGCTTCTTCTCTCTTTCCCTCGAACTGCAGAACCCAAACCATACCCGTGTTGGCCAGTGGCTGGATGTGAGGGCAAAACAGGGCATTGCAGAACTCTCTTTCCAGTTAGCTGCTGAACTTCCTTTGGGGACTTACACCATCCGTGTGGTGAACCCAAAAGCATCCAGTACCTTTAAGGTGGAGAAACGTGGTAAGATGGAATTTGGAGAACAAAGAATGGGATGGAATAATTTGCTCATTTCTGTCTGTATAGCAATGTATAGCCAAACTTTGTCAACTAAGATTTACCTTTTGAGAGCTAGGAATAAACACAAATCTATAGAGTAAGCAGTGGGCAATATCAAGATCAGAAATTAACACAAAGGAGATCGTGCTGGAGATTCCTGTAGAAGGTATCTCCTAACAACTGGGCTGGCACAGAGTAAGAATGCACTAAAGACCTCTGTGAAACTCTTCATATGTTGAGGTGGGGGTGGGGGGGGTGGGGAAAGGTGATTCTTTCTTTGGTTTCCCTGTTTTTAATTCATCCTTCACTCTTACTTGAACATGGAACTCCAGCCTTACATGAACACATGTGATCCTATGTCTAGGTAGTCTGTTCCCTCTGATGAAGTAACTATGTGGGTTTTGTTTTTTTTTTCCCAGCATTGCAAAAGTTTTATGTTTTCTTTGAGGGACCGGCTCAGATTTATGCTTCAGATAAAGTTTACCCACTGCGTGTGTGTGGCAGGTAAGGTGAATGCTCAAGGGAAAAGAAACTGCTTGTCAAAGTTGTCTCTCCTTCTGTATATCTCCTGTCAAATCCATCAAGGGGAAGCGGCTCAAGAAGGGCCAAACACAGTTGTTCCTTTTGAAGAATCTCAAAAAGTGCAAGAGTCAAACTGATGGTTTCTTCCTTGGGGAAGAGGTGCATGTGCCACACTTGGGACAGATGAACCAACTAGAGGAGGCAAATTATAGTCTACTCTGGAAGCTGTGTGTATATCCAGCCTTGAAAGACCTCTTGTGGGAAAAAATGCATATCTGATATAGAGTCATGAAATAGTTTCTGTTGGAAAAGACATTTAACATTATCAAGTGCCATTAAATCATGTCTCAAAGTGCCATGTTTACACATTTCTAAAACACTTCCAGTCATGATGACTCCATCACCTCCTTGGGCAGCCTATTCCAATGACACTGATGTAAAGGAGGAGGAACCGGTGGGTTTTTGTAAGATTATGCTCTTCCTTTTCACATGCTGCTGAACTCCACTACCTTCTTAGAAGCAGCGTATGGTTTTCTCTAGTTACATAGTCATTAGCAAAAACTGAGCAAATGAGAGTGTGAAGGAAAGCATGACCTCAGATGGTGTAAGCATAAAGGAGGAAGGAGAATGTTCTGGAAAGCACTTTGTAGACAAATAAAGGGGGTTGAGCTAATCTGTATTTGGGATTGAGTTTTGGTGTCTTCTGGCTGATGGTTTGACATAATTTCTCATGAATTGGCACATTTGAAACTGAACTATATGACGCTCTAGTAGAAAACAGCACAGCACTCTGCATCCCCAGAATGGGTCATAGATGTCTCCCTGTTATTGATATTGCCAGGAGCACTGCTCCAAAGGAAAAGCCAAAAAGGAGTCAAAGAAGGTAAAGGTAACAAGGCTGGCAAGGGAAATGTCTGCACTGACCAGGACACACTTCTGTTGTACCTTGCAAAAAACAGCAGAGCAGGTCTGGTGATGGAAACAAGAGTCCAGATCATGAGCTATGCCCATAGCAAGACAGGTTTGAGGTCACTCTGTAGCTTTGTCAGTACTATACCATACACTTCTTGTTGCTGTCTGCAGGGACACAGGTTTGTGCTGCTTTCACAGCTGAGATAACATTTCTTCTTATTGCTACATGGACATATCAGGTCAGGTCAGGTGTCTGTGTCTGCCTACAATTCCAGGACTCTGCTCTGCTCTGGTGAGGCTACTTGAAGTAGAGTGTCCAGTTCAAGTTTCTCCAGTTGATGAAAACCAGAGAACTACTGGAGAGAGTCCAAAACAGGGTTACAAAGATGGTGAGGGGACTGGAGCACCTCTGTGATGGGAAGAGGTTGAGAGACTTGGTGAGCTTTAGCCTTGGAGAAGAGCAGACTGAGAGAGGATCTTATAAATTCTTATAAATACATAGAGGTTTCATGAGGAATGAACACTATAGTACAGTTTTCACTGAAACAGAAGGAAAAACCTCCTTCCTGTGAGGGTGCTGGAGCACTGGAGGAGGTTGGCCAGAGAGGCTGGCCAGAGAGACTCCTTTTTCAAAACCCATCTAGATGCATTCCTGTGCAACCTGATGTAGGCAAACCTGCTTCAGCAGGGGAGTTGGAGTAGATGATCTCTGGAGGTCCCTTCCAATCCCTAGCATTCTGTGATGCTGTAACAGCAAGTGAGAGAGATTCAGGAAGTGTGAGTCCTTTCTTGCCTGTGCTTTGTTTCTGCCTCTGTTGGATGCAGGGCCATGCTGCTGCACTCTAAAAGTACACAATGTGCTGCAGTTTCATTTATGCCTGCCTGGCAAAACAAGCAATGACTCTGCTCAGCAGCTCCTCTGGCATTCTCCCTGCAGGTACAGCTATGGAAAAGCAGTGCAAGGGACCATGTGGGTGACTCTGTGTCAGAAGGCAAGGAGGCGTCCTCAGAATGCCAGCAGGGACATCTGTAGGGAATACAGTGGTCCAGTAAGTAAAATCCTGGAAGATACCTACGTACTACAAGGTAAAATCCTGGCTATGTGGTTGGGCCTAGAGAATAGTGGTGAATGGAATTAAATTCAGCTGGCATCCAGTCACAAGTAGTGAATCTGCAGAGCTCAATACTGGGGCCATTTCTCTTTAATATTTTTAGCAATGCCTCTTTAATATATTTATCAATATCTAAGCAAGGGGATTGAGTGCACCTCAGTAAGTCTGCAGATGGCACTAAGCTGGGATGGAGTGTCGATCTGTTTGAGGAAGGCTCTACAGAGGGACCTGAACAGGCCAGATCAATGGGCTGAGGCCAACCGTGTGAGATTAAACAAGGATAAGTGCTGGGTCAGACATTTGGGTCACAACAAACCCATGAGTGCTCCAGGCTTGGAGAAGAGTAGCTGAAAAGCTGCCCAGCAGAGAGGAACCTGGAGGTGCTGACTGACAGTCAGCTGAACATGAGCCAGCAGAGTACCCAGATAGCCAAGAAGGCCACCAGCATCTTGGTCTGTATCAGGAATAGTAAGACCAGCAGGGCCATGGATGTGAGTGTTCCCCTGTACTCATTGGTGAGGCCACACATTGAGTCCCGTGTTCAGCTTTGAGGGCCCTCATATAAGGGTTGAGATGCTGAAGCATGTCCAGAGAAGACCAATGAAGTTTGTGAAAGATCTGGAGAATGGGTCATATGAGAAACAGATGAAGGAACGGGGGTTGTTTAGTTCAGAGTAAAGGAGGATCAATGGGAGGCCTTCTTGCTCTCTGCAACTCCCTGAAAGGAGGTTGGATTGAGTTGGGTGTTGGTCTCTAGAGTGAGGGGAAATGGCCTTATGTTGCATCAGGGGAGGTTTGAGTTGGACACTGGAAGATTCTTCTTCACTGAAGAGGCTCTCAAACACTGAAATAGGCTCCCCAGGGAGGTGGTTGAATCCCCATCCCTGGGGGTATTTAAAGGATGCAGAGATGTGGTGCTGAGTGACATGGTTTAGCACCAGACTTGGTAGAATTAAATAATGGTTTGATTCAAAGATATTAAAGGTCTTTTCTAACTGAAATGATTATATGATTCTAAGGAGCACCACACAGGACTAAGTGTCAAGGGCTGAGTGAACAGAATTAATTACTAAGAAGTCTTTACCCCAGATGTTCTTCTCTGTAATTTCACTTATTAATGATAAGAACTAGAAAAGTGGAATTTAAGGAACTATAAGGAAAAATGTCTTTACTTTGAGGGTACAGGAGTGCTGGGACAGACTGCCCAGAAAGATTGCAGAGACTCCTCTGGAGACTGTCAGGACATGTTCATGTGCAGCCTGCTCTAGATGCTTTAACAGGAGTGTTGGAGCAGACGATCTTCAGAGGTCTCTTCCAGCACCTACCATTCTGTAATTTCACAGAAAGATTAGGAGTTCTCTTCTCTTATAGAAAGAAGCATAACTTTCCAGTAATTGATGCAATATAAGAAACAACAATTAATAGAGCTTTCTCAGGTGCAAAACTGTCATCTTAAGGTGAATCTGCGTGAGGACATTTGAAGTGTGGAGTAGATGTAGTTAATACCATAGCCAAGTCACACTGTGGCTTTTAAACTTTATTTTCTCTTTATATATACAGAGAGAGAGAGAGAGAGAGTTTTACATTTTACTTGTTACATATTTCCATTCCTAACAAAGTATCTCATAGCTGGTGTCTTCCCTTGTACACATGTTTTAAAAATTCTTATGCTCTATGATTTGTCACCATGACTTGTTGTGGTAGTTGTAATCTTCCAGCTACAGAATAGAATAGAATTATTCTAAATTGTGACATGTGTTTTGATTTATATTTCTATACCATAAATGAATTAATGAATGAGTGACAGGGGTTAGAAGGGAGATCATCTAGTCCAACCCCCCTGCTAAAGCAGGTTTGCCTAGAGCAGGCTGCACAGGATGGCATCCAGGTAGGTTTTGAAAGTCCCTAAAGTCCTCCATAACATCTCTGGGCAGCCTTTTCCAGAGCTCTATCATCCTCAAAGCAAAGAAGTTCCTCCTCATGTTTAGATAGAGCTTCCTATAGTCAAGTTTGTGCATGTTACCACTTGTCCTGTCACTAGGCACCATAGAGAAACCACTGGCCCCATCCTCCTGATAACCCCTCAATCTTCTCTAGGCTAAAATCCCCAAGTCCCTCAGCCTTTCTTCACAACACAGATGCTCCCGTCCCTTAATCATCTTTGTAGCCCTTTGCTGTACTCCTTTGAGCAGTTTCCTGTCCTTCTTGTGTTGGAGAGGCTAGAACCGAACATAATACTCTAGCTGAAGTTGAGACCTCACCAGGGCAGAGTAGAGGTGGCAGATAACCTCCCTCAACCTGATGCCCATATTCTTCTTGATGCATCCCAGGATACCATTTACCTTCTTGGTGGGGACAAGAGAACACACTGCTGGCTCCTGCTCATCCTGTTGTCCACCAGGACTCTCGAGTCTTTTTCTACAGAGCTGCTTTCCAGCAGGTCAGCCCCTAACCTGTACCAGTGCAGGAGGTTATTCCTCCCTAGGTGCAAGACCCTACTCTTGCCCTTGTTGAATTTCATAACATAGTTTCTATTTCCAACTCCCTGGCCTGTCCAGGTCATACTGGATGGCAGCACAGCCTTCTGGTGTGTCAGACACCCCTCCAGGTTTTATGTCATCATTGAATTACACCTATTCACACACATAAAATAGAAAATACAGAATTTAAAATGTGAGCCATAACACTCTCTGCTTGGTGACTGCATTGCAATCAAGTTATGGCAGAATATTGTACTTCTGCCTCTTTTCCTTCTCTTCAGCCCCAAATAATATCTATTTCCTATTGCAGACGACGAGCAAGGGGTGCTTCACCTCTTCTATAAGCACATCAGTCTTCAGTCTGTCTCCCACCGAGGAAGACAGCAAGCTCTATGCAGAAGCTTCTCTCCTGGAGATGGGCACAGGTACCCAGGGGCTTAGCAGAGAAGATACAAGGGCAAGAAGGACCATTCTAGCAGAGTGAGGGTCAAAGGTGGCACACTTTCCCTTCTCTTTCACCTGGTGCTGACACCATCACAGGACACAGCACTCCTTCCTGCAGAACTCACTGTGCCCACAGATTGCAGTAGGCAGAAAAAGCATGACTGGGAGTGTGATTCATGAGGCCATAAATGGGCTTGGAGCCATCTTAACTAAGGAAAGACCTGCCAAGGGAAGCACCTCCAAACCTTGAAGGTTGCTGGCGGGAAGGAAGTTTGAGACACTTCACTTGAGAGACTGGAATAGCTGACTAAGATTAAACCAGGGTTTTGTAGTCACCTCTGATAAAGATCCTACTTCCCTTGAACTCTGTGTTCCAACAGGTCTGCAGATCAACACCTCCAGACAAATCCTCCTCTCCAGGAGAGCTGCAAGGGCAGTGTTTGAGACACCAAATGCATATTACATCCCTGGAGTACCCTACAGGGGAAAGGTGATTTGCAGTGTGTCACATTACTTGACAGCTCCAGTTCCTGTGTTTCAGATTCCCTGATGTGTTTACCTGCAGCTTCTGCTGAGAGCAATGAGTGATGTCTCAGCAGGGATGATGGGATACAAGGATATCTCAGCTGTTGGCTAGGAGATGATCTCCTTACACTTCTAGTCACACACAAGTTTTGGAATGGACAGGTTTTATTCACTCTTGGCTTAGCTTTAGAGATGAGGGTCCTTTATAGGTCTTCTCCTTGGGAGAAATACTGAAGTTATGGCCACCTAACACAAGAGGCTCTGCATTTGTCAGAGGGAGAAAAGTTTTGGGGTTAAACTAGAAGAAATATCTAACTTTTCTCTGTCTCACCCTGTTCTGACCAGCTCAAACTTCAGGACCACTATGGGAATGCTATGAAAAATAGAAAAGTTTATCTTGTGATAAAGTTCATGAGGCATCGGTTAATCAAAACATACATCACAGATGACAACGGAATAGCATTGTTCAACCTGGACACAACTGCCTGGAACAGCTCATCAGTGTCTTTGGAGGTAAGTTTCACCTCTGCATACAGAAAAAGCAGGAATCCTTGATTGCTGCCAGTACTCCCCATGCCTGCCCTCCAACCCCTCTGTCAGCTCAGCCCTGGGCTTGCCACACAGAACAAGGAGGATGGCACCAAACAACAGTCTTTCCCAAACCAAGCTGATGATGTCTTAACAAGGCATTGAAACATGGAACTCTTGATTTTTGTGTTTCTCTGGTCTTGCCTCAGGGAAGATTCACACTGGAGGATCTCACTCACACACCTCGAAAATCTGACTTAATTTACACCAATGCTTACCATCACCTGCAGCCCTTTCATGTCACAACCAAGAGCTTTGTGGACATACAGCCACTCACAGGGACACTGCCTTGTGGACTGAAGCAGAATGTCCAGGTGACCTTCATGCTTAGTCGAGATGACCTAGGAGAAGACACCAGCCGTATAGGTTTTGCATATTATGTGAGTAGAAGTTAATAGAGAACCTGAGGGGAAAAACTGCACTAATGGGAGCAGAGGTCAATGAGATGTTTGGGATGGAAAAAAAACTTGGTCCTGGAGAACAAGGGGAACACTATATTCAGTAGAGCTCAGCCTCACCACAGCATGGTCCAGGGCCCCAGTCACTTCCATGGACCGGAGAAGGCTTCTACCTTTGCAGTCCATCATGTCCTTAGTCTCTTGGGGCTGCAGTGGGAAGTGTCTTGTGCAGACTTTGCTACTAAACTCTTCTCCCTGTAAGACTGAATGGGAGATCTGCTTATCCAACTGATGATCAGTAGAAAGGTTGGGATTTTTTTCAGTCCAATCTGGAGACCTCTCTAGTAGAGTGGAAATACCTTAATTATCTCTCACCTCCAGTGAATCCCATTACCCTAACTGGGAAGACCAGATCAGAGTCTCATGTGTTAAAGCTTATCCTTCCATGCTGTGATATCTGCAAATCTGATGGAGCTGAGATGTGAAGTTGGATTGGACCCACAGTTACTTTCTGAGGTCACTTAGAAATGCATGATGCAGATGGATGAGTGTGACTGCTCCAGTGGCAAACAGCAGTCTGCTCATCCCATGTCACTGCTTCCACAGGTCACTGGGAAAGCTGGAATTGTTGTCAGGGGCCAGAGGAGTGTCCAGGTCGGGAAGCTGAACAGTAAGTCTGTGTCAGTTGTGCAATGGGAAACAGTTGCCTCTGGTGGATTTCTAAGTCAGGTAGTGAGAGCTGCTAGAGTTTGCCCCAAATTCCTTAAATCTATAGGCCCTCAGCAGTCAATGTACAGCACACAGAGAGGCTGAGGAAGCAATCATGTCATCTGGAAGAGGCTGACAAAACAGAACAAAGGAAGCAATGATAGGAAGAGAAACTATGAGGACCTGTGGGAAGATTGACCATATGTAATCAGAGAATGGAGGGAAAGAGCATGAAGAGCAGCAGCAGGAATTGATTTGACATTGTGGGATTATAAAGCAGAAAAAAAAAAAAAAAGGAGGGCAGAAGCAGATTTTATGGTACTGTGATAAAAACACTATGTTTTTCCTTTGTCAGTGTTGAAAGGCTCCTTCTCCATCCCTTTGACCTTCACTGCTGACTTCACCCCGTCGCCTTCCTTAGTGGTGTATGCCATCTTCCCCAATGGAGGGATAACAGCTGACAGCATCGATTTTGATGTTGCCTTGTGCTTTGAAAACCAAGTAAGGCTCATGCCTGCAGCTGGGAGAAAGCTGACAAACCAAAGTCAGCAGGCATGGGGGAAGAAGACCCTCAGATTATTCAAAGAAAGAACTAGGGAGAAGAAAGGAGGGGAATGCCTGAAGCACAGGGACCAGGAAAGTTTTGAGCAGCAGCTTCTGTTCATAGTGGCTGAGCAGGGAAAACTGCAGCTGATCTCCCTGGAATCACAAAATTAGTAAGGTTGGAAAAGATCATCAGATCTAACAATCAACCCAACACCATAATACTCACTGAACTGGATCCCATCCACTACCTCAATATCTTTCTTATAGTGAGGGCCCCAAAACTGAACCCAATATTCAAGATGTGGACTTATCAGTGCTGAGTACTTCAATCACTTCTTTGGTCCTGCTGGTCACACTATTCTTAATACAGGCCAGGGTGCCAATGGCTTTCTTGGCACGTAGTGACTCATCTTCAGCCAGCTGTTGATCAAACTCCCCAGGTCTTTCTCTGCTGGGCAGCTTTCAGCCACTCTGCTCCAAGCCTGGAGGGCTCATGGGGTTGTTATGACCATCTTTCTGTCTGTGCCACCTGTCTGTCAGTTCCCTTAACTGTCTTCCTTTCTTTTTCATATTTCCTTTTCTGTTGTATTGCCCAAGGTCAAGGTCGGATTTTCAGCTAAAGAAGCCCATTCGGGGGCAACAGTGCAGCTCCAACTTCAGGCAGCTCCTGGATCCCTGTGTGCAGTACA
This sequence comes from Psilopogon haemacephalus, assembly GCA_013396835.1. NCBI lineage: Eukaryota > Metazoa > Chordata > Aves > Piciformes > Megalaimidae > Psilopogon > Psilopogon haemacephalus. The sequence goes on from VWZI01019846.1 coordinate 186,751, forward strand.
GGCAGTGGATGAAAATATGTTCTTCATGAGACCAGAGGCTGAGTTGACAAGCCAAGTGGTGAGTGCTTGGACAAAGGCAAAAAGATTCAGAAGTGACCAATAAGATAGGAGAGACAGGTAGAGGCTTTGGCAAGAGGAGCCAGAGGCTAGTGGATGGGGAGGTCTTTGTGTGGAGGAGAAAGTGAGGTCAGCCTGGAGAGATGGGCAGGAACAATATATATGTTGTGGTGGGGTGGAGCAAAGTAACTGGAGATACCTGCTCCTTTCCTGATTCTTCCCTTTCTGTGAGTTTCCCTAGGTCTATGGCTTGTTCCCTGCTGCCTACCGACAGGGATACCCTTCCCAAGTAGAAGAGCACTGTGTTCAACCCCAGTCCACATCATCTCCACTGCGAGGGAAGCCACAGGATTCCTTCCAGCCTGACATCTTTAAAGTTTTCTGGGTAACCAGAGATGCTGAAATTATGGACATCTGATATATCTTTATCCTCAAAAATTCTGAGAAGTTTTTGCCTTCTCTAGGCAGCCCCTGCTGTCTGTCCTAATCTAACTGTACTCCCTCAAGAGATGTACAATCCCATAGTGAATATGGGCACCTGTATTTCCTCCTCCACTGATGCAGAAAGAAAGATGAGATCCTGGACTAGCAAAACCCAGCTTTCAAGGCCTGGGAATGAGGTCCTGGGCCATGTACTGTTTGCCCACAGTATTAGAGAAAATAAAGACAGTGATCTCAAGCATTAGATCACAGATCATTGACATGGCTTAGTTGTTAACCTGCTCTATGGCAATGTTTTGGACTGTTCCCTGGTAGATCTCTTGGTATTTTTAAGGTAGATGTCCTCTCGAAAGGACTAGCAGGGATACAAGACAGGTACTATCACTTGACTTTGGATATGGGAATCAGACCACACCTTCATAGGGCTCTGAGCAGCCAGATCTATTTGTGCATGTCCCTCCTTACTGCATAGGGGTTGAGGTAGATGACCTTTAAAGGTTCCTTCCAATCCAGTGCATTCTGTGGTTCTATTATTCTTCTATTTAGCAATAGAGACACATCCTAGGAGGCTTTCTCAAATCATAGGGATGTGTTTGTAGACAGACAGGTCTATGTCAGAGCCTCAATAGCCTTCAGAGGTCAAAGGGGATTTCGGTGTGCGTGAAAGAAGGACACTGACAACTCTTTCTCCATGCCCTTGCCACTGCAAATGCATTGAGAGGAACAAGACATTGCAGTATGCCCCATAACAGAGGTGGTGATTTAATGACCTTCTGAGAAAAAGGGGGTTGAGGAGGCTGTGCCATGCCTCCTTCAGTTTGCTGCTCTGGGTCAACCAGACATGGGGCTGTCCTGGCTTTGATAGCTTTCAGGTAATTTTGAAGAATGGTGGCTGCTTTTCTCTACTCACATCTGCTTTTCTGCCTCTCTTTCCCTTCTTCTTTTCTTGACAGAATATGGGCCTGAAGATCTTCTCAAACTGTGTAATCAAGAAGCCATCTCAGTGCTTTCATTGGGCAGATAGGAAGCAGACCATAGGTGAGTGGCACTTTCAGCCTACTTGGGTCTTATAGTTTAAACTATATATAACAGTATAAAAAGAATATGCTACTACAAGAAAAAAAATAGCCTTAAGGAGGATAGGGAAGGGGTCAAATGGTGGCAAAGCAGCAGAAGCAGCTGCAGCCAAAACAGTGGCAGAGGACGATAGTGGCAGGCACAGCAGAAAGCAGCAAAAAGGGGAAAAACAAGCTGTGCTTCCAGACATAAGGCTCTTGATGCTCCAATGAAATTATATTAACTTATTAATTGTTGCTGTTATAGAGCCTATCCCTAGAATGTTCACCTCTTCACTACTTTTTCCTATGTGAGCTAGAAATCTAGCTCAAATGGCCACACTGGGACATGAAGTCACCCAGATGGAAGAGCACTCTGATCTCTGGGCTCTGCTGGTGGTCAGTATTGGCTCTTTTAAGGAGTAACAGATGGTTTTGCCACAGCCTAGATGCCCAGTTCATCAGTCTCATGCAGAATGAGCAAACCCCTATAAAAAGGGCTCTGAAGAAGGTCACTGCCAGGATGTTCTTTGGCATTGAAGAATGGTACAATGGTACCATTCTAGCTGGCACAGACAAAACCAAATGTGGGGCAGGATCTGTTTCCCAGTGACTAGCCCATAGACTATGCTGAAACTTGTCTTCTATTGCTGACTGGGGCTGCAGGGACAATCACTTCTTTCCTCTATATCTCAACTATGGCATAAATTGGTAGGGTTTGGAAAGGACCTCTGGAGATAATCTAGTCCAACTGCCCTGCTAGAGCAGGGTCACCAAGAGCAGGTTGCAGAAGGACATGTCCAGGAGGTCTTTGAAAGTCACCAAGGAAGGAGAATTCACAGCCTCTCTGGGCAGCCTGATCAGGTGCTCTGGCACTAGACCATCACACTAAGATGGCTCAGATGCCTGCTGATACTTAAATCATTGCTTGAAGAGGGCTGTGAATTTTCTGCAGGCAAGAAATCAGTGTTGTCACTCAGAATTACAGAAGCATTAGCTGAAATTACTTTCTGAAGATCCCTAGTCTCTTAGCACCAACTCTGGGTTGCATCAGGTCAGCCAGGAGCTTGTCTAACTAGATATTGAAAAACTTATAATCAGCTCACTGCAAGCTGTTTTTTCTGTTACCACTCTCTTTGCCCTTCCTACTTTATCTTTCCTACCAAACCAGCCCACTTCCTTCTGTTTTCCTCTGCCAGACTCTTCCCATGTCTGACTGCATGGTTTGTTTCTTGCCCCAGTGAAAGGCTGTCTATCATTGTCAGGGTTCAGCTCACCCACTCTGGTGAAATTCCTTATTTCTTTATTCAGGGGTGTCTTCTACAGAAGACCAAAACATTATTAAGGAACAGCCCAAATTTGCATCTCACAGAAGACTTCACCACTATTTCCCTGAAACTTGGATCTGGAATCTGTTTTCAATTGGGTAAGTGATGCCAGATTTACAAATGGACAGAAGGATGATGCCTTTATTTTTGAGTCTAGGATGCCTTGCATTCATTCAGGTGTCCAGCTGCAAATGCGAACAGAGGTCTGTGTATGAATTTTGTGAATTTGCAGTACATTAAACTGATAGACTAGTAGAATTTGAGCTGCCTATGTAGGTTTAGAGAAGCCCAGTACATTTCAAGACCAAATCACCACGCATCCTCTCTTCATGCATTGGGGTATACTCAAGCTTCTCAATTTGGTGGTTGCTCCAGCTAAATTTGTAGTCCTTGTTGATATAGTGCTTATATTAAGAGTGGTGAATCAGCAGCCAGGAGGATACGGCACTGCTGCTTTCCAGGACACTGTGCTGCTGACTCATCACACTGAGCTGGAATGCTTGGGCAGTGTCTTGCTCAGGAGAAGGACGTAGAGCCATCACTGGCATTTAAGGAGGGTTTTATGACTTTAGGGTGCACATAGCTGAGAGCTGATTTGCTGTGAGCCACTGGAGCAGAAGTAACTGGTAATGTAGCAGAGGCTGACCCAAGCTTCAGGACCTGCATAATCTTGGTGATTGAAGGCCACAAGCACCCCACATTGCCATGGAGTGGGATGAACTTCTTCATGCAAGTGCTTTCTTCCCCTCAGCTCCAACAGCAGCAGGAATGTCCTGGTCACTGCACCTGATGCTACCACAGAGTGGAAAGTCAAGACATTTTGTTTCGCTGGGAGGGGATTTGGCCTTGCCCCAACTGTGAGCCTCAGAACAATTCAGTCCCTCTTTGTGGATGTGACACTGCCATATTCTGTCATCCAAGGAGAGACCTTCACACTGAAAGCTACTGTCTTCAGCTACTTGCAGCAGTGCATACAGGTGTGTGTGCCTGTGCCACAGGTGGACAAACTTACCATGCCCTCCAGTTTTAGAGTGCTTTATGCCAAACCACCTGCTCTGAGTTGCCCAGTCTCTCACTTGCACCTATTATTCCCTTAGATCCATGTGACCCTGGCTAAATCCTCAGACTTCCACACAGAGCCATGCCGGACCTGCAGAGACAAGGAGTGTCTGTGTGCAGAGGAGTCCAAGACCTTCATGTGGAATGTGACAGCAGTCCAGCTGGGTATGGCAGCAGAAATAGGAGCAGTGATTGGAAACCCAAGAACTGAACTGAGAGGAAGTGGGAGACACAGGAGTTGGCAGAGCCTTGGTGCCTCTGGATCCTGAAGTGTTTGGTCTTAGTGGTTCAAGCATGTAACCCATATTGTTTGCTTGCTTTCTTCTTAGGCTCGTTAGAGAGGGCAAGAACCTAATGGGTGGCATGGAGAACTCTTGAAGGTTGTGGGACCAGCTGGGGAGGAAGGGCTGTGTGGATGTAGGTGGAAAAATGTGGTGTTGCTAGTGTTGTCCTTCATATACAATGTTGTTCAAGGTGCTACTAGACCTTCTGTCATTACAGTCATATGTAGTTCAATTAAGTTAGAGTTGATGAAGCATTAGATTGGATATTAGAAGAAAGTTCTTCACTGAAAGGATGCTCACACATTGGAATAAGCTCCCCAGGGAGATGGTCGAATTCCTGTCTCCGAAGATGTTTCAAAGAGGCAAGGGCGTGGTGCTGAGGGACATGGTTTAGCACCAGCCTTGGTAGACTTAGGTAATGGTTGGACTCAGTGACCTTAGAGGTCTTTTCCAACTAAAATGATTCTATGGTTACCCATTTCCCTCATGCTTAGCATGTCTGAACAAGCCACCAGTACTGGCTGGCTCACCTTTACTGGCCAATCCACTGAGACTATGAAGATCTTCCACCCAAAGCACCTCAGACCACTATCAGTTAAAGTAAGTTGACTCCATTTGATCTAAGGTATAATAAACAGGCTTTTGTTGTATTTATTTGCTAGGGACTCTGAATATCACAGTGCGGACAGAGGTGCTGGAAACCACAGCATGGTGTGGAGGTAGAAAGCCCTTTCCAGCCACCATGAGGCGGAGGCATACGCTGGTCAAACATCTACTGGTCCGGGTCAGTATGAGAGCAGACTCATTTTTCTCTTCAGGTATCCCTGCCACTGGGTGAAGGGAGGCTAATATTGGCTAAATGTTCTTCACTCCTCAGCTTTTGTCCAACACTAGCATAACAAGGCTGTGGGTCAGTTCACTTTGGTCCTCTCAAGACTTAGCCAAGCCTATTCCCTTCTTGCAGTAGTTCTTCCAGAGCTGCATCCACACATCATGTCTGTGTTTTTCCCTGTACTTTCACCTGCCACATCACCCATTCTATGTTACCTTTTGTATATGCTCATTGAGCAGAAAGCCCTGTACCTCAGACTTGCTCTTGCTCTCTTGAGCAGTGAGCAGATGACTTCAGTGCAAGGAGGATGGAGTCCCGGACAGCGTGTGGACTAACTAACGAAATTCAGATCTAAACTTGCTTTGACATTTTGCTACTGTTTGAGAATTTTGTCTATATTTTCTTGTTTCTTCTGTCCCATGTGTATGTTCCTGCCCTGGTAGCCAGAAGGTGTGTTAGTGGAGAAGTCTTACAGCTCCCTTCTGTGCCCGAGAGGAGGTATGTAGACAGTTTGAATGCATTCTGCAGCCTGAAATGAGTAGATCTGAGAGCAGGACTAAACTGTAAGAGGTCTGACAAAACAATGTTTTCAAATGATTTTTCATATAGGAAATTTCACTTCCTACTAGATAGAAAAGAACAAGAAATATTACTTCCACATGTGCTGTCCTACTAAATTTGCCACTGACTGTAAGCGGCAACATCTTGTTCTATAGTCCTCTTCTCACACCACAGCTCTGGAGTGGTGGTCACCAGTGAGAGCTGCTCTACCCCTCCCACCCTGTCCCTGCAGCACTACCTCTCTACAGGATGCCCCTCTATGAGGTTTGTGAAACAGTGAATTGAGCTTTTAAACTCAGTGAGTTCTCAGTACGGACAGCAACTCTCCCATCTCTTCTAATCAGAAGTTTCCAGGTGATGGAGCTTGGTGTGATGACTGGGACAGGCTGTAGGGAGCAATATATTAAATTGGGATGTAGGCAGAGTGTAGACCTCTGCCAGTCTTGTTCTTCTGGTTAGATGCATCTGGTTTGAATCCTCATGCCTCACTTTTATCCTGTTATCAGGAAGCATGTCTGAAGAACCCATGTCCCTTCACCTCCCTGACAATATGGTAAAGGGATCTGCCAGGGCTTCCATTTCCATCTCAGGTAAGTGATTTCTCTTGTGCGCTTGCTGATGGATCTTACAGATCAGCAAGGCTTAACTTCGTGATGGTGTCAGGGTATCCACAGAAATGTTCAATAGAGAGGATGCTGCATTTCTATTCTCTGCAAGGCTTGAAAACACCAGGCTTTCCAGGTTTTTTTAGCACTTAGCTTTTAATCTGCAGAAGAGAATAATCCTTATTTTTCTAGCTAGGACTTTGGAGCAGAGACTCTAGGCCATTATTTTTACTGGGGCTTTGAAACCTTGGCTAGATTTTTGTAAATACAATCAAAAAATCCCACAACTATGTTTTCTCCCTGTTAAGTTTTGCTACTACAATAGAAAATGCTGGTGAGAATGAAACCTTCTCAGTTTTACTAAGTTGCAGAAACCCACTTGGGAGAGGTTGTTTGGACAGGCACATGTTCAATCCAACTCACTTCTTTGCACTGCGCTCATTTGCTTCCATGCCAGAACTGGTGCAAAGCCAGGCCTGACATAAGTAAGCCATTGAAATGAAACAGCACCAAAGGAGGAAATCAAATAACAAGGTTTACTGGCTGGCTTGAGAAAATATGGACACCTTTACACCATCTGGCTAGCACCCATATTGACTTACTGACATTTTGATGCTTGACATGTGGCACTCCAGGACATGTTTTTGTAGGCATGGTGGTGTTGGGTTGATGGTTGGACGTGATGATCTTAGAGGTTTTTTTCACCCATAATGTTTCTACTTGAGAACTGGGATGGTTTAGTCTTGAGGAGTCCAAGAGAATATTTTATTGCTCTACAACTCCCTGCAAGAAAGTTGTAGTGAGATGGCTGCTGGAATCTTCTTCCTAGTAATAAGTGATAGAACAAGAGGGAATGGCCTCCAGTTACGTCAAGGAAGGTTTAGATGGAATATTAGGAAAAAATATTTACTGAAAGAGTGAGTAGTCAGTCATCGGAACAGGCTGATGAGGAAGGTGATGGAATCGATATCCCTCGAGTTGCTCAAAAAACGTGTAGAAATAGCACTTTGTAACATGGTTTCCTGCCCATGGTGGTGTTAGGTTGGACTTGATCTTGGAGGTCTTTTTCAACTAAACCAATTCCATGCTTCTATGATTCTATGATATGAAGAGGTGTAATAGTTCTGGCTAAAGATTGGAAACATCTCAATCTTTCCCCAAGTGTTTTTAGATTTGCCTGTCTGCAACTACAGCTCTGCTTATAGTCTTTTACAAACAATACTTCATTTGGTTGGAGCCCTTACGACTGCAAAAACTGATCCGGGAAAGCTCTTCAGGGACTTCATATCATGGCCACCCTGCATCATGATGCAGGATTGAAAGAGGCCAAACAGACACCACTTTCCATACTTCAGTCTGCTGTTTACTCCTCTTTCTCTCTCTGTCCAGCATTTTCCTCTGACTGAGATAAAGCACTTTTACTCACTGAGGAGTACCTCAAATCATACTTATGCTTTATTTCTTACACCCTTGGATAGGTGACCTCATGGGGTTGGCAATGCAGAACTTGGACCACTTGGTGCAGATGCCTCATGGCTGTGGGGAGCAGAACATGGTGCTGTTTGCCCCAGTTGTCTATGTGCTGCAATACCTGGAGAAGACTAGGCAGCTGACCCCTGAGATCAAAGAGAGGGCCACAAGATTCCTGCATGATGGCAAGTACAACAGCCCCACCATGCTCCTCTGCTTTCCCTCATGTCTGATTTTCACATAGCTCTTGCTTTTGCACTTAATCTGTCAATGTTGGCCCCTTTGTGTGTCTGTGCTGCATTAATGACCGTTTCCATCTCCTCAGGGTATCAGATGCAACTCCTTTATATGCACAGAGATGGATCCTACAGTGTCTTTGGGCAGCAGGATAGAGAAGGGAACACTTGGTAAGCACAGCAAGTATCCCTCACTCCTAATTTTTTCTGTCTGGGCTAATGTTTCTGTGAAAGCTAGTAGGATGTGTGTTCCTTCTTTTGGATAGAGACCACAGGAGCTCTCTGACAGGGAGACAAACTGAGGGACCTGAGCCACCTGAAAAAAACAGGGAGGTGGGACAGTAGAGTTTCTTGAAAAGCAGAACATCAAAGATGTGGTCCCAAAGGGTGGGAGGTCCATTTTTGTCTCTATGGCCCTGTTGTTGCCCTACAGACACCACAAGATACTGCTGGTGGTGTCTTGGTAGCCAAGAGGTGTACATACTAAATGGGTGAAGATCAGGGAAGATGTCTCCAAGAAGAGCATTGCTTGGAAGTGTCTGAAAGAGCTGCACTGGCTCAGCTTGACCCTGTGGTGTCTGGCTGGGAGCGATGGAGAAAGGAAGAGAGGAGGGAAAAAGGACTGGGTAAAGTGGTAGTATGTGAGTAGTACATTTGTGAAGCAGTGCTGATGGAAAGGACCCATTTGGGTCCTGTAGACCACTTTTCTGTGTTTACCTTGCCATTCTGTATGGAAATTACTGTTGGGTTTTTTTTGCACCCCACTTTATCACTGTTAACTTCAAGAGCAGGCACCAGGGGCCTGCCAGGATGTGTTCCTGTGCAACCTACTCTAGGCAAACCTGCTCTAGCAGTGGGGTTGGACTAGATGATCTCTGGAGATCCCTTCCAGCCTCTACCAGTCTGTGACTGTGATTCTCTTTGCCTCACAATGTATCCTTTTTCTAGGCTGACGGCTTTTGTAGTGAAGAGTTTTGGCCAAGCCAGAAAATACATCTATGTAGATGAAAAGAACATCCAGGATGCCCTACACTGGCTAGAGCAAAACCAGCTCCCCAATGGCTGCTTTGCCACCAAAGGAAGCTTCTTTCACTCTTCTCTAAAGGTAAATGAGGGTCAAACCAGGCAGCACAGCTGGGTAATGGCTGGGTAGATGTTGTGACAGGAGAAGATTGTGGCATCCCAAAGGATCCTGGAAAGTCTCTCCTGAAACCCCTGCAACCAGCCTTAAAAAGAGCAGGGTATGGGGTGGGAAACATGAAATGACTGCTTTTCTTTCTGGCCTATGTTCTCCAAACACCACTTTGAGAATGAAAGACTGATACCCTTCACAGGGCAGCATGGATGATGAAATCTCCTTGGGTGCATATGTTGCTGCAGCACTGCTGGAGCTGGGTCAGCCACTGAAGGTGAGCATGCTTTCACTCCCTCCTGCTCTGCTCTGCTCTGCCCTCCCACACCTGGGCACTGACATGCTTTGTAATGCTGGTATACTCGAGGCCAGGAACAGGTCCTAGTCCTACAGCTGCTGGGAGGGAGATGATGTTTGACTATACTGTGAAGTTTGTGTTCAGTATTCTGTGTTCAGTTTTGAGCTGATAGAGAAAGACATGGAGGTGCTGGAGTAGGGCCATATAAGGGCAACAAAGCTGGTGAAAGGTCTGGAGAACATGTCTTATGAGGAGTGCTAAGGGAACTGGGGTTGTTTAATCTAGAGAAAATGACTCTGAGGAGAGACCTTCTCTCTCTCCAGCAACTCCCTGAAAGGAGGTTGGAATGAGTGTCGATCTCTTCTCCCAGTTGATAGGAAGAGAGAAAACCTCAAGTTGTGCCAGGACAGGTTTAGGTTGGATATTAGGAAACATTTTTTTACTGAAAGAGTGGTCAATCATTGGAACAGGATGCCCATGAAGGTGGCAGAGTCACCATCCTGGGAGGTGTACAAAAAAATGTAGACATGGCACTTTGGGACATGGGCACTTGGGGTTCAGTGGGCATGGTAGTGTTGGGTTGACAGTCGGATTTGATGATCTTGGAAGTCTTTCCTAGTCTTAATGAATCTGTAATTCTAAATCAGTCTTCAAAAGAGGTAGTGCTGTAAACCTGACATGGAGGAACAGTTCGGCAACTATGGTTCCTAGTGTGTACTGGCGCTGCATTGCATAATTTTTCAAGAAAGTGTGGAATTTAATGGGTTCTCTGCAGCTACATCAGGCAGGCATAGTCCAGCTCCCTGGAATGAGTTCCCTTGCCTTCTGCTTTGACTGTCAGAGTTTGGTATGTGTCTCTTTTCCCAATGCAGAGCAAGCTGGTGCAGACTACCCTCTGCTGCCTGCAGCAGGCAGTTCACAATGTCACCAACATCTACACAGAAGCCATACTGGCCTATGCTTTTGCCCTGGCTGGGGACTATGAGACAACCCAGGAGCTGCTGTACAAACTGGAGGAGCAAGCCATCAAATCAGGTGCTGACTGCTGGTTGGGGTAACGCTTCTCCTTCACTTGGTAGGAACAGGATGAATGTGTGCCCTGTTACAGCAGTTACAAATGATGCACGTATTGGTACATATTCCTTGTATTTGTGCAGTAACTGCCCTGTGTGACTGAAATACAGGAAGTTATTTTGCAAGCTGCAAGGGTGGCTTATCAGAATGAAATTGTCCAGCCCAAAATGAGAGAAGGTAGGAAGACGGAATCTATGTGCTGAGATGAAAAAAGTGATCCTGGCCTGAACACATGGAATGAACTGAAGAAGCCCTGAAAGCATGCTGGATTCTATTTTTTTCCTGTGAACCCTCAATCTGTCAACCCCAGAGAATGCTCCAGGCTTGGGAAAGAGTGGCTGGAAAGCTATTAAACAGAAAAGGACATGAGGATGCTGATTAACGGCTGGCTGAATATGAGCCACAGTGTGCCTGAGAGGCCAAGGCAGTCAGCTGTGTCCTGACCTGTGTCAGGAACAGTGTGCCCAGCAGGACCACAAAAGTGATTAACCCCCTGGACTCACCACTGCTGAGGCCACACCTTGTGCCCAGTTTTGGACGCCTCACTACAAGTAGGACATTAAGGTGCTGAGTGGGTCCAGAGAAGGGCAAGAAAACTGTTGAAGGGTCTGGAGAACAGGTTGAGCTGAGGGAACTGGGGTTTAGTCTGGAGAAAAGGAGGCTGAGAGGAGAATTTCTCCCTCTCTGCAACTCTCTAAAAAGAGGTTGTAGTGAGGTGGTTGTTGGCCTTCTCTCCTTTGTAACAAGCAATGAGACAAGAGGGAATGGCCTTACATTGCACAAGGGGAGCTTTAGGCTGGATACTAAAAGAAACTTCTTCAAGGAAATGATTGTGAAACAGTGGGAAACGCTCCCTGCAGAAGAGGTTGAATCCCCATTCCCTGAGGTGGCTGAATCTCCAGAAGTGTTTAAAAGACACGGAGATATAGTGCTGAGTGACATAGTTTAGCACCAGACTTAGTAAATTTAATAATGGTTGGACTCAATGATCTTAAAGTTTTTTTTTTCCAACCAAAATGATTTTGTGATTCTATGTTCTATGATTGTATGTCCTGTCCCAATAGTCTGCATTCTCCTTTTTCCTTCTGCAGGAGGGCAAATTCACTGGAGTCCCAAGCCCAGCTCTCCAGGTTCCACAAACTTCTGGACTGGTACTCAATCAGTGGACATAGAGTTGACAGCTTATGTGCTCCTGGCATACCTGTCTAAGCCACGGGTACATGCAGGTGACATGACAACTGCAGCTGGTATTGTAGCATGGCTGACCCAGCAGCAGAATGCTTATGGGGGATTTGCCTCCACCCAGGTAAACAGTACCTCCCTGTGGATTTTGTTGGCAGAATAAGTTCTCTTGAGATCTTCCTGCTCCACATCAGCTTCACTGGAGATGATAGCTTCAGAGGAGTGACTCTCTCTGTCTCTCTCTAGGATACAGTTGTGGCCTTGCAAGCTTTAGCAAAATATGCAGCAAGGACATTCAGCAAATCAAACCAGGCACTTGTGAAGGTGAAGTCCCAGAGAGGTTTTGAGAAGTCTTTCCAAGTCAACCGACAGAATCGACTTCTGGTGCAGCAGGCAGCACTGACAGAGGTCAAAGGGAACTTTCTGGTGCAGGTCCATGGCAGCAGCTGTGTTTTTACTCAGGTGAGAGGTGGTGGGACAAGTGTGGGAGAGAGGTGAGGTGGAGGACTCTGCCTCATCTCCCAGCAGGAGGTCATGCCTGGCATGTCTTTTCCCTTCCTGGCCCTCACTCTGCAGATAGTGCTGAGGCACCACGAGCGTCCCCAGCAGGCTGCTGTCACCTTTACACTGCATGTCAACACAGAGCCGACCAACTGTAGCCAGGCCAATGCCCGTGTCCTCACCATCCACATCCTCACCAGGTGACCCCCAAGGATTGTTTCCTCCTCCAGCAAGACCCACTGTTCTTGAGGACAGCAGCTGCGAAAGCCTCAAGGGCGCAATGGAGGGACTTGGCACTTGGTGGGGGGAAACAGGACAAAGGGTGAATTTGATATGCGGAGGTGGTGGGAGAGGAAGGTGCTGTCTACCTCCTGCAAGAGGGAGCAATGGCTGCTGTGTCCCTAATCCCCAGCCTGTCTCAGAGTCCTTCATACAGGGTATGGTGATGGGGGCAAGGGCACTACTCTCACAGACTCAGACCCTCTGCTTCTTCTTCAGCTACATTGGGAGCAGAGTCACATCCAACATGGTGATTGTGGAGGTCTCCTTGCTGTCTGGGTTTATTCTGGCTCCCAGATCTAGAAAGCTGGTAAGGACTTTGCAATAAAAAGACAAGTGGCTGTGATGAATGGGTCCCACCTGCTTGCTCCTGTTTGGAAGTGTTTCAAGCCATGAGGTAGCTAAGTTAGTGGAGGCCCACTGCTGTTGTAACTGAAACCAAACCTCATTTCCGTACAGGCTCCACAAGGGTTTGCTACAGGAGGTCAGAGGTAGTTCAGCTTCTCCCACTGATACTGCTTTGGTTTAGGAACAAAATATGCTGCTGGGTGTGGTAAACACCAGGATTTGTCTGGCAGAAATCCTAAGACAATATTTTTTAAAAATACTCTAGCTGTAGCCAAAAATGTTTGTTTTGGAGGTTTTTTTGTTGTTGTTTGGGGTGGGGTTTTGTTGTGGGGTTTTTTTTTTGTTTTTTTTTTTGTTGGTTTGGTTTCCAATTAAGCCAATAAATGGAGAAATTAATAATTTGTGCAGCACCTAGACACGTTTCTCCGAGCTGCCTAGCTATTTGCATGACCATTTGTCCCCAGAGACAGCATAGTTCAACCCTCAAATCCTCACAAGGATATCCAGGAGACACTACCAAAGATACAACCACTAAAACACTTATAATAGAATCATAGAATGATTGTGTTGGAAGGGACCTTCAAAGGTCATCTAAAGCAATCCTGTTATGCATGAGAAAGCTATGAAGTACAGCTCAACACCATCCCTTCAGTGATCCTTTGGAGAAGAGGTCTTACGAGGAGCAGCTGAGGGGGTGGGCATTGTTTAGTCTGGAGAAGAGGAGGCTGAGGGGAGACATCTCACTCTCTACAGCTCCCTTACAGGAAGTTGGAGCAAGGTGGGTGTCAGTCTCTTCTCTCAAGTAACTAGCGATAGAACAAGAGGAAATGGTCCAGAGCTTTAGATTGGCTATTAGGGAAATTTTCTTTACTGAAAGAGTGGTCAAATGTTGTCACAGGTTTCTCAGGGAAGCAGTAGAGTCGCCATCCCTGGAGGTGTTCAAAAAACACACAGACATGGCACTTCAGGATATGGTTTAGTGGTCATGGTGTTGTTGGGTTGACAGTTGGATTTGATCTCGCAGGTCTTTTCCAGCCTTAATGATTCTATGATTTAGACTAACAGTGGGTCCCTCGGGTCAGGAGGCCCTAAGGAAAGTGTTGACAAATTTTCTTGTGTTATCATTTCCTATCCCAGCTGGAGCATAGAACCATCATTAAGAAACTAGAAGTGAAAGCTGATGTGGTCTACATTTATCTGGAGAAGGTATGTGGGAACAAAAGTATTTTGTCTGGCCCAGCAAGAGCAAGATGTCAGAGGACAGGGAGAGCTCTGTATGAAGTTCAAGGCTGGGCTAGGCATGGAGAAACAGAATTGTGGGTAGAACTATGGATAAAAGAAGGTTGCTTAATTTCATTGTTATTGGGTTAGCACTTGCGATTCCTCACACTTACTCCAATTCTAGAATTCAGAATCTTAAATGCTTTATAGAGATTTAGTGCAGGAAAACATTCAAGCTAGGGAAGATGAAGATGCAATGACTTCTTTCTCCCATTCCTTGCTGATTTCTTTCTGTCTACATAAGCTCAACGATGAATCTCAGACTTTCATTCTGCAACTGGCAGAAGTAATTCATGTAAAGAACTTGAAGCCGGCCAGCATCAAAGTCTATGATTACTACCAGCCAGGTGGGTTGCAGTTTCCTTCTACTCTGGGGCTGGGAGCTGGGTTCCTAGTTGTCTGATTGGGAAAAGACATTGTACATCCTTCTCTGTGTAATTGTCTCCCTCACTTCCCTTGCAGAGGAGCACGCCTCCATGGACTACAGTGTTGTCTGCAGTTGAGGTAGGCAATAAGTCTCTGTGTGACACAGTGACACCATGAAATGCTGGGTCTTGTGCTACAGAGAGGAATGTCAGCAATCAAACACTGGCAGTGTTGGTGTCTCCTCCCTAACAGCAAGTAATAGGACAAGATTAAATGGCCTGAAGTTACACCAGGGGAGATTTATGTTGGCTATTAGAGGAAACTATTTCACTGAAATAAAGTGCTCAAACACTGAAACAGGATCCCCAGGTGCTCAAACCTGAAATGGTGCTCAAATACTGGAACAGGATTCCCAGGGAGATGGCTGAATCCCCTCCCCTGGAGCTGTGATGCTAAGCACAAGCCTTGGCAGAATTGGATAATGGTTGTCCTCAATGATCTTAAAGGACTTTTCCATCAAAAACAGTTCTGTGATCTATGGGAAGGAGGATGGCAATCATTGGGGAGCCTATATCCAGGTAGAAAGAGGACCTGGCATTTATCTGTGGCTAGGCATGTGGATCTAGAATGGAGCTCTTTTGTAGCTGGGGAGACAACTGAAAGGCACTGGTGGAAGACAGCTGAAAGGCTCAGGTGTAAGGCAAAGACAGGGACAGCATCTCTCAAAGTGAAGAAGGAAGCATTGCAAGGAGTAACAATGCAGAATTATAGTGATTTGTGCTAACAAAGGCCCTCAGACCCAGACACAGCTCCATTCCCTCTAGCCCCACTTATATTTGTTGTAGGGTGGGAAAGAGGAACTCTGGGGAGCCAAAGGAGCAAGCTGAAGCTGAGAATATACAATGTCTTGTAGGGTGACATATCCAGCTTCCAGAAGAGGGAGGGCTTGTTAGGAGTAGCCTAAATCCAGGATGGATCTGAAGAAGTCCCTTCTTGAAGAATAAGGCTGAGTCTCTATATGTTACATGCTACCATTCCATAGAAAGAGTGCTGCCTAGGAACCTGCCTAGAGAGCCACTCACCAGAACTAGCCTTCTACAGCCTTCTACAGCTATGGAAGGACTGAATCACATCCTGCTTGTTTGTTTTACCTTCTATCCCCACAACATTCTTAATAAAGAGGTGGAGGAACTCCCAAACTTGTAATGAAGGACAGGGAAGGAACTGCCACACCATGACTCCTACCTTTGCCCAGTATTATACTATTATATGTTGGGCATGGAATGGAAGGCAATGCCACCCATCTGGGACATAGCCCACATGGTCCTCCACTTGAGTGAAGGGATCACAACAGAACAGCAGTTGTGTCTGAACGGTGAAGATTTTGGTTGGGGTGATGGTGGAGGGGGTGTCATGCACCTGGTACACACCTGAGAAGAATTAAATCAAGCAAGACCCCTGACCTTGCTGCCAATGTTCCAGTTGGTGATGAACTACAGGCTTAGTCCAGGAAGATAAAATTTCTGGCTTCAATGTACAAAACTTCTAGTTCCTCTGTTGCTTTCTCCTCTTGCTTCCCATGATTTCTCCTAATACTTTCTGCAGAAGGACTTGGACAGCACTGAAGCACAACTGAACATGCTGTAACAGCTGTGTCTCATGTGCCTTTTCTGCAAGTACCCAAGTCTTCTTGGAAGCGGCCTTCAGATAGTAATGCAGTGCACTGAGACTCCTGCTCCTCACCCCTCCTCAGGAGCCTAGCCTTGCCAATTGCTGCTGATTAAGGTTTCTAAATGCTCTCCAAACTGCTAACCCAGGAAACTGCTGAACGTACCCCTGATCTCCCTTGCCTTCAGCTCCAGTTTGTGTGATGCTCATCTTCCCTGGGTATCAACTCTGCCTTTGGTGCATGCTCCACCTCCTTCTCTGCAAGTCTGCAACTGAAGGGGCAGAATGTTGCATGTGTACATGGACACACAGAGCAGAAGAGAAGAAATTATTTTTACCCTGGTGCCCTTAGTTTTCCTGGTTTGAGAAACAAACAGTAAACCTGAATAAGTATTCAATCAGACAGTTCCAGTCTCCTGAGGTTTAATAAGATGCCAGGCACAGTTTGAGCCTTTCAGAAACTATCTGCTCATCAGGAAATGTCACATAGTTTGTCTTTGCTTCTCATCTCCACATGGTGGCTGTTGGCAGGCGTGACAGTGGATGGATAGACAGAGACTGCAGAGTATGAGTCTCTATCCCTGTCCCTGTGAAGACATCAAAAGACAGTAAGTCTGTGTTCCTGTAGTATTAAACCTAACCATCTGGAACCTGGCTTGGTTGGGTTTTTTTGCTTTTTTTTGGGGGTGGGGGTTTGCACCTTGTTCCAAGCCATCAAGGAGAGGGCTCACTCTGATTCTACCCATAACAAAGCTATAGCAGAATCTCTACTAAGAGTGCAGGGTTACTGGCTGTCATTCCAGGGCAGGGCAGGTGATTCATGAAGCAAGTGTTTCTCTCTGTCTCATGGTTTGTGGGCAAGGAAGTGTGCAGATAAAGAAAAATTTAGAACAGCAGCAGGCACTAGTCCAGTTCAAGTGTTGCCTTTACCCATCCTGGCAGGTGCCTGTTCCCTACTGTGGATCACACACCATGCTGAGCTTGTGAAAGACTGGCACTGAGAAAGAGTTAGGTCCCACAGCAAAGGTGAACATGGCTTGTTGTGTGCACAGGTCTGGTGGGCTGTGGAAATGCAGGGAAAATGCCAGCAAAAGGAACTGTGTTAATTTGAGGAAAGTGTATTTGATACTGGTGGTAGGACTCAGGACAAGCAGTCCTTGTTTTCTGTGAACATACATCCAACTCTTATGTGCTCAGCACTCCAAACCCTCTACTTCAGTTCTCCCTTTCCTTTAGTGTAACCACTGACATACAGGAACTCCTTCTTACTTACCTCACTCACAGAAGGCACTGTAGTTCATCATTGTAGTTTCTTCTGAAAGACAAGAAAAGAAGTGCTGATGAGACACACTTGCCAAAACCTGACTAAAGCAGCCTAGCATTGTGCCTCTGTTCTTAGGAGAGGTGCTTCCACAGCTTACAGACCATGATTTCCCTCTGTTATGACACACAAACCCACTGGTATGTGTCAGACTCTGGATGCAGCTAGTCCACTCATCCAGGTCATGAGGCTGGTTTTCTTTTGAAATGGTAAGTTCCAAACAACTTTATTACAGTCATGGATTCCTCACTTTCTGAAGCAATAGCAAGCCCTGACATATTTCTAGCTTTTATCTCCACCAGGAACCCCAGAGAACAGAGAAGTTTTTTACAGTGTTATTCTTCCAAGGTGGCACTCATTCTTCTAAGTCATCCCCTCATCACAGTTTCTCTGCCTTGGCTGCCTCTCACAAAATGAGTGCACAAAAGAATGGCTTTGGGCTCTGTACTCCCTTCTTGTTGGGAGACTTAGAATCTGGGTCTTCAAGATGACTTCAAGCTTGCAAGTTGTGGGACCAGAGAAAGAAGAATCTACCAGTTTGACATCCAAGAGGGCAAGTTTGTCACTAGAGAGCATCTCAGGGGCAGTTAGATAAACACGTAAGGGATGGTATTGTATTAGACTTTACAGCTTCAGAAATGCCTTTCCAGTGGTATATTTAGGTGGTGTCTGCAATACAACAATCTGAACTTACCTGGCATGTAGTAATCATAGACCTTGATACTAGCTGGCTTATGATCCTTCACTTGCATGTCCTGCTGCACCAGCAAAGTGTAGGTGTGGGGCTGTCTAGTCAGCTATGACCAAGAGATGCAAGCATTACAGCTAGAATTGGATCATTGCAAGAAAATCCCTTCCCTCCCTCAGGCTCTGTGAACACCTCACCACTGTGACAGATTTGTTCTGCTTCCCAGTCCATCTCAAATATCTTTTTCTTCCCACTCTGTGGCCATCTCCCATTTTTGGTCACTAATTTTAACTTAGCATGTGAGAGGCAACAAACCCATGCTGTCAGTATGCATTAGGTATCTCAGTGTCGCCCAACCAATCCCACATTCTCATCCATCTGCTCTGAACTCCATGCATTTTGCCTCAGTGGCTACTTTCATACACAGTCCAATTACATCAGCTTTTGTTCTCACCTTGCATAACCCTCATCATTTAGCAGACAAATGCAAGGTGTCTGCTGGATGATAGTAGTTACATGACCTGCCATTGACTCAAATATACCCTGTGCTACGTGGGAGCCTGAGCTGAAATCTTTGTGCTGCCTTTCTGCTGTAGGTGTAACAAAACAAGCATCTCTGCAACCGTTGTGCACACACACTTACTATGAGGCCGGCTTAGCTCAGCTCAGTGACAGCTAGGAATGAACCACAGAGTTGTTTTGATTGGATTAGACCTTTAAGGTTGTCAAGTCCAATAATTATCTAAATCTACCAAGGCTGGTGCTAAGCCATGTCCCTCAACACCACAGCTCTGCATCTTTGAAACACCCCCAGGTATGTGGGTTCATCCACCTCTCTGGGAAGCCTGTTCCAGTGTTGAGAACCTCATCAGTGAATTAGTTTCTTCAAATATCCAACCTAAGTCTCCCCGATGAAACTGGAGGCGATTTCCTTTCATCCTATTACTTGTTATTAGGCAGAAGAGATTGGCTCCCATCTCCCTACAACCTCCTTTCAGAGACTTGTAGAGAGTGGGAGGGTCTACATTCAGCCTCCTTGTCTCCAGGCTAACCATCCCCAGTTCCCTCAGCTGTTTCTCACAAGACTTCTTCTCCCAACCCTTCACCAGCTTCATTGCCCTTCTCTGGACCCACCCAAGGACCTCAGTGTCTTGTAGTGAGGGCTCCAAAACTGAACCCAGTACTGAAGCTATGGCCTCACCAGTGCTGAGTAGAGGGAGAAACGAACAATCACAGAGATATAAAAGTTACCTTTGGACATTCTAAAGGATTTAATTAACTCTTATTTCTGTTTTTGTTTAGGTGTGCATGTAGCTAGAGAAAGACTGGAATGGTTGTTAACCTGTTGATTAATGAGGCTGAGGAGCAAGCATTGCTTCTGACACAAACATCTGCCTTAATTTTGAGTGGTCTTGGCAAACTTGGCTTCATAAGCAATCTTGGCTGCTTCCTACAGGCTGCTTAAGGGCTCTCTTACTACTCCCCAGTCCTGATCAGACACTGTGGACTCACAACATATAGGCAACATTTTAGCTCAGGAATCTGTTTTCCCTTTCAGTGTTTCTGCTGTTAAGCATATCTGTTGCTGTACTGGAATAAATTCTTTGTGGGTCCCCTGATTTCTCTTTTTATTGTGCTGAGCCATCAGTGTTATCCTCATTTTACCCAAGAGAAGTGGCCCTGTATAAAGGCTCTACAGTTGAACTACTGCAGACTGACAGGTCACCAAATATGGCTGGTGTGTAGGAGCAACACCTCTGGATACTTAAAACACTAATCAGAATCAAGATACAGAAGTAGGCTAAAATCTCTCTGTCAGACCTTAGCCCTTTTAATGATGACAGATATTGGTATAAATTCCACTCACTTCTTCCAGGTAGAGAACAACTTGCTCAGCTTTGCTTTCCACTTTCTTCACTAACGGCATCCTCTTTAACTGAAAATAGGAGGAAAGTGTCAAAAAAGTAATAGAAAGCAAAAAATATTCAGGCAGGTTTGGCCTTGTGAGGGCATGGGCAAAAGGTTCTCATTGTCAAAGAAGCCCTTAGGGTAGGAGAAGGCAAGATGTGATCTGGAAGGGACTTAAGGTATAAATATTTCTTGAGAGGAAAATAACTTTATTTATCTGTCCACAGGAATGATCAAAGTCCTGCATAATAGTCCTGCATTATATACATCCATCACTGTTCTCATTCCATCACGACATAAACTGACAGTCTCACCTCTTCCAGTGAATGTGGAACAGGGCTGTAGCCAGACAGCATCTCCATTTGGATCAGGACCATATTGGTGGATACACGGTTCCCTGTGTAGCTGCAGCAGGAAACCAGGAGACAGCACTAACGTTACTTTCTGAGCCATGATCTGCAGATACTCCAGCGCAACTTTGGCACTCGGGTGAAGGAATCTGCCTTTGCTTTCACTGTTTCTCCTGTAAACATACCTTTTCCTGTACTGGAATAAATATTTGTGCTTCCCCCAGTTTCTCTTTTAATTTTGCTGAGACAAGGAAAAGAAATTCCTTGGAGGACTTCTGGAGTTACCTTCTCTATGTGTGTCAGAGAACATCACATCCTCTGCCTTCTCCCTTGGTAGTTCTGTCCCAGGTATACAGCAGAACAGAGGGGTCTGACAGTCAACAAGAGTGGAGGAGGGAAGACTTAGGAATAAGTGTCAGCAGTCAGACCCACAGGACCTTCACATCACTAGTATTTTGAGACCTAAGCCTAGAAGACAGTGAGACCCCTAGACTTTGTGAACCTTTGTGGTGAATGTCATAATAACAAATAGCTGTGTACCCTAAGCCATCCCTCTGGGGTCTTATACTTTTCACCCAGCTGAGCAGAGCATAATTAAAAGAATGTGGACATCTTAGCCCTTGAACCTCATGAGTGAAGGGGAATCCTGACCATTAAAAGACTGGTGTGAATTCTCTTAGCACAGTGGCTTCAAGGGACAACTGAGTATCTCCTACCGAGCATGAATGATGACAGAGAACTGGGTGGCATTGGGTGCAGTGCACTCCGTATGCACGGATATGGCAAAGGTGTCCTCACTCCTCGGTGGAGGGATGTGGTACCGCAGGACAGCCTGCCAGGACAGAAAGAAGCCAGTTGGCAGAGCAGCATGTTTTTCTTCTGGCAGAGAGTATCTTTGTCTAGCATTTAACTGCTGCTTGCTGTCTTGTGTTGATGTAAGAGAGAACTATGCAGTAGAAGCAGATGTTCTGCTAGCATACTGGTCCTGGAGGTGTTTGCTAGACTTCTTGGAGAGGAGGTGTAGCTCTGACTGGGTGGAGATGATCCAGATTTCATTTGGGGAACTGCTATTCCCTTTCTGTTGGATCTCATCCATGAACTCAGATTCTTGCAAGCCAATGTAGCAATCTGGTTTTGGTTTTGGCTAAGGAGCAAGGTGACAACACCCCTGGCTTTCAAGGCTTTTCCCTAGGCAGACCCTTACTCCTTGGCTGGGCTTACCTGCAGGAAGAGGCACCCATGGCCCTGTACACGCACAGTATAATCTTGGGGAATGGCTGGCAGCTCCACTGTCTGCAGCAGGAGGCGATTGGTGTTGTCTACTCTAATGTTTTGGTTGAAACCCTCAGACAAGAGAAAAGCCTGAAGATCAGGGCCATCCTTGCTGAAGGTCTTGGTTGCATACAGGGCTAAGGCTTCCAGAGCAACCACTGTGTCCTAAGGGAAGAGCAACAGGTTGGGCAAAATAGGATCACTTCCTCCTCTGCATTCCCAGTCCTTAGGCCTTCCCTCCCTCATGCTGCAGGATTAAGCTTTCCTCTTGGACTTTTAGCACAGGATTATCTCAGAGGAATAGAGATATCCACCTTTTCCCAGCTCCCAGGAGCTATAAATCCACACTTTTTTTTTTCCTTTTTTGTTTTCTTTTACTATAGGAAGGGCTAGACCCCATTGCTCTCACAAACCAAAGCTGATGACACATTCTCTGATGCTGATGGCTCCCAGAGGTTACCTGGGTTGAAGCAAAGCCTCCATAAGGGTTTTGTTGCTTGGTGAGCCATGACACAATCTGGGATGCCTTTTTTATTTCATCTGAAGACAAAGTTGGCTTTGAAAGGTGAGCCATGAGGATACTAGATGTCAATTCCACATCAACAGATGGAGCCCGATACCAATATATGGAGTCATCCTGCTGTTTGGGCTGTTGACTCCAGAATATTTGGTCATCTAGAGATGGAATGAAAACACTTATGGACTGTGACTGCAGTTAATGCTGCTCCACCCCTGGGCCTAAGTATTGAGTAAACATGTGCATGAGATATGGATTCATATCTCCCTATTTGTACCCCAGACCTTGCTTTTCCCAGTAGAGACCTAAGTCTACAGAGTGGGAAGGAGCTCTTAACATCCACAAAGTGTCTCTGGTTTGGGTGACTGGAAGACCAGAACTGTGAGATCATAGAGAAAATCTGTCTCACAGTACTGATACAGCTTGGCAAACAGGTTGTTAAAGTGTTGGATTCCCCACAGAGCTCTGCCAATGCTCCCCACTCATGTCTTCTACTTGCTTGATTGTCATCTCTGGCACCTGCACACAGTTCTGTCAATGTTCCTTTCTCCTGCCCCACAGTCCTTGGTACCTGATATTATGGCAGCCATATCCAGTCTTTCAAGGATTTTCTGTCTGAAGGTCTTATCACCTGCTACTGCAAAAGCGTTTGCAGCTAGTGCCAAGTCATAGAGGCTGGAGCTGCCAGTATCAGAGCTGACCATGTCCTTTATACATTTCAGAGCTTTCCACACAATTGGGTCCTAGGATACAGAATCACATACTCACAAAATTGTTTCTTTTGGAAAAGACCTTTAAGATCATCAAGTCCAACCATTAACCCAGCACCACTGGGTCACTGCTAAACATTGTGCCCTGGCACCACATCTACGCAACTTTTAAGTGCCTTCAGGGATGGGGACTCCACCATTGCCCTCAGCAGCCTGTTCCAGGCCTTGACAACCCTTTGAGGGAAGAAATTTTTCCTTGTGTCCAGCAAAAACCTCTCTGGGCACAACATGAGGCCATTTCTTCTCCTATCACTTGTTATTAAGAAGAGATCGACTCCCACTTCACTACAACCTCCTTTCAGGGAGTTGTAGAAAGTGAGAAAGTGTCCCTTCAGTCTCCTTTTCTGCAGGCTGAACAGCCCCTGTTCCTCAGCTGCTCCTCAGAAGACTTGTTCTCCTTCACAAGCATCATTCCCATTTTTCCAATTGAAAGCATATTGGTTGCTGGCAGGTATGATGGGGAGGGAACACAGCTTTGATGTGTGCAAAGGAGGGTGTAAAGAGGGACAGGACACACAAAGAGAAAATGAGTAACATACTCCTGTGTACACAAAGGCAGAAGATCACTGCCTGCCAAGTGGCTGCACACACAACCTGATATGGTACTCACAGAGCGTGACATCCCTGAGTGCAGGAGAGCTGTGGTGATCGCAGAGCTCAGCCCTAGTCCTTCCTCCACTGCACCCTGCAGCCACCCCAAGACAGAGAAAAAAAGCTGCTGTGAGAAGGAGTAGTTCTCCAGGGCCTTGTGCATGCCATAGTGCCAGTGCAAGCAATGGTGCTGGTCCTGTTCATAGAATTGGTTTGATTGGGAAAGACCTTTCATATCATCAAGTCCAACAATCATCTGATTCCACCAAAACTGGTGCTAAACCACAACTCTCAGCCCCACATCTCTCCGTCTTTGAAACACCCTCAGGGGTGACAGTACAACCACCTTGCTAGGCAGCCTGTTTCAGTGTTTGAGAATCCTTTCAGTGAAGAAGTTTCTTCTAATATTCAATCTAAACCTTCCCTGGAGCTATCTGAGGCTTTTTCCTCTTTCTGCTAAGGAAGTGTCAGGGCTGGTCTCTACTCTGCAGGTCCTGCTTCCTAGGGCACTTCTCAGCCATGATGACCTTGGGCAGCTTCTTCTCTCCCTCTGCTGAACACATTTTCTTTCCCCTTCCCCTGCAAAAAATTTTCATTAGCAGATTCCAGTTCCAGGAGCAAGTGATGCTCCCACAACCCCACTGAAAGGTGGCACCTCATTCAAGGGCCAAGACAGTGGCAAGGGTATGAAGGAACAGAAGAAAAGGCATGTCTTGCAAGAGGAAGTGAAAGATATCATTCTCTTCACTGAGAAGATTATTTGTCTGAAGTCCTGACCACTAGAACTGTTGCTGGCTCCACTTTGGTGGCACTCTGTGTGTCTGCACTGTGTTTCTGAGCGTGTAGGGCACATCCCTGGTAAGTTGAATCTCGCTTGAGTGGCTGCCATTGATCTCCATTCACTTAATTTCTGACTTTTTCTGTAGAGGTAGTAATTCAGACTGAAGGAAGAAACAGCAGCTCAGTAATGGGATAGGAAGCTAAACCAGTTTCCCAAGGGAATACCTGTTAGCTTTTGAGATGGGGCTAGGTCAGGGCACTGTTTCAGTTCCCATACACATATTATTCATAACTTGAAAAAGTACCACCATGACTAAGCACAGTCCTGAGTGTCACCCAGGAGTGATCTTGGGCACATCAGAGCCTCTCTCCTGCAGTAGGATTTGTTTATTCTTGGCACCCAAACTGTGCCAGTATGTGAAGAAGCTCTGAGCTATTTAATGAACAGCCAGGACAGTTCTTACCATCAGACCATTGTTGAAGAGTTTCCCTACACTCTTGAAACAGCCAGATGGAGTCTGGCTTTTTATCAGGGCACTGGTAGCATCCTTTATATTCTGTTCATCTATGTGGATGAAGTCCCGGGCTTGGCTGAAGGTCTTGAGGACAAGGGCAGTAAGCCTAGGTCCAAGGAATGGAGAAGAAAATTGAATTGAACCAGTCACAGATACCCATCTCCAGTAAGAGACAGGAGTCTCTGCTTCTTCTACTGTCTCATCTCTGGAGAAAACCAGCAGGGTGGAGCCTCTGTACAGATGGAGAACTGGAAGCAATGCAAATGAGTTAGATGCTCTTTATCTATTTGCAGCAAGAGAGAAAAAAAATCACCTACAGCTCAGCTTCTGTCAATTCCAACAGGGTGCACTTAATGTGACTTCAAATCAGGAGGGCTGATATTCAGTGAACTCACTCAGCCCTTTTCAAAATCCTATTTGGGCACAAAGCACTCTAGAAAACTTGAGGAAAAGCTGTCTTTGCAACCAGCGGTTCAGAGGCAGACTAAGTTGGGGTGTGCAAGCACAAACAATCAAGCAGAGATACCTTAAGACAGTTAATTGGCACAGTCCTCTTCCAAAAAGTCTCAGGAGGAGTTTTAAACTGAAACTCCAGAGCTCCAAAGTTCCTCAGTTTCCCCAGGCCAAAATCTAAGCCAGCCTGAGCCTGACTGGGTCAAGCTGTTGTTCCTCAGCTGTGTCTGGATAGCTGTGCTTACCATGTGTTCCCTGGCTCACTTCCTTCCCCAAAGGCACTGTATGAGCCATCTGTGTGCTTGTACAGGAGTTGCCGCTGATATCCTACAGGAAGAGGCTGGAAGTAGTGAAAATGTTCTGTGTTTGTTTTATTTTCAAGGTGACACCCTGCCCCACCAGTCCTGCTGACCATTATAGAGTATTGTCTCTGATAAATTGAGCAAAGGGCTTTCAAAGGGCTGCTGTATACCCCTTGTTGTGGGGCATGACTTGCACTGCTGTAATTCCCATGATGTCCAATAAGTGATTCTGCACAAATCCCATTCAGCACCAACGCTCTGCTGAGATCCCCACCACACAATTTACTGCAGTGGATGTCAGCAGCTCAATAATCCAACATGAGAAGAAATCCACTCACCACTTTCCAAATAGCCAATTGCCTTCTGTTTGATTTCTGGTGTCAGTTGTCCTGTTTCTTCAAGGTATCTTGTGATGAAGACATTGGGGGCAAAGTGAACCATGTTCTGCTCACCACAGCCACTGGACATCTGGAGGAGATCATCTATGTTGTCCAGTGCGGGCCCCAGAATGTCACCTATAGGACAGAACCACAGCTTTGGGAGCTTTACCTATTTTTGCATGTAAAAAATATCTGGCCTCACTCATTCTCCAGACAACCTGCTAAGACTGGTCCCAGTTCGCCTCTGGCCATGTTACAGTCACATTACAGACTCTGCCTATAGAGTCCTGTAGGAACAGTGATATGGCACTTGTCCATCTTTTCCTTGGCTGAGTGAAATTATACATTGCCATCTGGCCCCTCTATCACTTGGATAAGAGAGATGGACTGCTTCTCTGGAAGACATAAGGCCCCAATATTACATCTTACTGTACACATTCCCTCGTTTCTCTGCCAGAGCACGAGAAGAAAAGACTTCTGTAGTGAAAAATCTTACTTTCCAAGAACCCCCCCAAACTCACCTAAGAAAGAGATATGGGCACTCTCTGACCCATGGACTGTGTTCTCTGGCATAACAAAAGTGATTATCTCAGAAGCTGATGTTCCTGCAAATGGCAAGAGCATCAGAACAATGGGCAGGAGGAAGATAGAATAGAATCATATAACAGTTTGGGTTGAAAGGGACCTCTAAGATCACCTAGTTCCAGCCTCCCTGTTATGGGCAGGAACACCACCTACTAAACAAAATTACAGCCATCCCCCAGAGATGGTGTAAACAAGGCTAGGATCATGTCATCAGTTGGTGAAACCAGCATTCAAAAGAGGATGACACAGAGATCAGATCACTCACCGATGAGTGAGTGGGATGTGATTAGGCAGTGGCTTGGTACTGTCAGAAACGTATAGAACTGGTTAAAGATGAGTGGTTTTGTCTCCTCATGAAAGCTCCAAAACCACTGACTTTGCTCTCCCCATGCACCTCCAGGTAGTCCTAGATCTGTTCCCACACCACATTGCCTCTCTAGAGAGAAGTACCTAAACACCTACCTTTAGGGCACAGGAGTGAGGTGTGAGTCTTTTCCTCCAGCAGCCCCTCTGCCTGGTGGGGAAAAGTCTGTTCAGCTCCAGTAAGAGCTCCAGGAGAGCAGTGATATGAGATAGCAGCCCAACACCACCTCACCTTTTTGCAAGCTGTTCTCATGAGCCATGCGAAGGGCTTCACATAGCAGGGATGTACTTGCCAGCAGCACGGTCTCACTGGGAAACAGGTTTCTAAGCTGCTACATCCTGTTTGCCCTCACTGCCCTGCTAGCAAGCAGTTCTGATTCCTCTGTCCCATGGAGTGGAGGTGCTTAGCTCATGTCCCAACCCAGCCTGTCTTTAGAATCACTCCTTCACCAGCCCTTCTGAGAAATGTGCTTACCTGCCATGCTGACTCTTAATTCCCAGAGCTACCCCCCAGATCATTCTGAGTCTGACCTTGCCAAGACCCTGAAGCATACTCTGACCTTCACCAGCAGTTGTTTAGTCACTATGTCCTTCCCTCCAGACTCCAGCACAAAAGCTGTACTTTCAGTGCAAGTATCTTCCTGTTCCATCACCTCAGCAATGACAGTGAAATTCACTTTCCCTGAAGAACAAAACATTGAGAGGACAGCTGGCACATCCATGCTGGTGTTTTAGTTTGACCATCCCCAGGCTGCTCATTCGTTCTTCATGTAACAAGCCATAGCTCTCCTTTCCAGCCCAGCTCTGGTTTCCTCAAGCATCTCTGCTACAGTCCCTCACAGCCCATCCCTTGTCTCCTTACCTAATTTTGTAGCCTTCACATCCCAGAAAAATGTTTTAGCTGAATCAGGACACAGACAGCCAGTGAACCTGACATTTGCATGTACAAATTCAAAATCTCTGGAGTCCATTAGGCTCAATTGGATCTAGAGGTTAAGCAGAAAGGAGTTTGGGTTACAGAGCTGCTTCTGGATTTTTCTTTCCAGCTCCTTGATCCAAATGTCAGTCAAGTCCAAAAGCCCAGGGTGAGTATAGAATCGTAGAATCATTAAGGTTGGGAAATACCTCAAGATTATCAAGTCTAATCATCAACCTAACACTAGCACAACTATAAAACCATGTCCCAAAGTGCCATGTCTACACATTTTTTAAAACACCTCCAGGGATGTTGACACCACCACCTCCCTGAGCATCCCATTCCAATCCTTGACCACTCTTTCAATGTGAATTTTTCTCTAATGTCTGATCTAAACTGCCTCTGGTGCAGCTTGAGACCAGTATGACGATGGTCCTGTTGAGATATCTCTGGGAAACCAACAGCCCATGGATATTGCAGTCCTGTAGAGTTGAACTTACAGTGAAGGATAAGCTGGGCACAGATTTGTGAAGTGCTTCTTTGGTGTCTTTTGCCAGTTCCTGAGGAGGCAGCACCTTGTCTGGGTCTCTGCCAGTGAAGTACTGTTGCTACACATTCTCTTACCCAAAAACAACTCTGGAGGGAGCCACTCACCGCTGTGCACTGCTTCAGGTAGCTAAAGATTTTGACTTTCAAGGGAAATGACTCTCCTCGGAAGACGGAGTAGGGCAAGTTGGGTTCCACGAAGAAAGGTTTAAAGCTCTGCAGGTTGGTGGTCTCTGAGATGCCAAATCCATGGTTCACTGAGGTGCAGAAGGCCATGGCTTTCCAGTCTGTTATCCTGTCAGGTACTGTGACATCTAGCTCAGCAGTCCCTGAATCACTGAAGAGAAAACAGAGTAGAAGGGGTTGTCCCCATCCCTTTAAAGATTTCCCTTGGGAAGACAAAGGGCCTATGAGCTGGAAGTGCATGTGAAGGTGTGGGGATTCCTAGGAAACAGGAAAGAAGTATGGGAAGTTGTAGTGGTTCTGGGTGTCACCCACCCCCCAATGAATTCACCCAGACTACACTCAGCTGTCTGGAAGCTAAGAAATCAAGTTTTATATTCACAGCTTAGCACAATATACAAGCAGATATATATTTATAATATATTATAAATATTTACAGCTATATACAGTAATATACAAGTTAAAAGTAATACACAAAAAGCAAACCCCTCCCAGCAGCCAGAGTGTCCAGGACGGGCTCCCAACCACTCTTCCGCCTTCTTTCCACCCCCTCCCTTATCCCAGAATCTGCCTTATGTGCAATGTGAGTTGGAAGAGTTTGGCAAGAGGGATTAAGAAGAAAATGACTGGAATCATAGAATCAGTCAGGGCTGGAAGAGACCACAAGGATCATCTAGTTTCAACCCCCCTGCCATGGGCAGGGACACCCTACCCTAGATTAGGCTGGACAGAGCCTCACCTGGCACTGCCTTAAACACCTCCAGGGAAGTGGCCCCAACTACCCCCTTGGGC
>VWZI01019848.1:5549-16485 GCA_013396835.1 Psilopogon haemacephalus
GGCTGGGGAGGGACTGTTCACAAGGTCTTGTAATGACAGGACGAGGGGGAATGGGTTCAAACTGGCAGAGGGGAGATATGAATGGGAAATTAGGACAAAGTTCTTCACAGTGAGGGTGGTGAGACACTGGAAC
The DNA here is from genome assembly GCA_013396835.1 of Psilopogon haemacephalus. Lineage (NCBI taxonomy): Eukaryota > Metazoa > Chordata > Aves > Piciformes > Megalaimidae > Psilopogon > Psilopogon haemacephalus. Next base: position 5,683 of record VWZI01019848.1, read on the forward strand.
AGGTTGCCCAGAGAGGTTGTGGCTGCTCCCTCCCTGGAGGTGTTGAAGGCCAGGTTGGATGAGGTCTTGAGCAACCTGATCTAGTGGGAGGTGTCCCTGCCTATGGCACAGGGGGGTTGGAACTGGATGATCTTTAAGGTCTCTTCCAACCTAAACCATTCTATGATTCTACGATTCAATGATTCTTGTGTTGGGGGCTCCAGAACTGCACACAGTGCTGAAGATGGAGTCAGAATCTCACCATTTCTTCCAGTCTCCCTTGCAGCCAAACATTTTCCTGTTCTCCCCTGTTCTTTAGGAGGTTTCTCAGTGCTTTGCTGCAGAGGTGACTGCCAAAGAAGTTATGACTCCTCCTGAGCCATTCATCTGCCACGGGGGAAAGCTCTGCTCGGAAGGTGGAGGCAGCTGATGTGTGAACCGTGGTGGGAGAGCAAACAAAAGCCTGACAAAGAACACCATAAACAATCTGCAGTGTGACCAAAGAGGGGGGGAAAAAAAAAAATAAATAAAAGAAAGAAAAAGAATAGCAGGTGTGAAAAATGAACTTCTCCATCATGACTTAAAGACTGGAGCAGGCTGCCCAGAGAGGCTGTGCAGTCTCCTTCTCTTGCAGAGATTCCAAAGCCACCTGGACATTGTGATGCTGGGCAAGCTGCTGTGGGCAACTGGACTAATCAGAGAATCATAGAATGGTTTAGGTTGGAAAAGAGCTAAAAGCTCATCCAGTTCCAACCCCCCTGTGCCATAGGCAGGAACAGCACCCACTAGAACAGGTCATAGAATCAGAATGGTTTAGGTTGGAAGACTCCTCAAACCTCATCCAGTTCCAAATCCTTTGTGCCATAGGCAGGGACACCTCCCACTAGAACAGGTCATAGAATCACAGAATGGTTTAGGTTGGAAGAGACCTCAAAGCTCAGCCAGTTCCAACCCCCCTGTGCCATAGGCAGGGACACCTCCTACTAGAACAGGTCACTCAAGGCCTCATCCAACCTGGCCTTGAACACCTCCAGGGAAGTTGTGGAGCACAGAAGCACAGAATGGGATTAAAGATTCTGTGCTTCTGCGTTCCACAACCTCCCTGAGCAACCTGTGCCAGTGTCTCACCACCCTCACTGCAAATAACTTCTTCCTAATATCCACTTTCAGTTGCCCCTCTGACACTTTAAACCCATTCCTCCTCGTCCTGTCATTACAAGACCTTTTCAGTAATCCCTCCCCAGCCCTCCTGGAGCCCCCTTCAGATCCTGCAAGGCCACTCCAAGGTCTCCTGGCAGCCTTCTCTTCTCCATGCTGCACAGCCCCAACTCTCTCAGCCTGTCCTCAGAGCAGAGCTGCTGCAGCCCTCAGCATCTTGGTGGCCTTCTCTGCACTGGCTCCAACACTTGCATGTCCTCTCTAGCTCCAGGTGGTTTTGGTTTGAGGGCTGCTTATTGGCAGCTGCTCCAGCTCAAACTGAACACTGCAATGCGAAGGGGAGATTGAGCAGATGCTTTTGAGATCTCGGAGAAGCTCAGGCTGATAGAATGTAATGAAATTCATCAAGGGCAAGTGTAGAGTCTGACACCTGGGAAAGAACAACCCCAAGGTCTCCTGGAAGCCTTCTCCTCTCCAGGCTCCAGAGCCCCAACTCTCTCAGCCTGTCCTCACAGCACAGCTGCTGCAGCCCTCTCAGCATCTTGGTGGCCTCCTCTGCACTGGCTCCAACACTTCCATGTGCTGCTTGTGCTGGGGGCTGCAGAGCTGCAGACAGTGCTGCAGGTGGGGTGTGAGGAGAGCAGAGCCAAGGGGCACAATCCCCTCCCTTGCCCTGCTGCCCACAGCTGCTCTTGCTGCAGCCCAGCACACAGTTGCTGTCTGGGCTGCACTCACACTGCAGCCTCATCTTCAGCTTTGCATCACTCCTGTTCCTCAAGGCAAAGGAGAGAGTCCAGAGGATGCCCTCAGCTCCTGGTGGATTGTGGTTGACCCCAAGCTCTTCCCCTCATCTGCCTGCTTTGAGGTAGGGCTGGGTGACACAAGAAGGACATGGAACTGTTGGAGCCAGTCCAGAGGATTCCCTCTGCTCCTGGTGGATGGTGTCCCACTAGAACTTGATGTTCTCGTGGGAGGTGTCCCTGTCTATGGCACAGGGGGCTTGGAACTGGTTGAGCTTTCAGCTCCCTTCCAACCTACACCAGTCTATGATTCTATGATTCCAACAGATCCACATCCTTCTTGTGCCACCCAGCCCTGCCCTGAAGGAGGCAGATAAGGGGAACAGTTTAGGGCTTAACCACCATCTCCCAGCAGCAGAGGGCATCCTCTGGACTCCCTCCAACAGTTCCACATCATTCTTGTGTCACCCAGCCCTGCCCTGAAGCAGGTAGATGGGAACAGCTTAGGGCTTAACCACCATCCCCCAGGAGCAGAAGGCATCCTCTGAACTTCTTCCAACACTTTCATGTCCTTCTTGTGTCACCCAGCCCTGCCCTGAAGCAGGTAGATGAGGGGAACAGCTTAGGGCTTAACCACCATCCCCCCACGAGCAGAGGGCATCCTCTAAACTTCATCCAATAGTTCCACATCTTCTTGTTTCACCCAGCCCTGCCCTGAAGCAGACAGAAGAGGGGAACAGTTTAGGGGTTAACCACCATACCCCAGGAGCAGAGGGCATCCTCTGAACTTCTTCCAACAGTTCCACATCCTTTTTGTGTCACCCTGCCTCATCTGAAGCAGGCAGAAGAGGGGAACAGTTTAGGGGTTAACCACCACACCCCAGGAGCAGAGGGCATCCTCTGGACTCCCTTCAACAGTTCCACATCCTTCTTGTGTCACCCAGCCCTGCCCTGAACCAGGCAGATGAGGGGAACACCTTAGGGCTTAACCACCACACCCCAGGAGCAGAGGGCATCCTCTGGACTCCCTCCAACAGTTCCACATCCTTCTTGTGTCACCCTGCCTCATCTGAAGCAGGCAGATGAGGGGAAGGGCTTAGGGCTTAACCACCACACCCCAGGAGCAGAGGGCATCCTCTGAACTTCTTCCAACAGTTCCACATCCTTCCTGTGCCACCCAGCCATGCCCTGAAGCAGGCAGATGAGGGGAACACCTTAGGGCTTAACCACCATCCCCCAGGAGCAGAGGGCATCCTCTGGACTCCCTCCAACAGTTCCACATCCTTCTTGTGCCACCCAGCCATGCCCTGAACCAGGCAGATGAGGGGAACACCTTAGGGCTTAACCACCATCCCCCAGGAGCAGAGGGCATCCTCTGGACTCCCTCCAGCAGTTCCACATCCTGCTTGTGTCACCCAACCCTGCCCTGAAGGAGGCAGATGAGGGGAACACCTTAGGACTTAACCACCATCCCCCAGGAGCAGAAGGCATCCTCTGAACTTCTTCCAACGGTTCCACATCCTTCTTGTGTCATCCAGCCCTGCCCTGAAGCAGGCAGATGAGGGGAACACCTTAGGGCTTAACCACCACACCCCAGGAGCAGAGGGCATCCTCTGGATTCTATCCAACAGTTCTACATCCTTCTTGTGTCACCCTGCCTCATCTGAAGCAGGCAGATGAGGGGAACAGTTTAGGGGTTAACCATCACATCCCAGGAGCAGAAGGCATCCTCTGAACTTCTTCCAACAGTTACACATCCTTCTTGTGTCATCCAGCCCTGCCCTGAAGGAGGCAGATGAGGGGAAGAGCTTAGGCCTTAACCACCATCCCCCAGGAGCAGAGGGCATTCTGGCTGGCATTTCCAAAAACGAGCAGGGTGATGATTTTCAGGAAGAAATGTGATTTATGGTTTTTTTTTTCCCCCAGTCAATGAGCCTGTTAATCTGTGGAGCTCTCTGCCACGGTGCTATCTCCACAGAGACGTGGAGAGGCTCAGAGAAGAGAAGTGGCAGCTTAAAAGGTCAGGCAGCAAGTCAATGTGACACTGGGATTGAGCTCTGAGCTTCTCACTAGCCAGGGAGGTTCCAGGGGAAAATGTCACCTCAGAAGAGAAGCCTCCACAAAGAGCTCACCTGGGCATATCACTTTGGTGCCAAGAAACTCAGCTAGGAGGGTCTGGTTGCCTGTCTCACCTCCCCAAGCACTCCAGCAGAGCACTTTCTCCTGGTTGGTTGCTTCTGTAGAGTTTTCCAAGGTCTTGGAATAAGTCTTGTAGAAAATGGGATCAGTGTCGAGTCCAGTCCTGTTTGACGTCTTCATCAATGCCATGGATGAGGGCACAGACAAACTGGGAGGGTCTGGTTGCCTGTCTCACCTCCCCAAGCACTCCAGCAGAGCGTGTCCTCCTGGTTGGGTGCTTCTGTTGAGCTTTCCAAGGTCTTGGAATAAGTCTTGAAGAAAATGGGATCAGTGCCGGGTCCAGTCCTGTTCAACATCTTCATCGATGCCATGGATGAGGGCACAGACAAACTGGGAGGGTCTGGTTGCCTGTCTCACCTCCCCAAGCACTCCAGCAAAGCACTTCCTCCTCGTTGAGTGCTTCTGTAGAGTTTTCCAAGGTCTTGGAATAAGTCTTGAAGAAAATGGGATCAGTGCCAGGTCCAGTCCTGTTCAACATCTTCATCGATGCCATGGATGAGGGCACAGACAAACTGGGAGGGTCTGGTTGCCTGTCTCACCTCCCCAAGCACTCCAGCAGAGCATTTCCTCCTGGTTGAGTGCTTCTGTAGAGCTTTACAAGGTCTTGGAATGAGTTTTGTACAGAATGGGATGAGTGCTGGGTCCAGTCCTGTTCGACATCTTCATCAATGCCATTGAGGAAGGCACAGACAGACAGACAGAGTCTGCCCAGCAAGTTTGCTGATGACACCAAGCTGGGAGGCTTGGCTGAGCCAGTTGCAGGCTGTGAGGCCATCCAGAGGGACATGCACAGACAGACCTGGGCACAGAGGAAACAAATGAGGTTCAGCAAGGACAAGTGCAGAGTCCTGCACTTGGGGAGGAAGAATAAACTGCAGCAGGACAGGTTGGGAGGTGACTGCTGGAGAGCAACCCCAAGGAGAGGGACTTGGGAGTGATGGTGGAGAACATCCATGGCACAGCAGTGTGCCCTGGGGGACAAGAGGGTCAAGGGGATCCTGGGGGGCATTAGGCAGAGTGTGTCCAGCAGATCAAGGGAGGTTCTCCTCCCCCTCTACTCTGCCCTGCTCAGACCTCATCTTGAGCACTGCCTTCAGTTTTGGGCTCCTCAGTTGCAGAACAACAGGGAACTGATGGAGAGGGTCCAGGGGAGGGCTGTGAGGATGCTGAGGGGACTGCAGCACTGCCTGGGGAGGAGAGGCTGAGGGACCTGGGGCTGCTTAGGCTGCAGAAGAGAAGACTGAGAGGGGATTAAATCAATGTTTGTAAATCTCTGAGGGCTGGGGGTCAGGAGCTGGGGACAGGCTCTGCTCACTGCTGCCTGGCATAGGCCAAGGAGCAATGGATGGAAGCTGCAGCACAGGAGGTTGCAGCTCAACACAAGAGGCAATTTCTGGGCAGTGGCACAGGCTGCCCAGAGAGGTTGTGGAGTCTCCTTGTGTGGAACCTTTGCAGACTCTGTCTGGATGTGTTGCTGTGTGCCCTGAGCTAGATTGTCTGCTCCTGCTGTGGCACTTGATGCTCTCTTTGGGTCCCTTCCAACCCCTGACATCCTGTGAGCCTGGGATGTGTTGCTGTGCATCCTGAGCTAGATTGTCTGGTCCTGCTGTGGCAGGGGAGTTGGACTGGATGAGCTCTTTGGGTCCCTTCCAACCCCTGCCATCCTGTGAGCCTGGGATGCTGTAATTTCAGTCAGAGTTTTGGAGTTCTGATGTGAATTGCCGCAGAAGAAACTCACCCAAGTCCCTCGGGTGCTCCCCAGGACATCATTAACTGCAGCAGCAGCCACAGCTTGGTGCAGCCACACTGGAAGAGGTTTTTCTGAGTCTTTTTCCCCTTCTCTCTTGGGGATAAGTAGAAAGTTTTGCCTGACATCAGGTTTTGTTGGTTTTTTTTCCCTCCTCATTTCCATCTTTATCTCCAGAGCCACTCATCTCACACTAGCCCCGAGGGAAACTGCTGGAGGCTTCTTTCCTGCACCTCTCCTGATCTTTTCCCTCGCTGCCTCCAACCTCTCCCCAGCTTAATTCTGCATCTATTGGAATATGCTAAGTGATGACATCCCAGCACCATCAGCATTGCCAAGGGGATGGGCACAGCCCCAGCTTTCAGGAGACTGCCTGAGAGAGTCGAGGCAGCTTTGAGAAGGCTTCAGGGAGAGCTTCTGGTGGCCTTTCACTGAATAAAGAGCAGCTTAGAAAGCTGAGGACAGGCTTTTGAGCAGGGTTTGTGGTGACAGGACAAGGGATGATGGTTGGAAGTGAAAGAGGAAGATTCAGAACTGGGCAGAAGTCAGAAATAATTGACCCTGAGGGTGCTGAGAGCCTGGCCCGGGCTGCCCAGAGAGGTGGGAGCTTCCCCATCCCTGCAACCACTACAGATGAGGTTGGTTGGGGCTCTGAGCACCCTGCTCTAGCTGCCACTGTCATAGAATCATAGAATGGTTTAGGTTGGAAGGGAGATCAAAGCTCAGCCAGTTCCAACGCCCCTGTGCCATAGGCAGGGACACCTCCCACTACATCAGGTCACTCAAGGTCTCATTCAGCCTGGTCCTGGTCACCTTCAGGGAGGCTGTGGAGCACAGAAGCACAAAATGAGATCAAAGATTATGTGTTTCTGTGTTCCACAACCTCCTTGGGCAACCTGTGCCAGTGTCTCATCACCCTCACTGGAAACAATTTCCTCCTAACATCCAGTTTCAATCTTTCCTCTGCCAGACCAAACCCAGATCCTGCACCTGGGTGGGTGCAATCCCAAGAACAACTCCAGGCTGTGGGGAATGGCTGAGAGCAGCCCTGAGGAACAGGACCTGGGGGTGTGGGGTGATGCAAAATCAACACAGAATCATAGAATGGTTTAGGTTGGAAGAGAGCTCACATCTCATCCACTTCCAACCCACCTGTGCCACAGGCAGGGACACCTCCCACTAGAACAGGTCACTCAAGGCCTCATCCAGCCTGGCCTTGAACACTTCTAGGAGGGAGCAGCCACAACCTCCCTGGGCAACCTGTGCCAGTGTCTCACCACCCTCACTGCAAACAACTTCCTCCTAACATCCACTTTCAATCTCCCCTCTGCCACATAAAAACTATTATCCCTTGCACTCTCATTACAAGACCTTGTGAAGAGTCTCTCCACAGCCCTCCTGTAGCCCCCTTCAGATCCTGCAAGGCCACTATAAGCTCTTCTGGAAGCCTTCTCTCATAGCTCATCTTGAGCTTTGCATCACCCCACACCCCCAGGGCCTGTTCCTCAGGGCTGCTCTCAGCCATTCCCCATCCAGCCTGAAGCTGTGCTTGGGATTGCACCCACCCAGCTGCAGGACCTTCCACTTGGCCTTGTTGAATGCCCTGAGGTTGGCCTGGGCACAGCTCTGCAGCCTGTGCAGCTCCCTCTGGATGGATCCCTGCCCTCTAGCAAGTCGACTGTGCCACACAGCTTGGTGCCAGCTGCAGACTTGCTGAGGCTGCACTCGATGCCTCTGTCCATGTGGCTGACAAAGATGTTCAACTGCACTGGGCCCAGCACTGACCCCTGAGGGATGCCACTTGGCACTGGTCTCCAGGTGGACATTGTGCCCTTGATCACCACTCTCTGTGTTCCGCCATCCAGCCAATTCTTTATCCAGCGAGCTGTCCACCCATCAAGTCCATGTTTTTCCAGTTTGGTGACCTCCTTTGGACCTGCTCCAGCAGGTCTGTGTAGAGCAGATCCAGTTCTGAGCACCCCCAAGTCCCTCTCCTCAGGGCTGCTCTCCAGCCACTCCCTGCCCAGCCTGCATTGGTGCTTGGCATTGCCTCTACCCAGCTGCAGGACCTTGCCCTTGGCCTTGTTGAACCTCCTGAGGTTGGCTTGTGCCCACCTATGCAGCCTGTGCAGGTCCCTCTGGATGCCATCCCTGCCCTCCAGCCTGGCTGCTGCACCACACAGCTTGGGGTGCTCAGCAAACTTGCTGAGGCTGCACTCAATGCCTCTGCCCATGGCACCCACAGAGATGTTGAACAAGACTGGTCCCAGGACTGACCCCTGAGGGACTCTGCTTGTCCCTGCCCTGCATTGGGACATGGAGCCATTGACAGCCACATCTTCAGGGAGCGGTTGCAGCTTCTCCTCCAGCTTGGTTCTGGGGCTCTTGAGCAATTTGTTGTGTTCAGAAAGGGGAATTAAAAAGATTAATTTAGGGACAAAGGGACACGTTTGAATTGTCTGTGGATATTTCCAGCCCTGTTTCATGGGGCTATTAATAACCTGCCCCCGAGGGAACGAAGACACCAACACATCACAGCCAAGACAAGAATTAATGGCCCCATAAAAATGCTCCCCAGGGTCCTTTACTGCTAAACTAATAATATTTATAAATTAAAACACATAACATTTCCGAGCCTCCTACTGGCAGCAGCTGAAGAGAAGAAACCCAACCCCAAACCAGCAAAAAGGAAGCACCCAGAGGATGCCTTCATCACTTCCATCTCCTAGTAAAGGAGGAATGTAGGCGTGATTGAGGTGCACTGAAGGACACAGCTCAGAGGTTCTGATTGCTGGGGAAGAACCCAGTTGGAGGCCTGGAGCTCAGGGTGTTCCTCAGGGGTCAGGACTCAGCTGGGTCTTGGAAAACATAGACTCATTGAACTGTTTTGCTTGGTAAAGGCCTCTAAAATAAACCCAAGCAGCAATCTCACCAGTTCTGGAGCCCCTGGGACAAGAGGGATGTGGAGATGCTGGAGGTGTGCAGAGAAGGGCCCCGAGGATGCTGAGAGGGCTGCAGCAGCTCTGTTGTGAGCACAGACTGAAAGAGTTGGGGCTGTGCAGGCTGGAGAAGAGGAGGCTCCCAGGGGACCTTCTGGTGGCCTTCCAGAATTTGAAGGGGCACAACAAAAAAAAAGTTGGGGAGGGACTGTTTAGGCTCTCAGGAAGTGCCAGGACTAGGGAGAATGGAGCAAAGCTGGAGGTGGGGAGATTCAGCCTGGATATGAGAAGGAAGTTGTTCAGCATGAGAGTGGTGAGAGGCTGGAATGGGTTGCCCAGGGAGGTGTTTGGGGCCACATGGCTGGAGGGGTTTGCAGCCAGGCTGGCAGAGGCTGTGGGCAGCCTGATCTAGGGTAGGTTGTCCCTGGGCATGGCAGGGGGGTTCGAACTGGCTGATCCTTGTGGTCCCTTCCAACCCTGACTGATTCTATGACTCTATAACAGGCTTTCCCCACCCCACTTGAGCAGAACATCTTGTGGAGAGTAGCGAGGATAACATATGAATGGATTTTAGATGTTGTGGTCCCTTCCAACCCTGACTGATTCTGTGATTCTATGATCCTATGATTCTATGTTTCTATGATCCTTATGGTCCCTTACAACCCTGACTTCTATGATTCTATGCTTCTATGATCCTTGTGGTCCCTTCCAACCCTGACTGATTCTGTGATTCTATGATCCTTGTAGTCCCTTCCAACCCTGACTGATTCTATGTGTCTGTGATTCTAGGATCCTATGATTCTATGATCCTTGTGGTCCCTTCCAACCCTGACTGATTCTATGCTTCTATGATTCTTGTGGTCCCTTCCAACCCTGACTGATTCTATGCTTCTATGATCCTTGTGGTCCCTTCCAACCCTGACTGATTCTGTGATTCTATGATCCTTGTGGTTCTTTCCAACCCTGACTGATTCTGTGATTCTATGGTCCTTGTGGTTCTTTCCAACCTTGACTGATTCTATGATTCCAGGATTCTATGATTCTATGATCTTTGTGGTCCCTTCCAACCCTGACTGATTCTATGTGTCTACGATTCTATGATCCTTGTAGTCCCTTCCAACCCTGACTGATTCTATGATTCTATGATCCTTTGGTTCCTTCCAACCCTGACTGATTCTATGTGTCTATGATTCTAGGATCCTGTGTTTCTACGATCCTTTGGTCCCTTCCAACCTTGACAGATTCTGTGTCTATGATCCTTGTGGTCCCTTCCAACCCTGACTGATTCTATGAGTCTATGATTCTACCCCTCCCTGCCTGGCGTCATCAGGCTGACAGCAAAGCTGTGATTCCTGAGCCGGTTGTGGAGGTCCAGCAGAAGCTGTGGTTGATATTGCTGTCACGCTAACAACCCTCCCAGCCTGCCAATCGCCCCAGAAGAAAAATGCAGGGGCCAGGGGCTGGGCTGCAATTGGTTCTTCATGTCATGCTGGAGAAGATTGAAGGAGCAGCTCCCGGGCTCGTATCCATCACCGTCTCTCCCTGCCTCGCAAGCCGAGGGGAAAGGGCTTTGACAAATGACAGTGCTTTTCAATGCACCCAATCAAAGCCTGCTTTAGCCTCAATCTCGGTGTCAGAAGCACCTTGTTCTGACAAGGGAAATCAGACCTTGGGCAGAACCTGCTGCTCGGCGGGGAAGTGGCAGGCAGTGGAGTGGAAATGCCAGAGCTGCGACTCGCTCGTGACATCGTCTGGCCAGGGGCTGAACCTCTGTCACCTCAAATATCCGTAGAAGAGAAAAGAACAGAATCAGCCAGGCTGGAAAGGACCTCCAAGCTCATCCAGTACAACCTAGCACCAAGGCCTAACCACTCAACCAGACCACGACACTATGTGTCCCATGCAGGCTTTGCTTGAACACCTCCAGGGATGGGGACTCCACCACCTCCCTGGGCAGCCCATTCCAATGCCATTCCCATTAAATATTCATAGAAAAGAGGAGAGGAGAGGAGATTCGAGGAGAGGAGATTTGAGGAGAGGA
>VWZI01019850.1:13854-25642 GCA_013396835.1 Psilopogon haemacephalus
TGGGTTTTTTTTTTTTCTTTTTTTTTTTTCCTTGGGAGTTTTTTATTTATTTATTTATTTATTTTTTATTTTTTATAATTATTATTTTATTTGGAGGTCTTCATTTCCAGTCAAGGCCAAAGGTCACCATTCAAGCACCAGAAACCCTTTCCTGAAAGGGGAAACCTTTTGCACAGAGTTCTCCCAGCAAAAAAAAAAGAAAAGCCTCCCCTGCACACACAGATCTCCCCAGCCCAGAGATCAGAGGCAGAGTCAACCACGGGTGACAATTCTTAATCACATCCCTTAATGCCTGGCTGGGCAGGACGTGGGCACAGCTACAGGGCATGAGCAGGAGACCTGACACAAGAAGTGCTGCACCCTGAGATGTGCTCACAGCCAAACAAAGGTCTTCAGCTTCCCTGTGCAGCTGCCTCAAACACAGGAATGGTTTCTTGGCAACCCTGTCAAAAACATCCCTGGCATTTGTTGAAGAGACAAGGTTCAAGGCAGGTCAGTTTGGGGCAGAGTTTGTTATTTTAGAAGGTATTCTCCTCCCTCCCTACTCCATCTCTTTACAAGGGGAAGGGATGATTGAAATGTTTTGGGCTTCTTACTACTAGCAAATGATGCCTGATGGCAGGACAGGGGGCAATGGGTGGAAGCTTCATGGAGCCATGAGGAGGGAGCTGTAGGTGTACCCTCAGCTTCCTCTCTTCCAGCCTCAACACCCCCAGCTCCCTCAGCCCTTCCTCACAGCCCAGGTGCTCCAGGCCCTTCTCCAGCCTTGCTGCCCTGCTCCTCAATGTCCTTTCTGAAGTGACAGAACACAGATGCTGAATGAGCTGCACATCTCCTAGCCAGAAGGTCACTACTACTTCTCTCCACCTCCTCATCCTGTGCCAGGTGAGGCCAGCAGGTGTTTGTCAAGATGGTATCTTGAGGGTAGATGACAAACCAGTTTGGGAGACCAGAGACAGAGACCATCTTTACAGTAAGTGTGATGAGACACTGGAACGGGTTGCCCAGGGAGGTTGTGGCTGCTCCCTCCCTGGAAGTGTTCAAGGCCAGGTTGGATGAGGCCTTGAGTAACCTGTTCTAGGTCTCTTCCAACCTTAACCATTCTATTTTCTTCCCTGTGAGGGTGACAGAACACTGAAACAGGCTGCCCAGAGGGGTTGTGGAGTCTCCCTCTTTGGAGATATCCAAGACCTGCCTGGATGCATTCCTGTGTGATCTGGTCTAGGAGATCCTGCTCTGACAGAGGGATTAGACTGGATGAGCCTGGAAGCTCCCTTCCAGCCCCTGACATTCAGTGATTCTGTGACATTGATAGTCTTGTCCTTGATCTTAAAGGTCTCTTCCAGCCAAAACAATTCTTTGATCACATGTGGTGATTCTGTGCTCCACAACCTCCCTGGGCAACTTGTGCCAGTGTCTCACTACCCTCACTGTAAAGAGGTTCCTAACATCTAACATCTCATCCTTGATCTTAAAGGTCTCTTCCAGCCAAAACAATTCCATGATCCTGCAGACTGCTAAAGAAGCAGGAGTGATTTAGTAACCCAAGTTAGAATCAGCATCATAGAATGGTTTAGGTTGGAAGGGACCTCAAAGCTCATCCAGTTCCAACTCCTCTGTGCCATAGGCAGGGACACCTCCCACTAGAACAGGTCATTCAAGGCCTCATCCAACCTGGCCTTGACCACTTTCAGGGAGGTAGTGGAGCTCAGAAGCACAGAATGGGATCAAAGATTCACATTCTGTACTTCTGTGATCCGCAACCTGTGCCAGTGTCTCACCACCCTCATTGCAAATAACTTCCTCCTAACATCCAGTTTCAATCTCCCCTCTGACAGTTTAAACCCATTCCTCCTCATCCTGTCAGTACAAGACCTTGTCAATAATCCCTCCCCAGTCTTCCTGTAGTCCCCTTTCAGATACTGGAAAGCTACTATAAGGTCTCCTGGAAGCCTTCTCTTCTCCAGGCTGCAGAGCCCCAACTCTCATAGCCTGTCCTCAGAGCAGAGTTGCTGCAGCCCTCTGAGCATCTTCATGGCCCTTGTCTTAAAAGTCTTTTCCAAACAAGTCAGCCAAAACAAGTCTACGATCCTGCAGACTGCCAAAGAAGCAGGAGTGGTTCCATAGCCCAGTCACCCCCTCCAGCACTGAGGGCAACCAGCTGGAGCAGCAAACTGGCACCAACACAAGGCAGACAGAACTTGGCAGCAAGAATTGCCCTTAAACTGCCCCATCCTGCAGACTCAGCTGCTACCCAAGGCCCCCCTGGGAGAGCCCAGCTGGATAACCCTGCCACTGGGAGCCCAGGACATCACCAGCTTGTGGGAGAGAGCACAGAGCCCTGCAAGATCATAGAATCATAGACTCATAGAAGCATAGATTGGGTTAGGTTGGAAGGGACCTCAAAGATTATCCATTTCCAACCCCCTGCCATAGGCAGGGACACCTCCCACTAGAACAGATAAGAAAGGCAAAACCGAGGGCAGAGGCAGGACCACCAAGGTGTGATAGGTAGCATCTCAAAGAGGCAAGAGGGAAGGGGTCCAGAGGAGGACCACAAAAAAGAGCAGGGGGCTGGAAAAGAGGACAGGCTGAGAGAGTTGGGGTTGTTCAGCCTGGAGTAGAGAAGGCTCCTGGGAGACCTAATAGCAGCCTGCCAGTACTTGAAGTGGAGCTACAAGAAGGCTGCAGTGGGAATTGTTTGCCAAGGCCTGCAGTGACAGGGCGAGGGCCAATGGTTTGAAATTAGAGCAGAGCAGGTTTGGATTGGACATTAGGAACAAGTTCTGTACCATGATGGTGGTGGGACACCAGAGCAGCTTGCCTAGGGTGGGTGGTCGAGGCCCCATAGAGTCATAGAATCAGTCAGGGTTGGAAGGGACCACAAGGATCTGCCAGTTCCAACCCTCCTGCCATACCCAGGGACACCCTACCCTAGATCAGGCTGCTCACAGCCTCTGCCAGCCTGGCTGCAAACACCTCCCTGGGGTGGATGTGGCCTCAGCCACCTCCCTGGTCAACCCATTCACTCAGGCTCAAGACATGTCCAAGCAATGGTGGTTACAAATCATTCCCTTCTTCTGGGAGGGGCAGGTCATTAAAACACAGCAAGCTGGCAAACTCCAGAGAACCTTATGCACAGTGTGTGGTGAGACATGGCCCCTGAGCTGGGATTTGAGTGCAGGGTGCATAGCAGAGCTGTTGGCAGTCTCCAGCAGTGGCAGAGAAGCTCCAAAGGAGCACAGTGGCATGGAGCTGATGCCTCCAAGAGTGCTTGTCCCTCTCCTCCCTTTAACCCACTGCCTTCTTTAACCCACTGAGGTCTTGAGCAACCTGTTCTAGTGGGAGGTGTCCCTGCCTATGGCACAGGGGGTTGGAACTGGATGAGCTTTGAGGTCTCTTCCAACCTAACCCTATGATTCTATGATTCTTCCTCCTTTTTCTCATGCAGCATCCCTGCTCCTTTTGTTCAAAGCTTTGTGCAACAGCCTCTCCCAGAGCCTCAGGCTTAATCTCTCTCCCACCCCTTCCTACTCAACAGGGCTTTCCTGACTTCACCCCTGCTCCCACTCTGCCCACTTGCTGAGTGTGCACAGCTTCCTCAGAACCTGCTGTGCTTCCTCAGCTGAGCAAAAGGAGCTTGTCCTAACCTTTCAGGACAACTCCCTAGGACATAACAGGGCTCTTGCCATTGAGACATGCTAGCTCTTTGGCTTACAGAGTGGCAGAAGGGTAAAGGTTGGAATCATCTCACAATGGAATAGAGTAGAATGGAATGGCATAGAGTGGAATGGAATGGAATGGAATAGAATAGAATAGAATAGAATAGAATAGAATAGAATAGAATAGAATAAAATAGAAAAGAATAGAATAGAATAGAATAGAGCCGAGCCATGTTGGAAGAGATCTCCAAGACCATCCAGTCCAACCTATCACCCAGCCCTAGCTAATGGCACCAAGTGCTCCATCCAGACATCATCCTCCCTGCTAAAGCAGGGTCACCTACAGCAGGTTGCCCTGAACTGAGCCCCTCCAGAGATGCAGACTCCACAGCCTCTCTGGGCAGCCCATTCCAGAGCTCCAGGAATTGTACAGGATCCAATCTGTGCCTGTTGCCCGTGGTCTTGTTGAAAGAGACCTCCAAGATCATCCAGTCCAACCTATCACCCAGCCCTATCCAATAGCACTAATTGCTCCCATCCAGTCATCATCAACCTCCCTGCTAAAGCAGGGACACCTACAGCAGGTTGCTCAGAATTGTGCCCGGACAATTTTTGAGCCCCTCCAAGAAAATCAGCTCCAGTGCTCCAGGAACTGCACAGGATCCAATCTGTGCCTGTTGCCCCTGGTCTTCTTTTAAGAGACCTCCAAGATCACCCAGCCCTATCTAATGGCACTTAGTACTCCATCCAGACATCATCAACCTCCCTGCTAAAGCAGGGTCACCTACAGCAGGTTGCCCAGAATTGTGCCCAGGCAACTTTTGAGACCCTCCAAGAAAAGTAGACTCCACAGCCTCTCTGGGCAGCCTGTTCCAGTGCTCCAGGAATTGCACAGGATCCAATCTATGCCTGTTGCCCCTGGTCTTCTTGGAAAAGATCTATAAGATCATCCAGTCCAACCTATCACCCAGCCCTAGCTAATGGCACTGAGTGCTCCATCCAGACATCATCAACCTCCCTGCTAAAGCAGGGTCACCTACAGCAGGTTGCCCAGAATTGTGCCCAGGCAATTTTTGAGACCCTCCAAGAAAAGCAGCTCCAATGCTCCAGGAACTGCACAGGATCCAATCTGTGCCTGTTGCCCCTTGTCTTGTTGCTGGGCACAGGTGGAAAGAGTCTGATCCCATCCTCTTGACCCCCACTGTTAGATTGGGATAAGCATTGACAAGATCCCTTCTAGCTCCTCTATTCTGCAGACTAAACAAGCCCAGGTCTCTCAGCCTTTCCTTGACAGAGAGATGGTATTGTGGAGGCAGGGAATTAATGTGGCCAAGTCAGGAATTATAAAAATTATTAAAAATGCACCCTCCCTGGAAGTGTTGAAGGCCAACAAGTGTTGGAGGAGGCCTTGAGCGACCTGTTCTAGTGGGAGGTGACCCTGCCTGTGGGAATCAGCATCATAAAATGGTTTAGGTTGGAAGGGACCTCAAAGCCCATCCAGTTCTAACTCCACTGGGCCATAGGCAGGGACACCTCCCACTAGAACAGGTCGCTCGAGACCTCATCCAGCCTGGCCTTCAACACCTCCAGGGAGGGAGCAGTCACAACCTCCCTGGGCAACCTGTGACAGTGTCTCACCATCCACAGCCATGCTTAAGAGTGGCTATAAGGCTGCCAGCAGTAGCAGGAGGAACCAGCTTCACCTCATTTTGTGTCAACCAGCACAGAAGTCCATTTTCCCTAGAAAGCAGGGTGAGCAAACACCAAGTTTATTCCACCAGCCTGGTGAATTTCCACGGGAAGGGAACCTCAGAGCTATCTTCAGGTAAGATTATTCTGTCCCAAGCCCATCTTTTGCTCACTGGATTAGCAAACAAAAGCTGTCTCCAAACTCCCAGTCCCTAGAGAAGGGGCAAACTTTCTTCTGCCCTCTGCAGTGGCCAGCACTTTAGGATACTGAGGGAGGTGGTGTTGAGCTTTCAGTCTAAACCCTCTCTTAGTGTGGCCTGCCACATCAGATTGACAGCAATCAAGAAGCCACCAGCAACACTCTTGCAACAGAGCATCAAAGGATCATCATCTCTGACATGGAACTGTTGGAGCCAGTCCAGAGGAGCACCACAAAGATGCTGAGAGGGCTGCAGCAGCTCTGCTGTGAGGACAGGCTGAGAGAGTTGGGGCTCTGTAACCTAGAGAAGAGAAGGCTTCCAGGAGACCTTGGAGTAGCCTTCAAGTATCTGAGGAGAGACTGAAACTGGATGTTAGGAGGAAGTTGTTTGCAGTGAGGGTGGTGAGACACTGGCACAGGCTGCCCAAAATCCTCGTGGCCCTTCTCTGGACACGCTCCAGCATCTCCACATCCTTCTTGTCCCAGGGGCTCCAGAACTGGATGCAGTACTCCAGGTGGGGTCTCAGCAGAGCAGAGTAGAGGGGGAGAATCTCCTCCCTCCACCTGCTGGCCACACTTCTCTGGATGCAGCCCAGGCTCTGCTTGGCTTTCTGGGCTGCAAGTGCACACTGCTGCTTCATGTTGAGATTCTCCTCCACCAGCACCCCCAAGTCCCTCTCCTCAGGGCTGCTCTCAGTCACCAACCTGTATTTGTGCTTGGGATCCCTGATCACTGCAGCAGCTTGAACCAAAAGGGCCTTTAAAAGGTCCTTTCCCACCCAAAACACTCTCTGAATCCCCTTCTCCTCCCCCCACAGTGTGTGTCCAGCTCTTAAAGAAAAGAGAGACATGCACTGGAAGAAGGCAAAGGCCCAGGCCAGAGCTCACATCCAAGCCACACGCAGCCATGCAGCCCTCCCACAGAGAGCGAGGGCAGGACTAAGGAAAGAAAAAGAAGATTCAGCACTGCAATTAGAGACATTTGTCTTCTGTCTTCAATGTTTTAATTTGAACAGACATTTCTACTGTCATCCCAACATGTCTACAGCAAAGTTTACAGCCACTTGGTATCTGGGTTCCCCCCCCAAATGCCTAAGCAATTTGAGCCATGATAATTGTGGGGTTTGGGGGTGTTGGGGTTTTTTTTTTTTTTTTTTTTTTTTTTTTCTTTTCACTTTTTGTTTTGTTTGTGATACATTGAACACCACAGCAGCTAGAATTCTGTACACCTACCAACAGCACACAGCTCCCAGCCCTCTTCCTCAATTCTCTTCTCCCATCAAAGGCAGGAGTGAGGCAGCAGCCCAACCCAATCTGCAGCTGTCTGAAGTGCACTTGCTGCTAGGAGCTGGGTTAAAGGGGTACACAGCTCACACCAACCTACACCTGGGCACAAAGGGGGAGGCCAGCAGACTCCCCCCCACACCTCAGGCAGGGACCTGTGCACCACAGCACCTCCCAAGGCCTTTAGCAAAGCATACATTAGACGCTGATATGCTGCACAGTGCAATTTCAGGGTATATAGAGAGCATCAGATGCAACAGGGACAACAGTGCACTTAAACCGGTTGCCACATTCAAGAGTTAGGATCAGTACAATCAAAACATGGAAGGTAAATATTTCCCTTATGAAAACTGTGCAAGTTAGATCCCTCTTCCCTTTTGTTTGCTTGCTTGCTTGCTTGCTTGGAGTTTGTTCGCTGCCAATGGCAGAAATGTCCACGCTGACTGAGCCTGGAGTGTGGGGGTGAAGGGGGCAAAAAAAAAAAACAACCCCCTCAGCGTCCAGCTTGTGACACAAGGGTCTGCGTGCCAAGGGGCAGCAGCAGAGGTGTCCCCCAAGGCTGTAAGGCAGTGTCAAGACTGAAGAGCCAGAGCTGGGTGCTGCCACAGCTCAGGAAGATGCAGGGAAGCTGCAGACAAGAGTGCCAAGTGACTTCACGGGGTGGAGTCCAGCAGGTGGTCCCCTCTAAGAGGGAGCAGGTCGATCATTGCTGTTCAATATGCCAACAATCGCGAGGGGCACGCAGCTGAGCCATGCCTGGAGTGCTCTGCTGTGCCTTACACCAGGAACAACACAGCTGGAGCCTGTAAATCAAAAGGTTAAGACAGAATGTGCCAGCACTCTGACAGTCACCTCCCTGCACAGGGCTTGTCTCACCTCCCCCCAGCTGCAAACCCCTCCAGGACTGCTCCAGGTGAAAGTGATCATTTGCAGGTTAAAGCTTCACCCTCCCCTTTCTGCTGTTCAAAGTGGCAGGGGAGCTGGGGAAGAACCTGCGGTGGCTGCTCAGAAGACCACCAGCATTTTTTTCTCATGTGGAGGCTGTGATCCACACTGCCAGGAAGCCAAGGCAAGCACACAGCACTTGGGTGTGGATTCAGGGCCCGGAACAGAATTCGAGGAGGAAATGCCAGCTGAGAATTTTCTGCCTTTTGTTCTCTGTCACAGCTGGTTGCCCAATTTCCTCAGATGCCTGCAGCCTGCATGGGGGAGTAGAGCAGCCAAGAAATTAGATCTAAAAAAAAAAAAAGAAAAAAAAAAGAAGCCTCTCTGCTTCTCTATTATTTAGCTCAATATATAATTACTATGTTAGGGAATTACATAACCTTGGAGTGTGTTTTGTGTACAGACTGTTTTATGGGGAAAACAGTGCCTCTGGAATCCTACCCATCTGGCTAGGGATAATGCATGTCAGATGCACAAGGCTGATTCTGGTGGAGATACAAAAGCCAGCAGGGACAGAGCCCAGAGACAATTTTAAGGGTGAGCAATGATTTTAAGAGCTTCCACATTTGCAATCCACCCAGAAGGCAGCTCCAGAAAGCAGTTTTTGAAGGTGGGAGGAAGGCACAGGTGACTTGGTGCCTCCCTGGTGGTGCAGCAGAGGTCAGCAGCCACCCTGAGAGCATCAGGTTCACCAAGTGAACTAAAAAAAAAATAAAAAAAAAAATCAAACCTTGCTCACCAGACTGTCCCCCTCCAAGCCTAAAAAGAAACTGGTATGACAAGCAGGGGGAAATTATTCTTCTGGCTTAAGTGAGGAGTGGTTTAAAAAAAAAAAAGCATCTTTTAAAGTTTTCAACCAGGTGAGTTTTAAGTTAGTCGAGATGAAAAGAATTAAGGAACTAAGGACTGAAGAAAAAGGCATAAAGGTAGCACTTCATCACTCTACATAATTTCAGATAGAAGTTATATATAGAAGTTGTTTTAGTGCTTGTATGATATATAGAAGTTGTTTTAGTGCTTATATGATTTGTTTTTGCAGATGGCTCTCTAGATACTTCCAACTAAAAATCCTCCACTGTCACACACATCTAAGTCTTTATGTGAAGTGGCTCTTAAATAAAGTCTGCTCCATACCAAAACAGCAGAGAAGCTTCCAAAGGGCTCAGTGCTTGAGCCAGGGCAGTTCCACTCCTTTCAACAGAAGCAGGCTCACAGCAAGCACCTTTTCAGATAATCCCAGCCCCGTGCACCTGTGGTCGATTCAAGACTTCTCAGTTGTGCCCAGCTACCAATGGAATCAAGCTGAACAAGTGCCTGGGTGACTTGGATATTTCACACCACTCTTAGCTCTTGAAAGGAGAAATAATAATAATAATATATAAAAAAAAAATCCTCTGGGGAGATTGATTTGCTAAGAGCTGACTGCAGTCACAGAAACACAAAGATCAGCCACAAAACACAAAGTCACCGTGGAACAAAAAAAAAAAGAAAGCATAAAGTCTTTAAGCAGTTTTAGCAGCTACAAATCACCTAAACTAAATTTTTTTTTTTGTAGTGTGGTGGCCTCTTAAATCTGCAGCAGCAACCTGCCATGTTAGATCATCTTAACTCCTTTTGATGTTTCACAAAGTGTATTGGTAAGAGCATGAGAGGGAGAGGGAAAAAAAAAAAGAACAAAGAAAAATCACAGCAGGAGGAGCACATTTTTTGTTGAGCTGTAGATGAAGCTCTGCCCTTGCATTGCAGCAAGGCTGTGAACCTGTTCAAGTGCACACAACCAACCAGTGCAGGTTGAACTTCCCAAGGGAGGGGGAGCTTGACTCTAGCTTAAAAAGGACAGCACTGAGACACTGTTTTGCAAGTGAATGTCTCCACCAACTACTTAACCTTTCTGCTTTCCAGGTAGAATTAAAAAAGTCTGTTATTCCTTAGGAGGTTATTTGTCCATGAGAGACAACTCCACCCCAAGGTCATGGCTTAAACATTAGCAGCAGAATTCCCTACTCCAGTTCTGTATTGCACTGAGATTTCTGGCTCTGGTTTGGTATCGAAACTTACTGCTTCCCAAGCCAAGGCTTCAACACAAAATCCTTAGTGGTGAGGCCTACTGAGAAGGTCACAATCAACTGGTAGAGGATCACATCAACTGGTAGAACCTGTAGTTAAATGATGCCATTTTCTCTTTTCCTTTAGAGGATCACATCAGCTGGTAGAACCTGTAGTTAAATGATGCCATTTTCTCTTTTCCTTTAGAGGATCACATCAACTGGTAGAATCTGTAGTTAAATGATGCTATTTTCTGTTCTCCTTTAGAGGATCACATCAGCTGGTAGAACCTGTAGTTAAATGATGCCATTTTCTCTTTTCCTTTAGAGGATCACATCAGCTGGTAGAACCTGTAGTTAAATGATGCCATTTTCTCTTTTCCTTTAGAGGATCACATCAACTGGTAGAATCTGTAGTTAAATGATGCTATTTTCTGTTCTCCTTTAGAGGATCACATCAGCTGGTAGAACCTGTAGTTAAATGATGCCATTTTCTCTTTTCCTTTAGAGGATCACATCAGCTGGTAGAATCTGTAGTTAAATGATGCCATTTTCTGTTTTCCTTTGTTTGTTTGTTTGGTTGGTTTGGTTTTTATTTTTCCCCCTAGCAAACTGAAGAACTAAAGCTGCCTTACTCTTGGGAGAGAAAAAAAAATAAAATAAAGGTGCTTTCAGACAAAATACCTTTATCTAGCTGCACATAACTTCCTATTTTAATGCTGTTGAGTGTTTAGAGAGTTCAAGAAAACCAGGAAAAAAAGTCCCAAATTAGCTTGAAGCATCCCTTTCTCTTGGCCCATCCTGGTCATCCATGCAGTTTGTGGGTGGAGGTAAGAGGTCCACCTTCTGCTGACGCCGTACACACGACTTGCAGAACAAAAGCTGCTGAGAGAGAGGATGCTATGCCCAGTTGTGTGTTTCTTCTGTAAACAAAACCAGAAACCCCCTCCCAGAAAGCTGGGAGGGGCATATTGAGAAGTGAAGGTTTCAGCAGTGGGAGAACTGAGGGTGAGCTGTACCCAGAGGACTCTGCGATGCATGCACTTTCCACCGGCAGTCTTTAAGGTGAAGGGGGAGCAGAAAGGAAAGCCCTGAGGCAAAAAAAAAACAGCCCTGCCCAGCTCACAGGTTCTCTTGCATCCTGTCATCCGTTTCCATCTCTGCCAGCTGCCGCCTCAGTGCGTTAACCTTTGCCTGAAGTTCCTTGTTGTATTTTATGATGTTGATCATTTCCTCCTGGGCTTCATCTAAGAACTTGGAAGGCCTGTTCCACCGGAGAAAGACACCTGCAAGGCCAGACACAAGGCAAGTCAGAAGGGTTTCTGGTAGGAGGATGTGGTGGTCTGGCAGTTCCCCACCCCCACTGTGAAACTGCCCAGGCTAGAACTTGGCCAGCCCTGCTTGGAGGTGTTCAAGGCCAGGTTAGATGAGGCCTTGAGTGACCTGTTCTAGTGGGAGGTGTCCCTGCCTATGGCACAGGGGGGTTGGAACGGGATGAGCTTTGAGGTCCCCTCCAACCTAAACCATTCTGTGATTCTATTCATCTGCTTTTGGCAGATGAAGTTGCCAAACCATTGTCCATTGTATTTGAAAGGTGATGGCAGACTGGTGAAATTCCTGCTGACTGGCAAAAGGCAAACATAACACCTATCTTCAAGAAGGGAAAAAAGGACAACCCTGGGAACTACAGACCAGTCAGCCTCACCTCTGTGCCTGGCAAGATCATGGAGCAGATCCTCCTGAAGGCTCCGCTAAGGCAGATGGCAAACAAAGCAGAGGTGCTTGATGCCAACCAGCAATGGCTTCACCAAGGGTAAATCATGCCTGACTAATTTGGTGGCTTTCTATGATGAAGTCACAGCAGCAGTGGACAAGGGAAGGGCAACTGATGGCATCTACCTAGATCTAAGAAAGGCCTTTGACTCTGTCCCACATGACATCCTGGTCACCAAACTGGAAAAACA
>VWZI01019850.1:26444-64314 GCA_013396835.1 Psilopogon haemacephalus
TGGCAGAGGTTGCCCAGGGAGGTTGTGGCTGCTTCCTCCCTGGAGGTGTTGAAGGCCAGGCTGGATGAGTCCTTGAGTGACCTGATCTAGTGGGAGGTGTCCCTGCCTATGGCACAGGGGGATTGGAACTGGAAGAGCTTTGAGGTCCCTTCCAACCTAAACCATTCTGTGATTCTATGTTTCTATCTTGAACTACAGCAACATGCTCAGAGCCCCACTCAGCTTGACCTGCAGTGGGTCCAGGGATGAGACACCTAACACCTCTCTGGGCAACTTGTGGGGCAGTGTCTCACCACCCTCAGTGTAAACAATTTTCCTTCTCTCTAGTCTGAACCTTTCCTCTTTCAGTTGAAAACCATCACCCTTTGTCCTGTTTCAACAGGCCCTGTCGGCCATGCTTCTTCTGGAGCAGTCCAGGATATGGTTGGTCTGGGTTGCAAGTGGACACTGCCAGCTCATGTCCAGCTTTTCATCCACCAGTACCCACAAAGATGATCCAAGGGCTGTAGCACCTCTGCTATGAGGACAGGCTGAGGGAGCTGGGGTTCTTCAGCTGGGAGAAGACTCCAGGGAGACCTTAGAGCAGCCTTCCAGTACTTGAAGGGAGCATACACAAACACTGGAGAGGGACTTTTCCTAAGGGTGTCTAGAGACAGGACGAGGGGGAATGGCTTTAAGCTGAGGGAGAGTAGGTTTAGACTGGATCTTATGAAGAAGTTCTTCTGTATGAGGGTGGTTAGACTCTGAAATAGGTTGACCAGAGTGGCTGTGAATGCCTTCTCCCTAGAGGTGTTCAAGGCCAGGATGGATGAGGCCTTGAGCAGTCAAGCCCAGTTGTGAGATATCCCTGACCATGACAGGGAGGTTAAGCAGATGATCTCTGAGGTCACTTCCAACCAGAGCCATTCTATGAACCCCAGATTCTTCTCTACAGGGCTCAACCCTTTCATCCCCTGGCCTGTGATGATACCAAGGATTGCCCTAACCCAGGTGCAGATATACATCAGACCAACCCATATTCAGTCTCCACCATCCCTGCTTGCTTCACTGTAGCTAACTCTTGGAGAAGATGGGCTGGAGAAAGTCCTGCAGTAGGGCATCCACTGCACACAGATTATCCTGGCCAACACAGCTGGTAATGGAGAAAGAGAACTCCTGGCTGATACAGGACAAAACCATCAGGCCTGCAGGACACCTATGGGTCAGGCTACATCACTGCAGAAATACCATGCTGAGAAGTGAAATAGCAACAGGAAGGAAGGCTCCCTGGTCTGGGTTGATACAGGACAAAACCATCAGGCCTGCAGGACATCTATGGCTCAGGCTATATCACTGCAGAAATATCATGCTGAGAAGTGAAATAGTACCAGGAAGGCTCCCTGGACTGGGTGGATACAGGACAAAAACATCAGGCCTGCAGGACACCTATGGGTCAGGCTATATCACTGCAGAAATACCATGCTAAAAAGTGAAATAGCACCAGGAAGGCTCCCTTGGTCTTAGAATCATAGAATCAGTCAGGGTTGGAAAGGACCACAAGGATCAGCCAGTTCCAACCCCCTGCCATGCCCAGGGACACCCTACTCTACATCAGGCTGCCCACAGCCTCTGCCAGCCTGGCTGCAAACACCTCCAGGGATGTGGCTCCAACCACCCTTCTGGGCAACCCATTCCAGGCTCTCACCACTCTCATGCTGAACAACTTCCCCCTCACATTCAATCTGAATCTCCCCATCTCCAGCTTTGCTCCATTCCACCTAGTCCTGGCACTACCTGAGAGCCTAAAAAGTCCCTCCTCAGGTTTTCTGTAGGCCCCCTTCAGATACTGGAAGGCCACAAGAAGGTCACCTGGGAGCCTCCTCTTCTCCAAACTTAACAGCCTCCACTCTTTCAGTCTCTCCTCATAGCAGAGGTGCTGCAGCCCTCTGATCATCCTCGTGGTCCTTCTCTGGACATGCTCCAGCACGTCCACTCCAGCATATCACTACAGAAATACCCTGCTCAGAAGCGAAATAGTACCAGGAAGGTTCCCTGGCATTTCAGCAAAGCTCAGAAAAAGAAAGCATGGTGCCTCTGGTGGGGGGAGCACATGCCACAAATATTTTGGAACAGGCTTCAAAGGGAGTGAAATCACCATCGACTGGCACAGAGCAGAGGCAGCAGGAGTGAGCAGTTCAGAAGCTTGCCAAGCACCAACAACCCCCACAGCTGCCTGTAACACAGCAAGCCTGGCTTACCTTCCCAGAGCTGCAGGCTCTGCGGGGCAACTGAGGGCCAGATGACCAAGCTGTTGGCCTCGAAAAGAGGGTTCTGGAACTTGCTCAGCTCCTCAGACCTGTTCACCCAGGACCACAGGGACATAGTCTTTTGTGGCAGCTTCAGTTTGGACCTAAACAAAGGCAAAGAAACAAGTCAGCTTTCACTTTCATACTGTAAAGACTCATCTGCAATCTCAAACACAAATACAGGCTGGATGGTGAGTGGCTGGAGAGCAGCTCTGAGGGAAAGAACCTGGGGATCTGGGTGGATGAGAAGCTCAACATGAGCCAACAGTGTGCACACACAGCCCAGACAGCAACTGTGTGCTGGGCTGCAGCAAGAGAAGCATTACCAGAAGGGCAAGGGAGGGGATTCTCCCCCTTTACTCTGCTCTCCTCAGACCCCACCTGCAGTACTGTGTGCAGTTCTGGAGCCCCCAGCACAGGAAGGACATGGAACTGCTGGAGAGAGTCCATAGGAGGGCCACGAAGATGATCAGAGGAATGGAGCACCTCTGCTATGAGGACAGCCTGAGAGAGTTGGGGCTTTTCAGCCTGGAGAACAGAAGGCTTTGAGGAGACCTTATAGTGGCCTTCCAGTATCCGAAGGGAGCCTACAAGAAGACTGGGGAGGGACTATTGACAAGGTCTTGTAATGAGAGGACAACGGGGAATGGGTTCAAACTGGTGGAGGGGAGATTTGAACGGGATGTTAGGAGAAAGTTCTTCACAGTGAGGGTGATGAGACACTGAAATAGGTTGCCCAGGGAGGCTGTGGCTGCTCCCTCCCTGAAGGTGTTCAAGGCCAGGCTGGATGAGGCCTTGAGTGATCTGATCTAGTGGGAGGTGTCCCTGCCTATGGCACAGGGGGGTTGGACCTGGATGATTTTTGAGGTGTCTTCCAACCTAAAACATTCTATGATTCTATGATCTTAGTTCTGTCAGAACCCCACAAGCTTTCCCATGTGCTGCTCCTCAGGCAATTCAAACTAATCCCTGCAGCATCTCTCACCAGCATGGCACAAGGTGTAAATCTAAAGCACTTCACTCAGCCTGGCTGGTTTCAAAGAAAAGATGAGGAAAACTCATTTGTAAGCTGGGTGGAAGTTGCCTGCCTTCTGTCCAGACGAAGAATCAGCCACTCCCCAAAGCGGTTTGGCTGCCAGGTTCTGAAGTGGATTGAACTCTCTGTTAACAGAGATCTGGGAGGTGTGGTAGGTTTGCATCACGGCAGGGTGAAGGTGCAGCTCTCAGAGAACATTAAAGCAGTGCCCTTGCTTGATTTGTGCGATGGGCACGTCTGGTTAGGTCCCTCTGGTGGCAGCAAGCATCACAGCAGAGTCAAATCTGCTGCTGTCCTGGATCAGACCCACCTCCAGGAGTTTCACAGGGGTCTCTTCTCCTTAGGTTCTGGCAAACCTCATCCTGCACTCACAAACGGAACTGCCACCCAGAGAGGAGATTTATCATCTCTGGGAATAGCTCAGACAGCAGGAGCTTAACATCAAACCTCTCTGTGCTTTCAGGCTGACACATGGAGATGTGACAGGCAGGTTGCTCCACATAACATTTAATACTCTTTCAGATTTCATCTTACTGGTTCCAAGTCTAACTTGGTTTGTAGATGTCTGGTTTAGCAGCACTGCACAGGACAGAAGAGTCTCTTCTAAGCAAAGATTATTTTAAGGGCAGGGAGGTCCAAGGGAAGTTTTAAATCTCCTTTCTTATCTGCTTAAGGTTTTTCCTTCCACTTGTTCTCTGAGGTGACTTCCAACTTAAACCATTCTATGATTCTACGATTCAGTGCTCTTCAGCTAAGCAGGAGACCATCAGACATAGAATCACAGAATGGTTTAGGTTGGAAGGGACCTCAAAGATCATCCAGTTCCAACTACCCTGTGCCATAGGCAGGGACACCTCCCTCTAGAACAAGTCACTCAAGGAGTCATCCAACCTGGCCTTCAACATCTCCAGGGAGGGAGCAGCCACAACCTCCCTGGACAACCTGTGCCATTGTCTCACCACCCTCACTGCCAAGAACTTCCTCCTAACATCCAGTTTCAATCTACCCTCTGCCAGTTTAAACCCATTCCCCCTTGTCCTGTCATTACAAGACCTTGTCAATAGTCCCTCCCCAGCCCTCCTGTAGGCTCCCTTCGGATATTAGAAGGCTACTCCAAGGTCTCCTGGAAGCCTTCTCTTCTGGCAACAGACCTGCCAAGTTCAAAAGAGGAACCCAAAACTCTCTGGCAGGTGCCATTTGCCATGGGAGTCTCCAGTCCTCCCAAGCTCCACCCTGTTTACTGCTCCCAGCAGCCCTTCTAGTCAGGATATGCCTAAAGCTGCCTCACTGGTGCAGCACAGCAGCCAACCCAGGCTAAGATTCAGAACCTAGGTGCTGGTCTGCTCAAGAACCTCAACTGTCACAAGCTTGTAAGCAAGCTCAAGCACGAACTTACTGAACCACAGAATCACTGAGGCTGGAAAAGGCCTTTAGAGTTGTGTTGGTTTGAGCTAATTGGAGAATTGGAGTGAGAAATTAGACTATTTGCTGAGAGAGAAATAAATTCAGTGTGTCACTTCACCGAGTTTTACTGAGAAGAAAGAAAAAAAAGTTGTTTTAAGAACTGTTCTCAAAACAACCAGATTAGTTTTTTGCTTCTGTCTGTGCTGGCTGCAGCCGCTCTCTCCTTTGTCTCTCGGTATTGGTAGCTAATTCAGAGTAAAACTACTAAAACTACTAACTCCTTCCCATTACTAATCTCTCTGGCCAATCTTCAGCTTATCTGCAGCATCAACAGGTGGTGAGATAAGGCTGGGGAAGGGGGGGAAAGGTGGTAGGGGGGGTTTGGTTACCCTCTCTTGGGGATTTTGGTCTCTGGGAGGGCTGTGGTGTCTGTATTACCTTTTCACTGTATATATCTGTAAATATCTGTTATATCCTGTAAATATTTGCTTGTCTATTGTGCATTGCTGTAAATATAAAGCTTCATTTATCAACTTCCAGTGTTTTCTGAGTTTTAGCCGGGGTTTATTAAGGTGGTGGGGGGCAAGTAACTGCTAACCCACTACAAGAGTTCAGCCACTAACACTGCCAAGTCCACATCCCTCAGCACCACACCTACACATCTTTTAAATACCTCCAGGGATGGCAACTCCACCACTTCCCTGGGCTGACTGAAAGGGCTCCAAACTGAACCCTGGAAACCTCATTCTCACCAACCTTTCATTTTCATTGTTGCCCAGGAAAGTCCCAAACTGGGAGGCATAAGCATGTTCGAAGAGCATGATGAGGAACTGCTCGTTGAACTCGAAGGAGCAGGGGAACTGACGAAGGATT
This sequence comes from Psilopogon haemacephalus, assembly GCA_013396835.1. Classification (NCBI taxonomy): domain Eukaryota; kingdom Metazoa; phylum Chordata; class Aves; order Piciformes; family Megalaimidae; genus Psilopogon; species Psilopogon haemacephalus. Next base: position 32,043 of record VWZI01019850.1, read on the forward strand.
TGCCACACACAGTCCAAAAAGAGGAGGAACACTGGGGCCTCCCACTTCTGCTTGCTGTTGGAGTAGGCTGACTGGGCACAACGCTGCTGAAAAGGGTGGCCAGCCTGGAAGGGAGAATCAGAGACAGCATCACACACAAAGCACAAGCAGCAGCAGAGGCTTCACAGCGAGTTCTGGACACGCAGCTCTGCTCTTGCTGCTCTTCCCTGCAGCTGTCATCTTGTTGAGCATCCAGTGGTAGCAACCATGGGCAGCTCTGCTGCCTGTTTCAGGTTCTGTAAATAGCTCTCTGTTTGGTCAGAGAATGTTACCAAGAACAAACAGGTACAGGTGCACTGAAGGACAAGGCTGAGGATATCAGCTGCAGAAGCACAAAGAGTAAAACTAAGCTATGAGGACAGGCTGAGAGAGTTGGGGCTTTTCAGCCTGGAGAAGAGAAGGCTTTGAGGAGACCCTCTGTTCCCCCTTGTCCTGCCACTTGGGCACCACTGGAAAGTGTCTGGTCCCATCCTCCTGACATCCACCCTTTAGATACTGAGAATATTCCTTCTCAGTCTTTGGGGGTTCTTTTGCTTTTTAGACTAAGCAGCACTAGGTCTCTCAGCCTTTCATTGTCAGAAGAATGCTCCACTCCCCTCATCATCTTTGCAGCCCTCCTCTGGACTCCTTCCAGTAGCTCCTGGACAAACAACTCAGTTAATGATGTTGCCTTTACGGCAGCAGCCATTCACACTAGGCAGGGCTGCAAGGGGTTTAAACTGGAAGAGGAGAGATCTAAACTGGATCTTAGGAAGAAATTATTTACAGTGAAGGTGGTGAGACACTGGCATAGGTTGCCCAGGGAGGCTGTGGCAGGGCTGCAAGGGGCAATGGGTTTAAACTGGAAGATGAGAGATTTAAACTGGATCTTAGGAAGAAATTATTTACAGTGAAGGTTGTGAGACACTGGCATAGGTTGCTCAGGGAGGCTGTGGTTGCTCCCTCCCTGGAGGTGGTCAAGGCCAGATTGGATGAAGTTTTGAGCAACCTGTTCTAGTGAGAGGTGTCCCTGCCTATGGCAGGAGGTTGGAAGTAGATGTGTGGGGGGTTGCAACTGGATGAGCTTTGAGGTCCCTTCCAACCTAAACCACTCTATTCTATGATTCCAAGGCCCAGCCTGCTGCTGCCTCTCAGTCTGTTTCTCAACGCGACTGCCACGGGAACAGATGGACATTTTCTCCACAGGCACTCCTTACCTGCAGCCACTCCCTCACAACAAGAGATTCAAAGCCACGTATGGTCCTGCATCTTGGATCTAAGATGATCTGTGCCAGAGAAGTCACCTGGAGTGTTGAATCTGTTCCTTCAGTCCCGTGTACTAACACCGATGCACCTTCCCTGTGAAGCGAAGGAGGAAAGGGACAGGAGTGTGAATGAGCAGAACACATCCCAAAGATCTAACACAGCTCCATGCTTTGCTGGCTCTTTACTCCTTCTTCCTTCCCCTTCCCACACAGAAGCACAGCACCTTCTCCAAGCTGGATCCTCACCCACACTAACTAGGGCTCTGCATCACCAAAAGCTAAGCATTCTGGCCACAGGGATGGAAGATGCACAGAGAAGCCTTTTCTGTGATTCTGGCCACATTCAGTTGGTGCCCTTTTGAGTTAGAGCATGGGAATGCACCTCAGAGTCTGCTTGTGTCACTTAACTGGGTTGTTAAGGGTTGTGAAGTCTTCCCACAAGCACTGCAATGTAGAATGATCACCCCCACACCAAATGCTCTGCAAAGCAAAACTATGACAGTTTTGCTCAGTTTTCCTCAAATTGGAGTTTACTAAAAAAAAAAAGAAACAAAACAAACAAAACACAAAGTAAGCTAAAGAGACAGTTTAGGAGAAAGAACAGGTAGAGCTTAGCCTCCAGAAAGGCAACAGAGTCAGTGTGCTGAGCTTGTCAAAGAGCCAGCACAAAGGCTCCTCACTCAGCAGCCAGCATGAGTGACTCAGCAGAATACAGTGATGAGAATTTGGGGCAGGAAGGTTTTGCACGCAGTAAGACACTCCCATGCTGTTACACCCCTCCCAGTCCAGTACAGACTGTCCAGGACAGCTGATTCTCTCCCCCTCTTATCTATCCTAGGCTGCATTTGAATACATCATCAGAATCCCACTGGTGGGCTGCTGGGTGAGGGACTGGATGGTAGCAAATGACATCCAATGGCAATGACATCCCAAACCTTGGTCAAGTGTTGCTCTCCTGCCAAAATCCTTACACCTAGAAAAGAAATTAACTGCAGGTTGTGCTCAGCAGAATAGAATCTTTTAGGTTGGAAAAGACCTTTAAGACCACTGAGTCTGGCCATAGACCCAGCACTGCCAGGTCACAGCTAAGCCATGTCCCTTGGTACCACAGCTACACAGCTTCTAAACTCCCCCAGGGATGGTCACTCCACCACTTGCCTGGGCAGCTTGTTCTTGACAACACTTTCAGTGTTGTCACACTGAAATTGTGAAGAAATTGTTCCTAATGGCCAACCTAAGCCTTCTCTGGTGCAACTTGAGGCTGCTTCCTCTTGTTCTATCAGTTTGGAGAAGAGACCAACATCTGCCTCACTGCTTGTAGTCAGCAAGGAGGTCTCCCCTCAGCCTCCTTTTTACCAGGCTAGGCAAGCCCAGTTCTCTCAGCCACTCTTCCCAAGACTTGTGTTCTAGAACATTCTCCAGCTCTGATGCCTTTCTTTGTGCATGCTCCAGCACCTCAAAGTCCTTCTTAGAGCGAGGGGCCCAAAACTGAACCCAGTATTCAAGGTGCAGCCTCCTCAGTGTTAAGTACTGAGGGATGATCACTGCCCTGGTCCTGTTGGCCATACTATTGCTGATCCAGGGCAGAAGCATTTGGTGCAGAAATCCAAGGTAAGCAGCAAAGCATGGGTAACAAACATCAATCTGGCAAATCCTGAATGTATTATTTAGTTTTTGAAGTGAACAGTAGAAAAAAGCTCTTAATCTGTGTGACATCTTTGTCTACAATCCCATGTCTAAAACAATTCCATCTTTATGGGGTATAGATAATCTCCAGGTACTTTCCCTCCTCCTATCTCAGGCAGTGGCAGACAAAAAGGTAATTTAATAGAATCATAGAATGGTTTAGGTTGGAAGAGACCTCAAAGATCATCCAGTTTCAATCCCCCTGTGCCATAAGCAGGGACACCTCCCACTAGAACAGGATGCTCAAGACCTCATCCAACCTGGTCTTCAGCATCTCCAGGGAGGGAGCAGCCACAACCTCCCTGGGCAACCTGTGCCAGTGTCTCACTACCCTCACTGCAAACAACTTTCTCCTAACATCCACTTTCAATCTCCCCTCTGCCACTTTAAACCCATTCCTCCTCATCCTCTCATAACAAGACCTTGTCAGTAGTCCCTCCCCAGCCTTCTTGTAGGCCACCTCAGATATTGGAAGACTACTCTAAGGTCTCCTGGAAGCCTTCTCTTCTCCAGGCTGCAGAGCCACAACTCTCTCAGCCTGTCCTCAGAGCAGAGCTGCTGCAGCCCTCTCAGCATCTTCGCGGCCTCCTCTGGACTAGCTCAAACAGTTCCATGTCCTTCTTGTGTTGGGGGCTCCAGAACTGCACACAGTACTGCAGGTGGGGTCTGAGGAGAGCAGAGCAAAGGGGCAGAATCCCCTCCCTTGCCCTGCTGCCCACAGCTGCTCTTGCTGCAGCCCAGCACACAGTTGCTGTCTGGGCTGCACTCACACTGCAGCCTCATCTTGGGCTTTTCATTGCCCCACACCTCTAGGTCTTTTTCCTCAGGGCTGCTCTCAGCCATTCCCCACACAGCCTGGAGCTATGCTTGGGATTGTGCCCACTCAGGTGCAGGACCTTACACTTGGCCTTGTTGAATGTCATGAGGTTGGCCTGGGCACACCTCTGCAGCCTGTGCAGCTCCCTCTGGATGGATCCCTGCTCTCCAGCAAGTCGACTGTGCCACACAGCTTGGTGCCATCTGCAAACTTGCTGAGGGCGCACTGATTCCTCTGCCCATGGCACTGACAAAGATGTTCAACAGCACTGGGCCCAGCACTGACCCCTGAGGGATACCACTTGATTCCAGGTGGACACTGTGCCCTTGATCACCACTCTCTGCCTGCCACCATCCATGGTCCAAGCACATTTGTGAATCACAGAGTCACAGACCGGTGTGGGGGTTGGAAGTGACCTCTGGAGATCTAATCCAACCAGGTTCACTCAGTGCAAGCAGCACAGGATGGCATTCAGGCAGCTGCAAAGGCTACCTGCTAGCCTATGCACTCCTCCAAGTGGGGCTCAGCAGGATAACACCAGTTTCACTTCTCATCTTTCAGGTCCCAAACCTTTAATTTGCTGCAATGCCTGTCCCAGTCGTTCCTCCCCCATGGCAAATATTACTGAACGCTTCTTATCAGCTCAGCTACAATCTCTAAGCCCTGAAAGAGGTGAGCCAGGAACCCCATGCTGAGCTGGCCTAACACAGCTTTAGGTAAACAGAAGGAAATAAAAAAAAACAAACCAAAAAAACCCACAAAACCAAGCAAAGCTGAGATAAAAATGATGAAATTGCCCACTGCCCAAACAAGCCAGAGGAGTTTCGTCACCAATGTTTCTCATTATACAGAAGCAGGAAGGAATTACAGATAAAAGCTGTTGAACAAGAGCAATCCTGTTCTGGCAGGGTCAATAATGAAAAAGGCACTGCCAGTGCTTTCAAAAAAGCACAGCAGCTCAGATTTTAATGCAGCAAGGCCTTTTTTTTTCCTCCTGCAGTGAGACTGTATTTCAGCCTACATTCCCTAGCTGGTAGGAAAGGGGGAAAAAAAAAAAAAAAAAAGTAGGTTTTTCCCTCAGTTTTGAGAAGGGCTTTCCCCTCTCAGAGCTACAAAGAAAGCAGATTCAGACCCATCCAACACCCTGGGCTAGGTTTTGGGCTCTCCAGCCTGAGGTCTTGAAACAAGTTAGCCAAGCCAGCAGTATTTATTAAAGGGATGTCAGGTTAAAAGAGGTCAGAAGCACTTAGAAGGGATGAAGATAATTGCTTAGACAGGACTAGGGGGATAAAAATTTCAAGAGGAAAAAGCACTGAACCAAAATGCCTGGGGGAAAGCAAGGAAATGCTGTTGCTTTGATCTACTCTAGGAGCGAGCTGTATTGGAGACTTTCAGCTGCAAAAAGAAAGAATTTGGGTTTCTTTAAAGCCTGTGTTTCCATTTTTCTAGGCTAACAAACAGCACTTCAGGTAGGGCACATTCTAACCTAAACCTTCAATAAAACAGAATCAGTTAGATTGGTTGCATTAGAGACAGGAATATACCTGAGCCAGATGATCTAACATCTACCAAACAGCACTTCAGGTAGGGCACATTCTACCCTAACCTTCAATAAAACTAAACCTGGAGTACTGTGTGCAGTTCTGGAGCCCCCAGCACAAGAAGGACATGGGACTGCTGGAGAAGAGTCCAGAGGAGGGCCACAAAGATGATCAGAGGGATGGAGCACCTCTGCTATGAGGACAGGCTGAGGGAGCTGGGACTTTTCAGCCTGGAGAAGAGAAGGCTTTGAGAAGACCTTGTAGCAACCTTCCAGTATTTGAAGGGAGCCTACAGGAAGGCTGGGGAGGGACTGTTGACAGGGTCTTGTAATGACAGGACGAGAGGAATGGGTTTAAACTGGCAGAGGGGAGATTGAAACTGGATGTTAGGAGGAAGTTCTTCACAGTGAGGGTGGTGAGACACTGGAACAGGTTGCCCAGGGAGGTTGTGGCTGCCCCCTCCCTGGATGTGTTCAAGGCCAGGCTGGATGAGGTCTTGAGCATCCTGATCCAGCGGGAGGTGTCCCTGCCTATGGCACAGGGGGGTTGGAACTGGATGATCTTTGAGGTCTCTTCCAACCTAAACCATTCTATGATTCTAAATCAGTTAGATTGGTTGCATCAGAGACAGGAACATACCTGAACCAGATGATCTAACATCTATTTTTAGCCAAGACTTCCTCTCTCAGGCTTGTCCTTCTGAAAAAAGGCAGGGGTGATTTACTGGAGGAACATTCCTTAGGCATGGTGAAAGAGTACCTTGCCTGGGTACAAAATCAGTTCATGGTGGCCAGTTACTGACACTTCACAGGATCACAGGATGTTAGGGGTTGGAAGGGACCTCTGGAGAGCTGAGTGCCACCCTCCTGCCAGAGCAGGAACATAATCTAGTGCAGGTCACACAGGAACACATCCACACAGGCCTTGAAAGTCTCCAGAGAAGGAGACTCCACAATCACTCTAGGGAGTCTGTGCCAGTTCTCCATGACCCTTACAGTAAAGGAATTCTTCCTCATGTTGAGGTGAAACTTCCTGTGCTGTAGTTTACATCCATTGCCCCATGTCTGACCACAGGGTGCAGCTGGGAAGAGTTGGTCCCCTCCTTCCTGACCCTCAGCCCTCAGATATTTATAAAGACTTTTAAAATCTCCTCTCAGTCTTCTCCAGACTGAGCAGCCCCAGGTCCCTCAGCCTCTCCTCACCAGGCAGTGCTCCAACCCCTTCATCATCTTTGCAGCCATCTGCTGGACTCTTTTGAGCAGATCCCTGTCTCTCTTCAGCTGGGGAGCCCAAAACTGAATGCAGTATTGCAGGTGAGGTCTCACCAGGGCAGAGTAGAGGGGGAGGAGAACCTCCCTCAACCTGCCAGACACACTCCTCTTAATGCACCCCAGGATCCCATTTGCTTTCTTGGCCACAAGAGCACATTGCTGTGCCATGAAGAGCTTCTCATCCACCAGGACTACCAGGTCCTTCTCCATAGGAAATGTGGAAATAGAGGTGAGCAGAATGAGGAAAAGGGATAGGGGCAGAATGAGGAAGGGAGCAAGAACAGGAATGGTTGGAAGAGACCTCCAAGCTCATCCAGTCCAACCTAGCACCCAGCCCTATCCAATGGCACTAAGTGCTCCATCCAGTCTTTTCCCAGCTTTCCCTCAGCAGTAAGTCAGAAATGCAAGGTTTTCTGAAAAAGAATATTTACCTATCAATACACTGTGCTGCTAGACAAGCTGCAGTTAGTATCTCCTTGATGTGAGTCAGCCAGTTAGAAGCTTCCAGCTTACTGAGCCAGCGGTCCATATTGTGTGACTGGTCATTACAGGCTTCCACAAGCTTGATGAGGCTTTCCTGCAGAATATTAAACCTTTGGGAAAAGCAAAAAAAAACCCAAACATTGACATCAGCAGCAGCTCCACAGCAGGCAGGGCAGGGTGCTCACAAAAATACAGTGACCCCCCCAAAATAAAGCACCACAATTTACTCTGCTCTCATCAGACCCCATCTGCAGTACTGTGTGCAGTTCTGGAGCCCCCAGCACAAGAAGGACATGGAACTGCTGAAGTAGGTCCAGAAGAGGGCCACGAAGATGAGGCTGGAGCACCTCTGCTATGAGGACAGGCTGAGAGAGATGGGGCTTTTCAGCCTGGAGAAGAGAAGGCTTCCAGGAGACCTTGGAGTAGCCTTCCAATATCTGAAGTAGCCTATAAGGCTGGGGAGGGACTATTCACAGGGTCTTGTTATGACAGGACAAGGGGGAACGGGTTCAAACTGGCAGAGGGGAGATTTAAATGGGATGTTAGGAGAAAGTTCTTCACAGTGAGGGTGGCGAGGCACTGTAACAGCTTGCCCAGGGAGGTTGTGGCTGCTCCCTCCCTGGAGGTGTTCAAGGCCAGGCTGGATGAGGTCTTGAGCGACCTGATCTAGTGGGAGGAGTCCCTGCCTGTGGCAGGGTGTTGGAACTGGCTGATCTTTGCGGTCTCTTCCAACCTAAACCATTCTATGATTCTATAATTTCAAAACGTTATGAGCCTGCACAAGGGATGATCCCTCATCCAGCAAACCTGCTGGCACTGGTAATCATAGAATCCAGACAGGGAGCAGCCACAACCTCCCTGGGCTACCCATTCCAGTGTCTCATCACCCCCACTGGAAAGAACTTCTTCCTAACATCCAGTTTCAATCTCCCTTCTGCCAGTTTAAACCCATCCCTCCTCGTCCTCTCATTACAAGACCTTGTCAATAGTCTCTCCCCAGCCCTCCTGTAGGCTCCCTTCAGATATTGGGAGGCTACTCCAAGGTCTCCTGGAAGCCTTCTCTTCTCCAGGCTGCCGAGCCCCAATTCTCTCAGCCTGTCCTTCCTCCTAACATCCAGTTTCGACCTCTCCTCTGCCAGTTTAAACCCATTCCTCCTTGTCCTGTCATTACAAGACCTTGTCAATAGTCCCTCCCCAGCCCTCCTGTAAGCACCCTGCAGATTCCTTACAGAGGCAAACACTTTGTGGCACTATTATTTGCAAGCCTACAAAGGGGAGCAGAGAGGAGAACCTGTGTGATTGCACCCACCTCTCAATACACTTGTGAATCCTCCTCCACTGGGGATAGTGTGCTTCTTGTTCAAAGCCCCCTCCTTTGGCCCTGGCCTGCTGGGCAACATTCAGTGACCTTGTATCAATGATGTAGCCACGCTTGCCGGGCCGCAGGGTGGCGTTGATCAGCTTCTCATCTTCCTTACACCGCCTCCCGTTGGTACCTGTGAGGGGCTGGCTGCTTCTCATCATCACCTGTGGGGACAAACAGCCATCAGCCAAACACTGGAAGCAGAGACTTGAGACTGAAAGCAGCTGAGAACCTGAGCTCCAAGCCAAGAATGGTGATATAACACCTCTAATATTTGCCTTCTGTATGTTTTTTATTTGATGAAGTTCATAGAATGGTTTAGGTTGGAAGGGACATCAAAGCTCATCCAGTTCCAACCACCCTGTGCCATAGGCAGGGACACCTCCCACTAGAACAGGTCACTCAAGACCTCATCCAGCCTGGCCTTGAACATCTTCAGGGAGGGAGCAGCCACAACCTCCCTGGGCAATCTGTGCCAGTGTCTCACCATCCTCACTGTGAAGAACTTCCTCCTAACATCCAGTTTCAATCTTCCCTCTGCCAGTTTAAACCCATTCCTCCTTAGCCTGTCATTACAAAACCTTGTGAATAGTCCCTCCCCAGCTTTCCTGTAGGCCCCCTTCAGATACTGGAAGGCTACTCTAAGGTCTCCTGGAAGCCTTCTCTTCTCCAGGTTGCACAGCCCCAACTCTCTCAGCCTGTCCTCAGAGCAGAGCTGCTGCAGCCCTCTCAGCATCTTGGTGGCCTCCTCTGGACTCTCTCCAACACTTCAACATCCTTCTTGTGTTGGGGGCTCCAGAACTGCACACAGTACTGCAGGTGGGGTCTGAGGAGAGCAGAGCAAAGGGGCAGAATCCCTTCCCTTGCCCTGCTGCCCACAGCTTCTCTTGCTGCAGCCCAGCACACAGCTGCTGTCTGGGCTGTGTGTGCACAAGTTAAACACCTCCAATTTTTTTAGGACTGCAATACTGCTTCAGGAATAGGTCTTTTGGCTTTGCCTTATAAATAAGGTCCTTTAGTGTCCCTTTTTCACTGAATGGTCTAATAACCAGTGCTGAAGATTCATTGGCAGTGGCAAAAGTGACTTTGTAAATATAGAGATGAGAAGAGGAAGAAAGTAGTTTCACAGCATACTTTAAGTCTTTGTCACACAAGTATTTATCAGGGCCAAGATCAGCCCAGCTTAACACCAGACGTGGTAGAGCAGACAGGCTGGAGGGCAGGAATGGCATCCAGAGGGACCTGGACAGGCTGCAGAGGTGAGCACAAGCCAACCCCAGGAGGTTCAACAAGGCCAATTGTAAGGTCCTGCAGCTGGGTCGAGGCAATGCCAAGCACAAATCCAGGCTGGGCAGTGAGTAGCTGGAGAGCAGCCCTGAGGACAAGGACTTGGAGGTGCTGGTGGAGGAGAAGCTCAACATGAGGCAGCAGTGTGCACTTGCAGTGCAGAAAGGCAACCAGAGCCTGGGCTGCATCAGAAGTGTGGCCAACAGGGTGAGGGAGGAGATTCTCCCCCTCTATTCTGCTGTGGTGAGACCCCACCTGGAGTACTGCATCCAGTTCTGGAGCACCTGGGAGAAGAGGGATGTGGAGACGCTGGAGGGTGTCAAAGAAGGGCCACGAGTATGCTCAGAAGGCTGCAGCACCTCTGCTATGAGGACAAACTGAAAGAGTTGGGGCTGTTCAGTATGGAGAAAGGAGGCTCCCAGGTGACCTTCTTGTGGCCTCCCAGTATCTGAAGGGAGCCTACATAAAAGCTGGGAAGGAACTTTTTAGGCAATCAGATAGTGAGAGGACTAGGGGGAATGGAGCAAAGCTGAAGGTCAGGAGTTTCAAACTGGATGTGAGGAGGAAGTTCTTCAGCATGAGAGTGGAGAGAGCCTGGAATGAATTGCCAAGGGAGGTGGTTGGGGCCACATCCCTGGAGGTGTTTGCAGCCAGGCTGGATGAGGCTGTGGGCAGCCTGATCTAGGGTAGGGTGTCCCTGGGCATGGCAGGGGAGTTGGAACTAGATGGTCTTTGTGGTCCCTTCTAAACCTGACTGATTCTATGATTTAAACTCACTATGTCAAGCAAATCTTCACTAGAGGACTTCCTAGGGGTCTTGGAAATGCAGGCTGCAAGTGGGTGCATTAGATAGCTGGGTCTCAAGGCCAGGCATGGTGAAAGGCTCTGTCTCTGGAGAAGTGTGTTGCTGAAACTCACACAGCACACTCCTGGTTTCCAGAAAAACTCAGACTATTCTAAGAATGCATATAGAGTGACACTGCTCAACCTTAAAAGCTTCCTCCATCAGTTTGAGGGGAAAACTCAGCTGGCACCCTCCTGTGTCTCCAGATCTGCTCTGAGGAGTTACATCAACAAGTTCAGCTCTCACCCCACCACACTTCCTGCTTCTACCTGCTTCAAGTTTGATCCATTACAGCTGGACACAGACAAGCAAACTCTCAAATCTGCTTCTGATGCACAGAAGCATCTCTCTAGTTCTTCCTTTGGCTGCTGTTCTTCATTGCCCTGAATCCTGCACTTCCTCACAGGGACTGAATCTATTTTAAAAGCAAAACAACTGCTTCAGTTGAGAGATTATTTAGCAGGCCACCTTCTGAAGCAGACACCATGTCAGAGGTTTTATCTCTTTAAAAGGGCTGGAACACCTCTGCTATAAGGACAGACTGAGAGAGTTGGAGCTTTGCAGCCTGGAGAAGAGAAGGCTTCCAGGACACCTTAGAGCAGCCTTCCAGTATCTAAAGGGGGCCTACAGGAGGGCTGGGGAAGGACTATTCACAAGGTCTTGTAATGACAGGATGAGGAGGAATGGGTTTAAACTGGGAGAGGGAAGATTGAAACTGGATGTTAGAAGGAAGTTCTTCACAGTGAGGATGGTGAGACACTGGAACAGGTTGCCCAGGGAGGTTGTGGCTGCTCTCTCCATGGAGGTGTTCAAGGCCAGGCTGGATGAGGTCTTGAGCGACCTGTTCTAGTAGGAGGTGTCCCTGCCTATGGCAGGGGGTGGATCTGGATGATCTTTGAGGTCCCTTCCAACCTAAACCATTTTATGATTCTAATTATTCCTTCAGTCCCACCTTTGTGAGCCACTGCACTGACTTCCTGCAGCTGGCTCCTTTGTAAAACAACATTTTCACATCTCCACCTTTAAAGCCTCATCCAGACTCTGTCTTTAAAACCCTTGAGTCATTCATGTCTTAACAATGACTCTCAGGCACAGTTTTACCCAGTGGCTAAGCTAATAAACCTCAGACCCACAGATTTATGAGCTGCCGGTTCTCTCCAGTAAATGCCTTTCAATTCAGAAAAGCATCCCATCAGGGATATGAGGACAGGCTGAGAGAGTTGGGGCTCTGCAGCCTGGAGAAGAGAAGGCTTCCAGGAGACCTTAGAGTAGCCTTCCAATATCTGAAGGGGTCTACAGGAAGGCCGGGGAGGGACTATTCACAAGGTTTTGTAATGACAGGATGAGGAGGAATGGGTTTAAAGTGGCAGAGGGGAGATTTAAATGGGATGTTAGGAGGAAGTTCTTTCCAGTGAGGGTGGTGAGACACTGGCACAGGTTGCCCAGGGAGGTTGTGGCTTCTCCCTCCCTGAAGATGTTCAAAGCCAGGCTGGATGAGGCCTTGAGTGACCTGATCTAGTGGGAGGTGTCCCTGCCTATGGCACAGGGTGGTTGGAACTGGATGATCTTTGAGGTCCCTTCCAACCTAAACCATTCTATGATTCTATGATAGGTAAAATATAAGGGCAGCCAGTCAGCAATCCCAGCTACACTGAGGAACTCCAAAGCTGGGAGAGCATCCTGACAAACAGCACTGCTGTCATGAGCTCAACCACTCCAAGCCAAATCCTACCACGTTCCTCACACTTGAAAAGATTAAGAATCCCAAGAGATTGAGATTGTAATGAAGGAATTTCCCCCCAGATATTCAGCTGAGCTGAGAAAAAGCAGGAAGTTACAAAGCTGGTGGGTGGTTGATTTTAATGCTAAGCTAAAAAACACCCCCAGAGTCAGTCTTGATGTCCTCTAATTCAGGGCCCACAGCAGGAAGCAAGAAAACTTTCTACAATTTGACTAAGCAGCTTGGCTGAAGTTTAAAAGCTGCAGGTTGGCCACCTCAGCTTCCTCAGCAATGTTTACACCAGGCAAGGGATGTATAGAGAATTGCTCAACAATTTCATCAAGTGCACTTCTTAATCATAGCCTCACAGCCCCTCAATTAGATCTGGGCTCGTTGAGAGGTGGCAAATGTTTGTGCAACACCAAGAACTCACTGCTCCCAAAACAAGTTAACACTGACAGGCTGGGAGAACAGATTGTTCTGATCACTCCTCCAACAGCTCCACAGCAGAAGCAGTGCTGGCTCTGGGCAGGCTTAGCTGTTACCAAGGCACCACTGTGAAGGAGGCAGCACAGCACCCTCAGACAGGCCAATGTGGTTTCTGCCATCCTGTCAGCATGAAGCCTCTTGGCAGGTGACTCGAGCAGGGATGCCAGCAGTGGCTTTGCAAGTCTCATCTCAGTCTTACTTGTGTGAGCAAGCTCATCCAAGCAGATTAAGAGCTGCTTCTAAAATGGAGATTACTCATCCCACCACCCAGACACAGGTGATGGATTCACAGAATCATAGAATGGTTTAGGTTGGAAGAGACCTCAAAGATCATCCAGTTCCAACCCCCCTGTGCCATAGGCAGGGACACCTCCCACTAGATCAGATCGCTCAAGACCTCATCCAGCCTGGCCTTGAACACCTCCATGAAGGGAGCAGCCACAACCTCCCTGGGCAACCTGTTCCAGTGTCTCACCACCCTCACTGTGAAGAACTTTCTCCTACTTCATCGTCTCACCACCTTCACTGTAAAGATTGTCCTCATCTTTCTTATAGCCTCCCCTTTGTGATAGTTCTCATTATAATCCTCTAATTAGCCTCAAACCAGCACACCCTTTAAGAACTGAAAAGCCACAACAATGTCTCCCTGGAGAATTCTCTTGTTCAGGTTGAACAACCCCAATTCACAGGACCACAGGATGTTAGGGGTTGGAAGGGACACAAAGAGATCATCAAGAACAACTTCCCTGCCAGAGCAGGATCATAATCTAGTGCAGGTCACACAGGAAAACACAGAATGGTTTAGGTTGGAAGAGACCTTAAAGATCATTCAGTTCCAACCCCCCTGTGCCATAGGCAGGGACACCTCCCACTAGATCAGGATGCTCAAGGCCTCATCCAGCCTGGTCTTGAACACATCCAGGGAGGGAGCAGCCACAGTCTCCCTGGGCAACCTGTTTCAGTGCCTCATCACCCTTACTGTCAGGAACTTTCTCCTAACATCCCATTCAAATCTCCCCTCTGCCAGTTTGAACCTATTCCCCCTCGTCCTGTCATTACAAGACCTTGTGAATAGTCCCTCCCCAGCCTTCCTGTAGGCCCCCTTTAGATACTGGAAGGCTGCTATAAGGTCTCCTCAAAGCCTTCTCTTCTGCAGGCCGAAAAGTCCCAACTCCCTCAGCCTGTCCTCATAGCAGAGCTGCTGCAGTCCTCTGATCATTTTCGTGGCCCTCCTCTGGACTCTCTCCAGCAGTTTTATGTCCTTCTTGTGCTGGGGGCTCCAGAACTGCACACAGTGCTGCAGGTGGGGTCTGAGGAGAGCAAAGGGGCAGAATCCCCTCCCTTGCCTTGCTGACCACAGCTGCTCTTGCTGCAGCCCAGCACACAGTTGCTGTCTGGGCTGCNCTCTTACTGCAGCCCAGCACACAGTTGCTGTCTGGGCTGCACTCACACTGCAGCCTCATCTTGAGCTTTTCATCACCCCAGACCCCCAGGTCCTTTTCCTCAAGGGCTGCTCTCATCCTACAGTTATGTTTGGGATTGCTCTGACCCAGGTGCAGGACCTTACACTTGGCCTTTCTGAATGTCATGAGGTTGGCCAGGGCACACCTCTGCAGCCTAGAGCAGATCACACAAAAATGCATCCAGGCAGGTCTTGAATATCACAAACACAAGAATCACACAGGATATCAGGGGTTGGAAGGGACCCAAAGAGATCATCGAGTCCAACCCTCTTGCAAGAGTAGGACCATGCAATCTAGCTCAGGTCACACAGGAACACATCCAAACAGGCTTTGAAAGGCTCCAGAGAAGGAAACTTCACAACCTCTCTGGAGAGCCTGTTCCAGTGCTCTGTGACCCTTACAGTTAAGTTCCTCCTCATATTGAGGTGGAGTAATTCTTCCAGCCTGCCCTTATAAAGAGAGGTGTTCTGACCCCTGGATCACTTTTGTGGCTCTCCTCTGGACCTGCTCTAACAGGCTCACATCCTTCTTGTGCTGAAGGCTCTGGAGCTTCACTGAGTGGCTTCACACAGCTCCTTCAGGTGCACCCTCCCTCCCTCAGATGCAGCTGCTTACCATCCCATTCTTCTTATGGTAGTAGCTGAGGACTGGGAAGCGACTGCCATGGCGGAAGAGGGCAACCTTCCGAAGAGCTTCGTCATCTATGGATTTGGGGACAATGACTACCGGTGGGTAGGAGGGACAGATGGAGAACTCCTTGTTGATGCAGCTCAGACGCCATTCATCTGTCTGAAAAACACCAGAACATACCAAGCTTTGGGGCACACAACACATTCCTGCTGCAGGCTGGGGAAGAGGAACTTTCAGGTCCAGCGTAGGACTCCCATCTGCTCCAACCCCCCTGCCACAGGCAGGGTCAGCTCTCAACTGGATGTGCTTGAGCAAGGCCTCATTCAACCTGGCCTTGAGCACCTCCAGGGAGGAGGCATCCACAGTCACTCACAGAATCATAGAACCATAGAATGATTTCAGTTGGAAGAGACCTCAAAGCTCAGCCAGTTCCAACCCCCCTGTGCCATAGGCAGGGACACCTCCCACTAGATCAGGACGCTCAAGGCCTCATCCAGACTGGCTTTAAACACCTCCACGGAGGGAGAAGCCACAACCTCCCTGGGCAACCTGTGCCAGTGTCTCGTCACCCTTACTGTGAAGAACTTTCTCCTAACATCCAGTTTCAATCTCCCCTCTACCAGTTTGAACCCATTCCCCCTCGTCCTGTCATTACAAGACCTTGTCAATAGTCCCTCCCCAGCCCTCCTGTAGGCCTCCTTCAGATACTGGAAGGTAGCTATAAGATCTCCTCGAAGCCTCCTCTTCTCCAGGCTGCAGAGCCCCAACTCTCTCACCCTGCCCTCATAGCAGAGGTGCTCCATTCCTCTGATCATCTTCATGGCCCTCCTATGGACTTTCTCCAGCGGTTCCATGTCCTGCTTGTGCTGGGGGCTCCAGAACTGCACACAGTGCTGCAGGTGGGGTCTGAGGAGAGCAGAGTAAAGGGGCAGAATCCCCTCCCTTGCCCTGCTGGTAATGCCTCTCTTAATGCAGCCCAGCACACAGTTGCTGTCTGGGCTGTGTGTGCACACTGCAGGCTCATGTTGAGCTTCTCATCCACCCAGACCCCCAGGTCCTTTTCCTCAGAGCTGCTCTCCAGCCACTCACCACCCAGCCTGTATTTGTGCTTGGGATTGCACTGGTCTAGGTGCAGGACCTTACACTTGGCCTTGTTAAATTTCATGAGGTTGGCCTGGGCCCACCTCTGCAGCCTGTCCAGGACCCTCTGGATGGATCCCTGCCCTATAGCAAGTCGACTGTGCCACACAGCTTGGTGTCATCTGCAAACTTGCTGGGCAGCCTGTTGCAGAGTCTGACCACCCTTGTACTGTTCTTCCTAAGATGCAGTCTAAACCTGCTCTCCCTCAGATTAAAACCATCCCCCTTGTCCCGTCACTAGCCACCACTGCAGAAAGTCCCTCTCCAGCCTTCCTGTAGGATGCCTTCAGGTATTGGAAGGCAGCTCTAAGGACTCTTCTCTTCTCTAGGCTGAACAACCCCAGCTCTCTCCACCTATCCTCACAGCAGAAGTTCTCCAACCCTTGGATCATCTTTGTGGCCCTCCTCTGGACTCCCTCCAACAGCTCTGTGTCCTTCTTATGATGGGGACACCAGAACTGGATGCAGTATTTGAGGTGGGGTATCACCAGAGCAGAGTAAGAGAGCAGAATCACCTCTCCTGACCTGCTGGCCACACTCCTCTTGATATAGCCTGGGACACAATTTGCCTTCTGGGATGCATGAGCACACTGCTGGCTCATGGAGAGCTTCTCATCAACCAATAACACCCAAATCTCTTTCTTGGAAGGAAGAACATGGTACATCTCAGAAAGAACCCACAGCAAAAGTGTTCTGGTTCCTACATCATCAGATCCTACATAAGAGGATTTAGAGTGGATAAAAGGCTAGACACAGCCTAGGACATGATTTGCCTTCTGGGCTGCCCGAGCACACTGCTGGCTCATGGGGAACTCCTCATCAACCAATACACCCAAGTCTCTTTCTTGGAAAGAAAAACATGGTACATCTCTCAGAAAGATCCCACAACAGAAGTGTTCTGGTTCCCACATCATCAAATTTCTACATAAGAGGATTTAGAGAGGAAAAAAAGGTTGATTCAGATGTAGGCAACACAAGCTCAAACCTCTATCTGTGCGAACTTCAGACTAAGTAACCCTCCCCACAAGACCCTCCAACTCCCAGCAATGAATCTGCTTTGAGGTTAAAATTGCAATTGAGCCTTTCCAGCCTGGTTCCTTCTCTGCTTTCTGTAAATCACACAAGGCTGCTCCTCCAAAAGTGCACCAAGGTCTCATCATGAATTCCTGTTATAAGTTCAGCTTCCAACAGCCAAATACTTGTGAAAGAAGTGCTGAAAACTGGCACCCTGTACCCTTCCAGGCACTTGGCACGTGAACTCAGGCTACATGACACCCAGGGTTGGACACAGAACTTGCCTCCAGCTGAGGAAAAAATGAAGGTCAACCAATGGCCTCACTGATAAGGAGTCATCATTTCCTGATCCAGCTGGAAGAGCTGACACTGTCCACAGCTGCATCCTCAGACTGGCCCAGCCTTCATAGTGGGCTTGCTGCTTCTGGGATAGTGTCACATCACTGCCTCCTCTAGTACAGACATTACCCAGGTACATCAAGAGGCCATGAGGCATCTGTAATCCCCACAAGAACAAAGCAGAACCTTGCCTGTAGCCAGGTGGGGTTGGTCTCTTCTGCCAGGCAACCAGCAACAGAACAAGGGGACACAGTCTCAAGTTGTGCCAGGGGAAGTACAGGCTGGATGTTAGGAAGAAGTTCTTTCCAGAGAGAGTGATTGGCATTGGAATGGGCTGCCCAGGGAGGTGGTGGAGTCATCATCTCTGGAAGTGTTCAAGAAAAGACTGGATGGGTACTTAGTGATAGGTTGGACTGGATGATCTTGGAGGTTTCTTCCAACTTGGCTTATTCCAAAACAAGGACATGGAACTGTTGAAGTGAGTCCAGAGGAGGGCTGCAGCACCTCTGCTATGAGGACAGACTGAAAGAGTTGGGGCTGTTCAGTCTGGAGAAGAGAATGCTCCTAGGTGACCTTATTGTGGCCTTCCAGGATCTGACAAAAAAGCTGAGGAGGGCCTTTTTAGGCTCTCAGGGAGTGACAGGACTAGGGGGAATGGAGGTGGGGAGATTCAGAACGGATGTGAAGAGGAAGTTGTTGAGCATGAGAGTGGTGAGAGCCTGGAATGGGTTGCCCAGGGAGGTGGTGGAAGCCCCATGCCTGGAGGCGTTTAAGGCCAGGCTGGATGAGGCTGTGGCCAGCCTGATCTAGTGTGAGGTGTCCCTGCCCATGGCAGGGATGCTGGAACTAGGTTATCCCTTGTGGTCCCTTCCACCCCTGACTGATTCTATGATTATTGTGCTGGTAAACAGAACCAAACAAGTGATTTGATCCCTGAAATCTAACAAGGATGTCAGTTTCACATGGAAAGCAAAGTGTGAACAGATGCAGAACCATCTCCTGTAGGCTTCCATTGATCTCCAAAAAGATTTCCTTCAATCCTGCTTTCATACTCCTCCCATCTCACCAGGCAGCACTTCACATTCCAGCCTTTTGATTCTCACTGAAACCCCTGCAAGCCTCCTCAGCTGAGCTGAGAAAGCACCTGCTGCTTTGCTTCCAAACAGGGGAGCACTCTGATCACACATTAGACTTCACCAGCTGAAATTAAACCCCAAACTGTGGTGCTAGTTACTATGACAGGTGAGTTTGTATATCTTTTGGCAGCAGATGAGGATGGGACACGTGAGAGCCATTTAACTGAGACAAAAATAGAAGTCTCTCTCATCTCCTTTAATGTTGTAGTGATTTCATCACATGAATCTGGTCAAGCTAATCAAATTATTCATGAGTCATAAACAGGAAGTGATAAGTGCTGCAGACAAGCTGGGATGCAGATAAAAGGGTTCATGGTCTTTGCTGCTCTAATGGATGTGGTCTCAGAAACCCAAGATGATGCAGCAAGTGGAGATACTTAATGTGAAACAAAGACTTGGAACACAGATGCTAATCCAAGGAACTAAAACTAGTGGGCTCCTGGAACTGAGCCAGTTCCTACAGGATAGGATCACAGCATGTTTTGGGTTGTATGGGACCTTCGTAGGTCATCTAGTCCAATTTAGCATCCTAAAATGAAGCAACAAAAGGAGGTGACACAGTCTCAAGTTGTGTCGGGGGAAGTATAGGCTGGATGTTAGGAGGAAGTTCTTCCCAGAGAGAGTGATTGGCATTGGAATGGGCTGCCCAGGGAGGTGGTGGAGTCTATGCCTCAACTTCCACCCATTGCCCCTTGTCCTGTCATAAGGCATCACCCAGCAGAGCCTGGCTCCAGCCTCCTGGCACTCACACTGCACATTTTTACAAACCTTGCTGAGGTCACCTCTCAGTCTCCTCTTCTCCAAGCAGCACAGCCCCAGCTCCCTCAGGCTCTCCTCATAAGAGAGATGTTCCACTCCCTTAATTATCTTTGTGTCTCTGAGTTGGACTCTCTTGTCAAGCAGTTCTATGTCCCTCTTGAACTGGAGGCCCAGAACCGGACACAGTACTTCAGATGCGTCCTCATCAGGGAAGAATAGAAGGGGAGGAGAATTTCTCTTGACCTACTAGCCACAGCCCTTCTAATGCACCCCAGCATGGCAGTGGCCTCTCTTGGCCACAAGAGCACACTGCTGATCCAACTTACCACAGAAGTGAGGAGCTCAAACTCTTGGTCAGGTAGAAATGAGCGCCAGCCATCCTCGACGATTTCAAACATGGGCCGGTAGAAGAAGGGATACATGAGAGTCACAGAATCCAGGGTGGAAAGGGCCTGTGCAGGTGAGAGAAATAAACACCCTCTTAGGATCATAGAATCAGTCAGGGTTGGAAGGGACCACAAGGATCAGCTGGTTCCAACCTCTCTGCCATGCCCAGGGACACCCTACCCTAGATCAGGCTGCCCACAGCCTCTGCCAGCCTGGCTGTAAACACCTCCAGGGATGTTTGCCCAACCACCCCCCTGGGCAACCCATTCCAGGCTCTCACCACTCATGCTCAACAACTTCCTCCTCACATCCAATCTGAAGCTCCCCACCTCCAGCTTTGCTCCATTCTCCCTACTCCTGTCACTACCTCATAGCCTAAAAAGTCCCTTCCCAGCTTTTCTGTAGGCCCCCTTCAGATACAGGAAGGCCACAAGAAGGTCACCTGGGAGCCTTCACTTCTCCACACTCAACAGCCCCAACTCTTTCAGTCTGTCCTCATAGCAGAGGTGTTGCAGCCCTCTGAGCATCCTCGTGGCCCTTCTCTGGACTCACTCCAGCATGTCCACATCCCTCTCGTAATAGGGGATCCAGAACTGGATGCAGTACTCCTGGTGGGGTCTCACCAGGGTGGAGTAGAGGGGGAGAATCACCTCCCTCGACCTGCTGGCCATGCTTAATTCATCCAAACTGCTGGTTTATTCCCAAAAGGCCACACCACAAATAGTGTTTTCCTCTATGTGTATTTTGGGGGATGAACAGGTAAGTGGCACAGGGAAGGGACTGAGGCCCTCACCGGTGCTGCTGCCAGACCCCTGCTAAGGCATGAGAGTGCACAGGAGGAATGCCTGGGGAGCTGCATCTGGACACTGATAAGACTGGGACTGGAAAAAGAGTATAAAAAAAGACCTGAGAAATGCCTGCCACAGGGAGAACTCACTCAGCAGGGAGAACTCACTCACTCACTCAGCAGGGAGAACTCACTCACTCACTCAGCAGGGAGAACTCACTCACTCACTCAGCAGGGAGAACCCAAGGAACAACAACTCCACCAGCTAGAAGACGGACTCCTGATGAGTGCTACGGAGCATCCCTGGACCACGCACACCTCTCTCTCACCCTGTCTCCATCTGATTGTAATATAATCCCTGCTCTTCTCCCTCCCCTGCTCTTTTCCTCTCCTAATTTCTCTGTTGTTCCCTCCCTCTCTCTCTCTCTTTCCTAATCCCTCTTTCCCTCTGTCTTGTCCAACTTTATCCCTTAATAAATAGCCTTGCAGTGATATCTGGTCTCACTTTTACCTTAATTTCACAGCACAGAAATCTATAAGAACAGATCTTGCTCCTCTGGACAGAGATCATGTTAAGCTCTGGCCTCTGGACCTTGACACTTTCATATTCTTGATGCAAATTCAAGCCACTCAAAATGATGCAGTCATTAGGCTTAAAGTACTGTTGTTACCTGTAGGGTAGTTTAACCAGCAGCAGAAATAAAAGCAGGTAAGAGACAATCTAATTGGAACAGGTACACAGTGTGCCATTCACACAGGTCCTCACAACAATGGAGATATTGAGGTGCTGGAGTACACCCAAAGAGCAATGAAGCAGGTGAAAGGTCTGGAAAATGGCTTTGCTGAGGAGAAGCTGGGGGATCTGGGGTTGTATAGCTTGGAGAAAAGGAGGCTGAGGGGACATCTGCTTGCTCTCTACAACTACCTGGAAGGTAATTCAATAAAGGTCAAGTGCAGAGTCCTGCGCCTGGGGAGGAATAACAAACTCCACAAGTACAGGCTGGGAGGTGATCTGCTGGAGAGCAGCCCTGTGGAGAGGGACCTGGGAGTGCTGGTGGAGAACATCCATGGCACAGCAATGTGCCCTTGTGGCCAAGAAGGCCAATGGGATCCTAGGGTGTATTAAGAAGAATGTGTCCAGCAGATCAAGGTTGGTTCTCCTCCCCTCTACTCTGCCCTGCTGAGACCTCATCTTGAGCACTGCATTCAGTTTTGGGCTCCCCAGTTGAAGAGGGACAGGGATCTGCTGGAGAGGGTCCAGCAGAGGGCTGCGAGGATGATTAGGGGACTGGAGAGCATGTCTTATGAGGCTGAGGGACCTGGGGCTGCTTAGTCTGGAAAAGAGAAGACTGAGAGGGGATTTAATCAACGTTTATAAATAGCTGAGGGCTGGGGGTCAGGAGTGGTGGGTGACAGGTTCTGCTCACTTGCTCCCTGGGATAGGACAAGCAGCACAGGAGGTTCCAGCTCAACACAAGGGGGAACTTCTTGACTGTAAGGGTCCCAGAGCACTGGAACAGGCTGCCCAGAGAGGTTGTGGAGTCTCCTTGTCTGGACACTTTCAAGGCCTGTCAGGATGTGTTCCTGTGTGACCTGAGCTAGACTGTCTGGTCCTGCTGTAGCAGGGAGGTTGGACTTGATCTCCTCGGGTCCCTTCCAACCTCTAACATCCTGTGAGCCTGTGAGGTTGTAGTGAGGTGAGTTTTGGTCTTATTTCTCAAGTTATAAAGTGAGAGGAAATGGCCTAAAGCTTTTCCAAGGAAGGCTCAGGTTGGACATTTTTCTAAAGTTCTTCACTGCAATGGTTACTGAACACTGGAATAAGCTCTCTGGGAGGTGGCTGAATGACCATCCCTGGAGGTGTTTAAAAGATACACAGATGTGGTGCAGAGGAACGTGGTTCAACATCAGACTTGGCAGAGTGAGATAATGTTTGGAATTTATGACCTTAAAGGTCTTTTCCAAACAAAATGCTTCTACAGTTCTACGTAGCAGTGCACCAAAGGGTGAGAGAGATGCACAGTGAACACCTAACAGGACACATCTTGCATGGCTTTTACCCACTAACAGAGCTTAAACTCAACAAGTCACTTAATCCTGAGACATGTAAAACTCAGTTTCCTTTGGTTTTGACTCTTCATGGCTCCAGCATGCTGAAGCTGAGCTGTGGCAAGATATCAAATCACTGGGTTTGTGTTTTAAAACACCTCTGAGCAACAAAGAATATTTTAACAGTTGAAAGGGAGTATTCAGAGAAGGGCCACGAGGATGCTCAGAGGGCTGCAGCACCTCTGCTATGAGGACAGACTGAAAGAGTTGGGGCTGTTCAGTCTGGAGAAGAGAATGCTCCCAGGTGACCTTATTGTGGCCTTCCAGGGGACAGAAAAGCTAGGGAGGGACTTTTGAGGCTCTCAGGTAGTGACAGGAGTAGGGGGAATGGAGCAAAGCTGGAGGTGGGGAGCTTCAGATTGGATGTGAGGAGGAAGTTGTTGAGCATGAGAGTGGTGAGAGCCTGGAATGGGTTGCCCAGGGGGGTGGTTGGGCAAACATCCCTGGAGGTGTTTGCAGCCAGTCTGGATGAGGCTGTGGGCAGCCTGATGTAGGGTAGGGTGTCCCTGGGCATGGCAGGGGGGTTGGAACTGGATGATCCTTGCAGTACCTTTCAACCCTGACTGATTCTATGATTCCACAATTCTTATTTCACTGTGTCCTGGTTTGAGCTAGCACAGGACTAATTCTGTGCAGTGATTTTACTTCTCAGCTCAGTCTCCTCTCAGGTGCCTGACAGCACTTTCTGAAGCTCACAGCATGCTCTTCACAGACACTGGCAGCTGCTAGCAGTGATAATGCTGATCTTTAGTTATCACCAAGGACAGGGGTGCAGAAAGGCTCTTGCTTATACTTGCTCCTGTGGCAATCAAGGGCACTGCTAAATCTTGTGTGCCACACTCAGGGTGCAGTAAGAGGTGGCATCTGCAGGAAGGAGCAGACAGGACAGGTGACTCTAAGATGGCCAACAAGGGATTCCATCCCATCTATGTTACAGTCAGCACAAAGCTGAGGGATCAGGAGGATCAAGCTCCTCTTCAGTGGCCAATGTTCAAAGAGGACTCTGTCCACTCTGCCTTTGATCCTGATCTGTGTGTCCCTGAATTCAGGTCCAGAATCCATCTCCTGAACCCAGCTCCTGTCTGGTGATGAGTCCAGCCTGGGACTTCCCCAGTGTCTGCCCACAGCACCAGTGACAACTCCATCAGGTAGTATGCCCTTGGTTTGTATATAGATTCATATTTCTATACCTTTCATTTCATTGTTACAGTTTTCATTAAAGCTGGTTTAGTTTCCCAACCCCTAAGTCTCTCTCCCTCATTCTCTCTTCTCTTCCCCTTTGGGAAGGGAGTGGGTTAATAGTGACTAGTGGTCAGCCCAACCCTAACCCTTGACAGCCTTCCAGATCATCAATGAAAGCTTTCCTAGCTGTAAGAAAAGGTGTGCAGAGGTCTGTTGAAGATCCCAGGACACAATTGGCATCCATCATTAAGAAGTATTACCTCAATGGAGCTAGCAATGTTCAAGCACTCTTCCATTCCAGGTATATCCAGCTGGATAATCCGCAGATCCTTGCATTTTATAACAATGGTGCCCAAGGAGCCCACAAACCTACAGCAAGACATGGAGAAAGAGGCTTTTTTAACAACAAGAACTTCTAAAGGATGACTACAGTGTCACAGAATACTACAGGTTGGAAGGGAACTCCAGAGATCCAGTCCAACCCTTCTGCCAAAGCAGGATCGCCCCGGGTAGGCCACACAGGAATTCAGAGAATCCATCAGGGTTGGAAGGGACCACAAGGATAGAATCATAGAATGGTTTAGGTTGGAAGAGACCTCAAAGATCATCCAGTTCCAACCCCCCTGTGCCATAGGCAGGGACACCTCCCACTAGATCAGGTCACTCAAGACCTCATCCAGCCTGGCCTTGAACACCTCCAGGGAGGTTGTGGGGCACAGAATCACAGTGATCTTTGATCACACTCTGTGATTCTGTGCCCCGCAGACCCCCTGGACAACCTGTGCCAGTGTCTCACCACCCTCACTGCAAACAACTTCCTCCTAACATCCACTTTCAATCTCCCCTCTGCCAGTTTAAACCCATTCCTCCTCATTCTGTCATTACAAGACCTTGTCAATAGTCCCTCCCCAGCCCTCCTGTAGCCCCTTTCAGATTCTGGAAGGTTACTATAAGGTCTCCTCAAAGCCTTCTCTTCTCCAGGCTGCAGAGCCCCAACTCTCTCAGCCTGTCCTCAGAGCAGAGCTGCTGCAGCCATCTGAGCATCTTCATGGACCTCCTCTGGACTCTCTCCAACAGTTCCATGTCCTTCTTGTGGTAAGGGCTCCAGAACTGCACACAGTACTCCTAGATCAGGCTGTCTAGAGCCTCATCCAGCCTGGCCTAAAACACTTCCAGGAAGGGGGCTTCCCCCCACTCCCTGGGCAACCTGTTCCAGAGGCTCACCACCTGCCTCATGGTGAAGAGCTTCTAACATCCAGTCTGAAACCAGGAAAGTTTTGAAAGTCTGCAGAGAAGGAGACTCCACAACCTGTCTGGGCAGCCTGTTCCAGCACTCTCTCACCCTCACTGTAAAGAAATTTCTCCTCATGTTGAGCTGAAACCTTCTATGGCCAAGTTTGTATCCATTGCTCCTTGTCTTATTGCTGTGCACCACCGAAAATAGCTTAGCCCCATCCATTTGACAGCCACCCTTCAGATACTTATAGACATTGATCAGATCCCCACCTGGAGTACTGCATCCAGTTCGGGAGCCACTATTACAAGAGAGATGTGGACATGCTGGAGTGTGTCCACAGAAGGGCCACGAGGATGCTCAGAGGGCTGCAGCACCTCTGCTATGAGGACAGACTGAAAGAGTTGGGGCTGTTCAGTCTGGAGAAGAGGAGGCTCCCAGGTGACCTTCTTGTGGTCTTCCAGGATCTGAAAGGAGCCTACAGAAAATCTGGGGAGGGACTTTTTAGGCTATGAGGTAGTGAGAGGACTAGGGGGAATGGAGCAAAGCTGGAGGTGGAGAGATTCAGATTGGATGTGAGGAGGAAGTTGTTGAGCCTGAGAGTGGTGAGAGCCTGGAATGGTTTTACCAGGGAGGTGGTTGGGCAAACATCCCTGGAAGTGTTTGCAGTCAGGCTGGATAAGGCTGTGGGCAGCCTGATCTAGGGTAGGGTGTCCCTGGGCATGGCAGGGGGGCTGGAACTTGATGATCCTTGTGGTCCCTTCCAACCCTGACTGATTCTATGATTCTTCTCAAGACTTAACAGCCCCAGGGCTCTCAGTCTCTGTCCATAGGGGAGATGCTTAAGTGCCCCAACCATCCTCATGGCTCTTTGCTGGACTCTCTCCAGCAAGCCCCAGTCTCTATTGAACTGGGTGAACAGGGTGAGCTGTTACAGCTCTTCCCACAACAGATGACTACAAGGCAAAGCTCCAAATTTATTTGTCTGCAACACCTTTAAAAAAAAAAAAGGAAAACCCCCATCTTTGTATTTGGTATTTCCAAGTTCTGGTCTGCTCTTTTTCTTTTTTAAACTCCATCCTTGTGATACAGCAGTAAGGGGAAGCACAATGAGACAGAAAGAAGGTTTTTCGTCCTGGCTTTTCTTTAAAAGATGAAAGAGCATAAAAGAATTCTCAGATATTTTCTGACAGTACTGAAAGCTTCAAGTTTCATTACAGGAAGGCACTGAAACTTTTGAGGATTGCTGAAATATTGGGAGTTCAATTTAATTTCAGCCTGGCTACGCTGCCACTCCCTCATCTTTCATAAGAAGGTTTGGATAATGAGATCTGCAGTGCTACTGAGCTCTCTTGCTTTGCAGACCTCGGAGAAGTTAAGGTCTCAGCACTGCTCCTCGGGATGAATAAAAACACCCTGTGTTACAACACCAATGCAAGCTCACAGACGCCCTCTCCAGTCTTCCTCCCCTGCCTGAAAGGAGGAGGATGCCTGAACAGGACCCGAGTGTTTCCTTTCTGTGAATCAGCCCTGAACGATTACAGGAACAAGGCAGATTTCAGCTCACAAAGCAGCGAACAAACAACAGGCAGCTGAGTCTACACAGGCGCCAAAGGAGTGCTTGCAGCAGCCAGGAATCATCTAATGATAGAATGGTTTGGGGTAGAAAGGGACCTTTAAAGGTCATTCAGACCAAACCCCCTGCAGGAACATCTTAGAATCATAGAATCAGTCAGGGTTGGAAGGGACCACAAGGATCATTCAGTTCCAACCCCCCTGCCATGCCCAGGGACACCCTACACTAGATAAGGCTGCACACAGCCTCAGCCAGCCTGGCTGCAAACACCTCCAGGGATGTGGCTCCAACCATCTCCCTGGGCAACCCATTCCAGGCTCTCACCACTCTCATGCTCAACAACTTCCTCCTCACATTCAGTCTGAATCTCCCCACCTCCAGCTTTGCTCCATTCCCCCTAGTCCTCTCACTATCTGATTGCCTAAAATGTCCCTCCCCAGCTTTTCTGTAGGCCTCCTTCAGATACTGGAAGGCCACAAGAAGGTCACCTGGGAGCCTCCTCCACACTCAACAGCCCCAACTCTTTCAGTCTGTCTTCATAGCAGAGGTGCTGCAGCCCTCTGAGCATCCTTGTGGCCCTTCTCTGGACACACTCCAGCATGTCCACATCCTTCTTGTAATAGGGGCTCCAGAACTGGACATAGTACTCCAGGTGGGGATCTGATCAACACCTATAAGTATCTGAAGGGTGAGTGTCAAAGCTCTTCTGTAGGCCTCCTTCAGATACTGGAAGGCCACAAGAAGGTCACCTGGGAGCCTCCTCTTCTCCAGACTCAACAGCCCCAACTCTTTCAGTCTGTCCTCAAAACATCTTCAACTGTTTCAGCTTGCAAATAGCCCCAGCCAGCCTGGCATCTACTACCTCCCTGGGCAACCTGTGCCAGCATCTCACCACCCTCAGCACATAGAGTTTCTCTTGTATATCTAGTGCAAATCTCCCCATCCTCACAGCAGAGGTGCTCCAGTCCTCTCATCATGTTTGTGGCCTCCTTTGTAGCCACTCAAACAGGTCCACATCTTTCCTGTGCTGAGGACCCCAGAGCTGGATGCAGCACAGCAAGTGGGCTCCCACCAGAGCAGAGGAGATGGTCTGCATCCACTCCCTCCACCTGCTGGCCCGTGGAGCTTTGAAAGCAGCCCAGGACATAGCTAGCTTCGGGACTGTGAGAGCACACTGCTGGCTCAGGTCCAGCTTTTCACCCACCAGTATCCCCAAATGCTTTTCCACACTGCTGATCACCATCCCTTCATGCCCTAGCCTGGACTGATACCAGGGGCTGCCCTGACCCAGGTAAAGGATCTTACACTTCACATTCATCAATCTCATGAGGTTCACATCTCTTCATCCACTAGCCTGGGCTGATACCAGGGGTTGCCCTGACCCAGGTAAAGGATCTTACATTTCACATTCCTAAATCTCATGAGGTTCACATCTCTTCATCCACTAGCCTGGGCTGATACCAGGGGTTGCCCTGACCCAGGCAAAGGATCTTACATTTCACATTCCTAAATCTCATGAGTTTCTCATGGGCCCATTTCTGAAGCTTGTCTGGGTGAAAGCAACAGAAGCAGACAAGGCCTGAAGGACCAAGTTCCAAACCCTCACGACACAACCCTCAGTCAGGCCACACACAAGGGCAGAACTTTACACACTCTGAAACCTGTTGCTAAGCTTTGGGTTGCTTCACCTGTGCTACAGAAGACATCTGTAATTTGTTTTAGCATTACTACAGCTAATTATCTGCCTCTCCTGTGCAGACAAAGGTTACCATGCAGAACCAATCCTATCTTGGCTACTGCTGAAGGAAGAACTGATCTGTGCTTCCCTTGCCCCTTGTTGCAGTGCTGTTTCACAGCTCTCCAAGGGCTTAACAGCATGCAGCTCCAACCCATCACCAGGGCTGCTCCCTCTAAAGAAAACACACCAGAGATCACCAGAGATCATTCCACTTCTCAACAAGCCCCAGAGGTCATACAGAAGTTGCTTAAAAGCTACAAGAATTCAAGAGCAGTTTGATGACCACCAAATAGTTAGGGAAGACAGTTCTGTACACAAGACATCCATGTGAAAGTGGGAGAAAAGATTTTATGAAACTAGCACAATGGCAAGCTGGACCTTTCTACAACCTTGATCAGCTGAGGAATGTTCTTCCATTCTCTCCAGGCAGTGAGGAGAAAATACTCTTAATTATTTTACATGGCAGGTTGACTACAGTTAGAATCATAGAATCAGTCAGGGTTGGAAGGGACCACAAGGATCATCTGCCATGTCCAGGGACACCCTACCCTAGATTAGGCTGCCCACAGCCTCATCCAACCTTGCTTTAAACACCTCCAGGGATGTGGCCCCAACCATCTCCCTGGGCAACCCATTCCAGTCTCTCACCACTCTCATGCTCAACAACTTCCTCCTCACATCCAATCTGAATCTTCCCACCTCCAGCTTTGCTCCATTCCCCCCAGTCCTCTCACTCCCTGATAGCCTAAAAAGTCATTCCCCAGCTTTTCTATAGGCCCCCTTCAGATATTGGAAGGCCACAATTACATCCACATGAAGCTACTCTCAGGGAGGGAGGTATCTACTCTAGAAACCTTCTAGAAACTAGGGCTGGCAATAAGCACTGTGAGTAACTGCAGACATCACTGACTCAGTTAATCATTTTGGCTGGAGATCATTAAGCTCAGAGAGTCCAACCACTATCTAACTCTGCCAAGTCAGATGCAAAATCATGTCCCTCAGAACCACATCTATCAAGTCAGATGCAAAATCATGTCCCTTAGCACCACATCTGTCTACAACTACCTGAAGGGAGGTTCTAGCCAGCTGGGGTTGGTCTCTTCTCCCAGGCAACCAGCAACAGAATGAGGGGACACAGTCTCAAGTTGTGCCAGGGGAGGTATAGGCTGGATGTTAGGAGAAAGTTCTTGCCAGAGAGAGTGATTGGCATTGGAATTGGCTGCCCAGGGAGGTGGTGGAGTCACCATCCCTGGAGGTGTTCAAGAAAAGCCTGGATGGGGCACTTAGTGCCATGGTCTGGTTGATTGGATAGTGCTGAGTGATAGGTTTTACTGGATGAGCTTGGAGGTCTCTTCCAACCTGGCTGATTCTATGATTCTACACATATTTTAAACTCTCCCAGGGATGGTGATTAATCTATCTCCTTGGGCAGCTCATTCCAGTGTTTAGCAACCCTTTTGGTGAAGAAATTTCTTCTCATGTCCAACCTAACCCTCTCACAGTGCAGTTAGAGGCTGTTTCCTCTCATACTATCTCTTGTGACTTGGGAAAAGAAACTGGCCCACACCTTGCTCCAGCTTTCTTTCAGGTAGCTGTAGAGAGCAAGCAGGTCTCCCCTCAGTCTCCTTTTCTCCAAACTAAACCACCCCAGTTCCTTCAGCTGCTCCTCAGCAGAGCCATTTTCCAGACCTTTCACCAGCTTCACTGCCATTCTCTAGACCCACTCCAGTACGTTAATGCCTCTACTACAGCAAAGGCCCCAAAACTGAACCCAGTATTCAAGGTGTAGCCTCTTCTGTGCTGAGTACAGGGGGACAACCACTTCCCTGGTCCTGCTGGCCACATTATTCCTGATATTAATCGTGTTCTGAGCCAGCAATGCACTACTCCCTCATCATAACTCATCACATCCTTGTTTATTTTCTATTAGCTTACACTGTAAGTGCAACTAAGCTCAGGAAATAATTAAAAAGAAGAAAGAAAGGAAAGCCTCCCTCTAATGATTTTCAAAATGGAGCTGCAGCCAGCTTAGTACAAGCAGCAAGGAGGAGGCCAAACAGCCCCAGTGACTGAGCAGTACAAGACCAAAAGCAGATTTCCTGAGGATTCTACCACCCTGTTGCTCTGCACCCTCAGCCCAAGATGCAGCATTGCAGAGAGACACCGAGAGAAATCAGAGAGTTAATCAGTGTCCAGTACTTCACCTATTCTCAGATTCTGAGGCAGCCTCCTGCTTAATTTTTTTTTTCCAGCCCTGCTGGCAGGAAGGAAATCTGTTCTTGCAGGCAGAAAAAAAAACACAGGGCATTGACACTGTAAGTAATGCAAAAGTAAAACGGAAAAAGGGCTAATGTGAGGGAGATGAAGGCAGTGACCAGATGAGATGAGACTGCCACTCACTGAGGGGAGCATGATGGGGCAACCTAAAGCAGATAGCAGCAGTGGCAGGATGACTAATCTCTGAAGTCCCTGCAACAGAAGAGGATGGGCACGAATAAAACGGAGTGCAGCAGGTACAGCTCGGCTTTCCTGCAATGAGGATGCTGCTATTGATTGCCAGAAGCAGTTGGAGTGTAGCATGAAGGGTGTCAAGGCACAGGAGACTGATCTGCGGCTGAGAAAAGTCCAGAGCCCATTTGTGCCATCATTTCGTTTTGCTAGCAAATGACTTCAGCAGTGCCTCAGCTTTCATCTCCGTTGAACAGTGGTCAAGATGCATCCTTTATAAAGCATTTTGAGGGCTGCTGCTGAAATCCACTGAGCAACGAACACCACAGAATCACAGAATCAGTCAGGGTTGGAAGGGACCACAAGGATCAACTAGTTCCAACCTCCTTGCCATGCCCAGGGACACCCTACTCTACATCAGGCTGCCCACAGCCTCATCCAGCCTGGCTGCAAACACCTCCAGGGATGTTGCCATAACCACCTCCCTGGGCAACCCATTCCAGGGCCTCACCACCCTCATGCTCAACAACTTCCTCCTCACATTCAGTCTGAATCTCCCCACCTCCAGTTTTGCTCCATTCCCCCTTGTCCTGGCACTCCCTGAGAGCCTAAAAAGTCCCTCCCCAGCTTTTCTGGAGGCCCCCTTCAGATACTGGAAGGCCACAATTACATCCACACGAAGCTTCTCTCAGGGAGGGAGGTTATCTACTCTAGAAACCTAGAAATCTCCCCACCTCCAGCTTTGCCCCATTCCCCCTAGTCCTGCCACTACCTGAGAGCCTAAAAAGTCAAATACTGTCAACAAAGGTGTTTACACATAAAAACTGCACATCCATACATGGCATGGAAAAAAAAAAAAATTAAGAGGCAACAGCCAAATATCAATATCCAAGCAAAAAAAAAATCAACCTGCTTACACCAATCTTCTGCCCCACGCCCTGACTCTCCTTTCTCCAGGCTCCGCACTGAGAAACCTGAGGTGCAAGCCTGTCTTGACGACAACTTTTCGACTCAACAAGACACAAACAATCCGATACGAGTAGGCAGGGAAATCCGGAGGCCTACCTTTTCTCGATGGAATCGATGTTGGAGTGCAGCAGCCAGAGCTCCTCAGCGTTATCTTGGCGCCGCGACGAAAAAATGAGGTGATGCCCGGTCAAGCAGAGAGTCCCTTCCACAGCCAGGTAGAAAGGGCGGTGCAAGACTACGTTGTCTGCTCGTGGGGTCTTGATCAGCTCGGCAAACTCCATGCTTGTCAGCGAACAGGCCCGCTGAAGCCTTCAATTGCTGAGGAAAACGGAAAAGTAACCTCAGCAGCGGGATGCAGGCCCTGGGGATGGTCTACCACGGGCGAGCCGCCCTGAAGGGATGCAACAGCATAACCCAAGGGGCGATCCCGCTTCTGGGTACGCTGGTGGTGGATGATGCGGGGAGAAGAAAAGAGGCGAGCCGGAGGATAACACAACTCCCAGCACCTCCTCTGAGAAGCTCCGTGCCCTCACAGGCCGCCTGCTCCAGGGGCCCGACCGAGGGGGTCCCGGGCTGT
>VWZI01019853.1:0-11168 GCA_013396835.1 Psilopogon haemacephalus
AAAGAAGGACCGACTTATCCCCGGATAGAAAGAAGGAGAAAGAAGTGGTTTTGCCTTGCTGCCTTGGCTATAAGCTGCGATGCTTGCTGCCTGTTGCCTTTGCTGCTGCACGTGGCCAAGAATGGCAGGCGCTGACGCTTGAGCTCCTCACAGCATGAGGAGAGATGGAGAAGGACCTCTAACGGTCACTGTGCCCCTCCTAAATACCCTAGGGGGCGCGTGAAACTGACCAATAGGTATCCAGCATTCTCTAACTGACCAATTGGTTCTAAATAGCCCCACGCATACATGCACCTCAAGGTCTCCCTGGGTCCTGGGGCCACGTGGTATGCCCCCGCCCCTCAACCCCTACTGGACCTTGAACAGGAGGGGGAGAAAAGACTCCAGGGATTGGACCAATTCTAGGGTGTTTGTTACACCCGTACCAGGACAGATATGTAGAAGCATTAATAGAATGAAGTTTGTGCTAAACTAATTGAGTAGCATTGATCCACCAGCTCTAGGCACATCATCACACACTTTTACTTGCCTGGCTGCAAAGTCCTCACAATAGTGAAGACTTCATGTGAAGGAAGTGAACTGGAGAAAAAAAAAAAGTCAACCCTTCAACTAACTCTGAACTGTGCATTTAGCAACTCTGTTGCATTAATACTTAACACATGCACCACATAGCCTGATTTATCTCTGTGGCTCTATAAATATTATGTAATTAATCTTCCTCAATGTAGTTTCATTCCACATCACATCTTAATTTTTCTTTATAATTGAAGCTAAAGATTTTAATAAGCACAAGAGTAATTCTATGGAGAAAGCTCCATGAACTCAGCCTATTTAATTTGTATAAAACCACAGCAAAAAACCTAAAAAGAAAAAAGAAAAAAGGCTAGAGGAAAGATGCATATTTATAGAATGAACACATTTCTGATTACTATTAAAAATAAAAGGCACATTGACAGTCATAAGTCAGTAATCCTGTTTCACTAGAAGTTTAATAAGGGATTTGTGGTTGAAGTTGGTGCTCCTGAATTGCTGCACTAAAATGTCAAGCACTGACTGACTGCTGCCTAATTACAGACCCATAAACAACTTTATGTGGCTATGGAATGACTCTCTTAGGTCTTCACAGTGTTGCCATCCAGACAAATTTCAAAAGAGGTGCTTAAGTTGTGTGTTGTATTTCACATAACATTTTCTTGGTGGGCATTTTGGCATTTGTGCTGGTTAAGATCCGGATGAAGCTTTCTCAGATATTGTTGCAACAAAAGCTTTCTCTCCTGCCTCTAAAATTCACTTAATTCATTTATTTTTCACTGCTGTTGAAGCTTAAAATTGCATCAAGAGACATGGTGGCTTCATGAATATGCAAATGTTAGCTCAAGACAAGAAAAGAAATCAACAAGGATGATCAGAGGGCTGGAGCACCTCTCCAATGAGGAGAGACTGAGGCAGGTGGGGCTGTTGAGTCTGCAGAGGAGAAGGCTCTGAGGTGACCTTCTTGTGGCCTTTCAGTATCTGAAGTGGGCTACAAGAAACCTGGGGAGGGACTTTTTAGGGTGTCAGTTAGTGATAGGACTGGGGGGAATGGAACAAAGCTAGAAATGGGTAGATTCAGACCAAATGTTAGTAAGAATTTCTTCAGCATAAGAGTGGTGAGACCCTGGAACCAGTTGCCCAGGGAAGTGGTGAAAGCCCCATCCCTTAAGGTGTTTATGACCAGGCTGGACGAGGCTCTAGACAGCCTGATCTCATATGAGGTGTTCCTGACCATGGCAGGGAGGTTGGAACTAGATAATCCTAGTGGTCCCTTCCAATCCTGACTGATTCTATGATTCCATGAATTCATAGCAACTCATTCATGAAAGGGGAGAAGTTTTAGTGTGTATGCTCAGTGTGTGCCTTCTTACTCAAAGCATTGAAACTCCACCCCATACACTGTTTACAATATTATATATCACTGTAAGGGAGTGAAACCACTCTGAGCTCATTGGAAATCAGAAATTGCCTCTTTCATAATGGGGCAAGGCAAAGTCTGAACTGTATCAAAATAATGTCTCCTCTCTTCAGATGGTGTAAAAGAGAAGTAAGAAAAGACATGAGGAGCTTTTTTACTGAGGAGAGGGGGAAAGGTAGGTGCTTGTTCTAACAGCTTCATTTTGGAACTGTCTTACAAAGTTTTGGCAAGCTGTTAAGGAAAATTCCTAGGAAAATTCCTAACGTGCGTTCAACTAATTTTTCTCATCTGAAAGTGTAAACCTAATTTGAGAAATGTATGATTTTGGTAGCACTGATGTGTTTCATACAATCATAGAGTCACTGATGGTCTTGGTTGGAAGGTTCTGGCGCGGGGGCGGTAAGCAGGTAACTCAATGTGAGTGATAAAGCAAACTCCAATTTATTAGTGATTCTACAGCTCCTTTTATACTCTGCCAGCCGGGAGGTGTTCTCGAATACTCCAAAATAATTGGTAAAGGGGATCGTATGTGTAATTTAATAGTTGGTGACTGATACAACAACAATGAGTTTGCAGTTCTCGGAGAAACTTCTAGTTAGCAGGCACCTTCCTTCCTCTGCATCTTTGTTTTTCTTCTGTCTGTTTCCAGCTGCACTTTCACTTCACAGGCGTTCCACTGTACTTCTCTTTCGGCCATGCTCCTGGCAGTGGGTTGTTCACTGCTCTAATGCAGCTTCTCAGAGATATTCCGCAACATTTCCCCCTTTTTCTTTTGAACAATCCACTGTTGATCCACAATTTTATGCAATCCCCTTATTAAGACAGCTATAAGCAATACAACAAACAAGATATTCACTGCCATATCTCTATGTAAAAAGCAAAAAGCGAATTGCTGTGCGATTCTACAAAAAAGCATATCTGAGGGTTTTCTGATTCATTAACTTTTCTATCAACAGTTTGATGTTATGTCATTCCTAGCTAGATGTCTTGCTATCTTTTTCCCTCTTGTGGGATGTGGCTATCCTGCCATGGAAACCAGAGGCCTATGTTGGGTTGCCTTCTTAGGCCATGAGCCAAGGCCTGATTTATCTCACGATCCCACAATTCCTTCACAAAAAGAAAACAGTGTTTATTACCAGTTGCAGGGGCCCTTCTGCAAAGATAATAGTCATAGTATTTTTAACTTAATTTTTTACAGGCAACCAACAAGGCAGTTGTTCCTACTTGACCTTGAATCAGTATCTTACTTGTAGCGTTGCTAATTTCTCCTAAATATAATTGCTGAAAGCTTGTGCACCAAATCAGCTTGCAAAAATGTGCAAAATATCATGACCATCCTCAAAGCCTGGATTGTACAACGTTTCTGCAGATCCATGTCCTTTTTCCCTAAGCCATTCTCCAATAATTCCCCCTTTTTTTTCTTTTTGTACAATCAGGGCTTTGGGGGTCAGCTTATCTAGACTATGCATGAAGCCATTCTTAATATAATCAACATAAGCAAAACAATTCCGGTAACACACAAGGCTTCAGAAGAGACCTCAAAGATTATCCAGCCCCAACTCCCCGCAATAGGCAGGGACATATCTGCGTGCTCTGCTCTATTGCGGGGAAACACAAGGGCCACAACATCAACACCGTAAAGGAGGCATACAGGGAACAGCTGGGTGAACTCTCGAAGATGGTGACAAAATATCATCTCTCCATAGATCTACCACAGCAAACTGGTAGCCAATGCAACATCAAAAAACTGAATTCAACAACCTTCAAATCCTTGCCATTTAACCTTGCTGCTATCTTATACCAAAAACCTTTAAAAACCTTTCTTTTTTCCTCTTATCTTCCTTCTTCTTAAAAAATTTTTTTCTTGCCCTTATGAATCCCTTTTCCATTACACTAAACTATAATATTTCTTATTTTAGACTCTTAACTTTTAACTATATCAATGCTAAAATGTATAGACTAACAAAAACTGTTAAATTTAAGCCACTAAATTGAGTCAGAAAAAAGGAAACCCAAAACTGAAAAAGACAAAAAGAAAAGGATGTTTTTCTGCCATGGCATACAAAGGAAAAGAAGATGTAAAGAACCCTTAGATCTATCAATCTAAAAAGAAGATTATTAATCCATAAACCTATAAAAACTTATCCTAACAAAATTCCTATAAATTATTACCACTACACTATTACATTCTATTACAATTATGAAATACTTAACATACATCATTGTAAATATTTATCACTTCCACAATTCCATAATGTATTCTTATTTTGCATTTACCATATCAAAACAATTCTATGCATATCAAAACCACAACTGAAAAACTGACTCTGAAAAACATTATGAGCCTTTGCATCCACAAAGAAAATTAAACAATCTGTTAACAGAACAAACTGGAACTATCGCTTTAAGAAACATAGACTTGTGCTGGGGTGCAGGGGGGAAGAAATGGTGAGTTGCCAGTTCTGAAGAAGCTTGCAGCCATGCAGGGGAAGGGGCGGGGTGTGTGGAGCAGCTCATCAGAACCATGGGAAATGAACCAAGCCACAGGGGCATGCGCTCTGAGACTGCTGACTATGACATCGCTTTTGTAGGCAGCGTCACTTCTTAATGACCGCGCTTTTGTGGGTGGTGTCACTTGTTTGATGACATTGCTTTTGTGGGTGGTGTTGCTTTGGAATGACGGTGTCACTTCTTCCAGCTCAAAGCCATCTTTTTTTGTAGTCCAGAGCTCCGATAATCGGGACCGTGGACTGGCAGGACCTTCCAGTGACTGTCCCCACTTCAGACAGCATGCTGGATCCCTGTGATCGCATGTAAAAGTCACTTTTGCTGGGGCAGAGGCTGCCTTTGCTTTTTTATCACTATCAGCCAATGTTACATCGAGATTTGTGGGAAAAGTGTCCTTAAACAGTTCTGCTGCATTCTGGGCGGTAGCTGCCATTACGTGCTCTAGTTCCAGAAGTTCGGGAGGTGTCGGGGGTGGCAGGGGAAAATCAAAGCGATTTTGCACATCCGGTGGAAGTATCGGTACCAGGCATCCAGCCAACGGCTGTCCAGGATGGCATTTGTCAAACACAACACTGTTATTTAGCCTGAAAACAGTCTCTGTCTCCCCTGTTCCACTCTGTCGAGGCTCAAGCTGGGTTGCCACCATCGCTGCAATCTGCTGCTCCATCCGACACCTCTCTATAACGTTTATACACTTTTGCCAGTCTCTGCAACTTCCGTGCAGTCCCATCGCCACCCATTTTCAAGTCCCAAAGCTTAGTCCCGTAATTATGCCACTCCTCTTCATCAAAATAAAACTCGGAGCTAGCAAAGTATCCCTTCGCTGCCCTAAATGCTAAGAGTCCTGGTAAATACTTCAATGAGAAGTTTACACTGCGCTTTTCTAAAAAGTTTCATAATAAGGAGAGAGCTACCTCTTTTTCCATTGCGGTTTCCCGCATGTTTTCTGTGTCCTTTTTTTTCCTGCATGTTTTCCGCATCCATTTTAATGCAGCCTCGCATCTTTCCGCGTACCTGTGTCTTTCCACGGTGGTAGCTCTCCTCGGACAGTGCAAAACTCCTTTGGATCGGTTCAGGCAAAACTTTTTTCCACCCTCCAGCTGCTGCTTACTGGTGCATGTCTGTGCCATGCCTTGTAGATCACTCCAGGTACCTGTTCGGGCGCCATCTGCTGGCACGGGAGAGGTAAGCAGGTGACTCAATGTGAGTGATAAAGCAAACTCTAATTTATTAGTGATTCTACAGCTCCTTTTATACTCTGCCAGCCGGGAGGTGTTCTCGAATACTCCAAAGTAATTGGTAAAGGGGATCGTATGTGTAATTTAATAGTTGGTGACTGATACAACAACAATGAGTTTGCAGTTCTCTGAGAAACTTCTAGTTAGCAGGCACTTTCCTTCCTCTGCATCTTTGTTTTCCTTCTGTCTGTTTCTGGCTGCACTTTCACTTCACAGGCATTCTGCTGTATTTCTCTTTTGAACATATTCCTGGCAGTGGGTTGTTCACTGCTCTAATGCTGCTTCTCAGAGATATTCTGCAACAGGAAGGGACCTCCACAGGTCATCCAGTCCAACCCCTCTGCAGTCAGCAGGGACATCTTCCACTAGATCAGGTTGCCCACAGCCCTGTCCAGCCTCACCTTAGATGGGGCCCCAACAACCTCCCTGGGCAACCTGTTCCAGTATTCCACCACCCTCATGGTGAGAAATGCCTGACTGTCAGTTACCCCTGCTTACATCTTTTGAAAGATCACATGCAGATATTATTTCATATTTAAACCATTCTCTTCTGGTCAGAGTGTGCAAAGAAGCATTACTGCCAATAAGAAGACACTCCACTAAAGGACTTTTAAAGGTCATTTGTACGTTTAAATGCACTCCTTTTGCTAAGGGCAGAAAAGTGAACACACTGGTGCAGCCCAGAAGTGCACCATTGCCACAGACTGATGCTGCTTGCATAGGTTCAGCTGACATCCTGGACTTTACCCTCTCATTTGAATGTTTGAGTTTACTCTATGACTTCTGGGTGTCATGGTTTAAAATGGGACAGGTGGCTCTTTTTCCTCTTCCAACAGGTGCAAAAGAAAACTGCTCAGACATGGGATTGGATAACTGGAAAGTTTAGATGGAAAGGCAATTCATATACTGCAATGCTACAGTGATATAGTGAAGAGCATAGCAAATCATATAAGATAGAAAGTAATCCATAGTCTGGGTTTAATACAGCTGCTCATTAAGCCAAATCTTCACATAAGCCTCGCTCTACATCAGGCCAACAAAACCCAGGCTTCCATACCCCACTCCCTGCCCTCCATACCACTCCATTTGTGAAGCAGCACAAAATTCAGCTTGGCAGCTCCAGCCCTAATTGGCAACATTGCAAAGGTCAACCAAGCCTTACTCCCTGTCAGGGAGGTAAGAACCTGCTCATCCTTCCTGGGAGGACAAAGAAACGGAAAAGGGAAAAAAGCTGATTTTGCAGCCAGATTTATAGGGAGGCAGGACTTGTGGGTATGAAATTCAGAGATTGCACTTTCTGTTACTCCTCCTGGACCTCTCTGGCTTCTGGAGGTTGGTAACTGTGATTTTCTTAAAGGTATTAGCCTCAAACTCCCACACTGGGCATTCAACATTTGGAACCAAATACACGCTTCTGATCTTGAGC
Source organism: Psilopogon haemacephalus (assembly GCA_013396835.1). NCBI lineage: Eukaryota > Metazoa > Chordata > Aves > Piciformes > Megalaimidae > Psilopogon > Psilopogon haemacephalus. Next base: position 7,124 of record VWZI01019853.1, read on the forward strand.
TGGTTCCCTCTCTCCTCTATGCCTCATCTTCTTCACATCTTTTGCAATTTCCCCCTCCTGCTTACTGAGATTTCCTTGACAGTAGCTTAAAACTTTGGCCATTAAAACATGCTGCTAAAATTTCACAGAGCTAGAGCTTCACAAATTAGTATATAAATAGACATACCACCTCTATGGGAAGAAACAACATGGTAAGAGTCCTGCAGTGACCTCTTGTCCCACATACTGCCACTGAAACTCCCCAGCACTGATTTGGTGTCAGTACAACAGTTGTTGTACCAGATTGTTATGCAAGAAAGGTTGTTGCAAAAAAGGTTCTTCACTCTAAGTGCTACAGAAGTGAAATTTTCTCATTAATACCCTTTTATATTCCTTCAGAATTCTTTTCACCCCCATTCCTTCCTTCTCTGCCTGTTATGCCTCCTGTAACCCCTTTAGCACCTAACCGCAAGGTAGAGAAGCAAAAAACAGACAAGGCTGGCAACTCATTTTCAAACGACCAGCCCTAGAGAAAATCCATAATCCTTAATAAGGCATCTAGATACCTTGTTTAGTTCTTTAGAATGCTTCACATATTGCTTTTTGAAAAGGCAGGCAAACCCCTCTCACACTGGAGCTACTGGCTCAGGATTGCAATGTTTTCACCCATGGAGTATCCCAGGGTGCAACATCCTTCTTGGCAAGTGAGAACCCCCCATCAATTCTTCGAAAGAAAGGCAAAACATTCTCACGTGCAGTCCAAAATGGGAGACAAAGGTAAATACTTTGGGAATAATTTTTTAAACTGTTATGTTCACATCCTTTCTCAGCTGTGCGACCAAATTCCACAGAAGCATTCAGATTGGAAACGACCCTTGTGATGAACAAGTCCAACTGAGAACTCTAAAAGGTTCACCCTAAACCATATCCTCAAGCACTACATCCAAATGACCTTCAAACACACCCAGGGTTTAATTTGCTCATCTCCAAGCTCATCCTAAAATGCACTGGTACTTGCAGAGGTCAGGAAGAGTAATACATTTTTTTGCTTGACCCTGTAACTCTGTGTCACTGCAAAATGGAAGATTTATGGGCTCAGAAAGAACAAAAGTGATAAAGATCACCTTTGAGGTGAGAGGACTTCATCAGACATTAATCCTAAATTGGCATTACAAAAGTTAATACAGGTAACCAAGGACAGAAGACAGCAAAACTTTGTAAGGGGGAAGACAGCAGAAGTTTGAATAATAGTATGGGCCTTGACATTTTCACTCTGCCTAAAATCTTCATTAAAATACTTACACCATGACTTAATGACAACTTCAGCTTTGCTCCTCATCCTTACAACCTCTTTATGTCCTATTCAAGTCAGCTGAATTACCAGTAGCTTTTTTTTCTCCCTCATGGTTGCTCTCTGTCATATTGATCAGTCAGTTTCTGTATTTTATCCCCAGCTACTGACAAATACATTTGACTCTATTTAACTATTGCCTCTCTCTTTGATTTCCCAACAGCTGTTTATTTATTTGAAGCCAGTACTATGCCATCTGAACAGACATATGTCTTCCTTTAGATTATTTCTGTGTGGTTTTTCTTTTACTTAATGATTGGACTCAATGGTCCTAAGAGTTTTTTTCCAAGCTAAATGATGCAATGATAAATAGACATTAAAATACTTGGGGAAAATGAGAAGCTCACAGAAACATCTGTTTTCCTAGATGAAACATCTGAAATAAAAAATAAATAAATTTTGTTGAAGAAATTGAATAAAAGAACTGAAAATAAGGCAGAATTTGGGAAGCCCTAATGTGCTGGTTTGAACTAATTGGAGGATTTGAGTGAGAAATTAGACTATAGGCTAAGAAAAGGAAACATTCCAGTGTCTCCTTCGTTTATTAAAATGGTATAAATGTTATAACCAAAACAAAGATAACTCAGACTGCTTTGAGCCATGCTGGATGATACATCTCTTTCCCTGCGTTCTTAGCTGGATCTAAACAACTACAATAATTACTTTCCTGCTGCTAATCCCCCTAGCCAATCTACCAATCTGGCACGTAAGACAGATAGCGACATTAGATTGGGAAGTGGGGGAAAGTGGTAGGATGGTTGGAAGACCCCTCTTCAAGACTGATCTCTGGGAGGGGTGTGGTGTTTCTGTATTACCTTTTTCACTGTATACATCTGTAAATATCTGTTATGTATTGTAAACATCCGCTTGTATATTGTGCAAAGATGTAAATATAAAGCTTCATTTCCTTAACTTCCAGCCATCTGAGTCTAGCCTGGGTTATTTGAAAGGGTGGAGGGGCAGGTAACTGCCAAACCACCACACCTAAGCAAAGAGAACTCCAAGGCCTATCAGCACAGTAAAAACTGTGAGCAGTGAGTGTACAAGGAAGCAGCACATTTGCCTTCTGTAAAGTCATATTCACATCCGTTCTGTCTAAATTCACTCCTGTCCTCCAGCAAATGACCTGAAATTACAAGACACAAACAGCTTTGGCACTGTTCTGATTTTAAAATGCAAATTATTACCAAAAGGCACAATATCCCAGTGAGAAGCAAGAGACCCAGGGCCTTGGAGACAGGCATCCTAGCTCATAGTTCAAGGTCTCTCGTGGTGTCACGCACATGGATCCATTCTCCCGCTGTGAAAAGAAATCTGGATGGATAATTAGCAGTGTGCATAAATAACTTCTGTGGGAGAAACATATTTTGGAAGTAGTAACTGGCACACTGTCTACATTTGATTTGCACTTACATCGTGTGACAGACACACGGCTGGAATGAAGAAAACATTCATTGCCTCAGCCTGTGGTGGGATCTTAAATAGCTTGGCTGAGAAGAAATGGGAGTAACATGATTATTCCAGTTACCAAAGGCTGAAAGGAATATATTGAACCATAAGAAACTTATTTTCATTTAATAAACTGCTTGAAATTAGAACTGTAAAAAACAGTAAGCAAGGCAGAAACTCTATGAATTTCAGCTGTGTAAGTGCAGCAGCACAGGGCAGCATCATGCACTGAGCAAACAGGGTCACATTCTTCTTCCTGACAAACACCAATTAATATCTCTAAGGAACTCTTGATAGACTTGAAAACAACAAGAACAAAATTTGAAATTACTTTGAATATAATTTATCTATTGTTTAGATTTACTGACACACACTGCCCTTACTTCTGTTCTCTGGCATTTGTCCATTTCAGCAGTGTGCTAAAAATTAATTGTTTCAGTACAATCTAAAAAAAAAGAGACCAATGCTCTGAGTTTAAAAAAAAAATGAATCTGTATTTTTACAAGACTCACTTTGTTAATAGAGAATATCTGATCATCAACATTCAGTGTCTGCACTTAATTTCATTAGGCATTCCTCATAAATCATAGAATAACAGATCATAGAATGGTAGAGGTTGGAAGGCACCCGTAGGGATCAAGTTCAAGCAGGACTACCCAAGGACAGGTCACACAGCATTGCATACAGGTGGGCTTTGGAAGTCTCCACCGAAGGACACTCCAGAACTTCTCTGGGCAACCTGCACCATGGCTCCATCACCCTCACACCAAAGAAGTTTCTTCTCATGTCAAAGTGGAACCTCCTGGGTTCCAGCTTATACCCACAGTTTCATGTCCTATTACTGGGCACTGCTGAAAAGAGTCCGGCACCTTCATCTTGACACCCACTCCTCAGGTGTTGATAGACATGATGAGATACCCTCTCAGCCTTCTCTTCTCCAGGCTAAACAGCCCAAAGTATCAGCAGTTCATCACAGGAGAGATTCTCAATAGGAACAACAAAATAAATCAGTCCAAGAGATGCAAATGAACAACAAGCAGCAGTACAGAGTTGGCTCATATTCCCAGTTCACATCACATTCACTCACATGCATGTTCTTAGAGAAACTGAAGTAGCATTTTCTTTGCAAAATAAAATTACACATAGATTGGATTTCCTTTTCTTTTTAATCCTTCCCCCCCCCCAAAAAAAAAATTGTAACCATGTTGAATTTTTGTTGTGTCATTGGTGAAACTACAGAGTTTGTCTTTTACTTAAGTCTTTGGG
>VWZI01019855.1:0-26912 GCA_013396835.1 Psilopogon haemacephalus
GCTGCTCCATCATTTTTCCAGGGATAGAGGTGAGGCTGACTGGTCAATAGTCCCCTGGAACTTCTTTCTTGCTCTTTTTGAAGACTGGAGTGACATTGGCTCTTCTCCAGTCTTCAGGCACCTCTCCTGCCTGCCAGTTTGGCAAAAATGATGGAGAGTGGCAGAGTGATAACATCAGGCAGTTCTCCCAGCACCCTTGGGTGCATCTCCTCAGGGCTCATGGACCTCTGAATGTTTAATTTGTGTCACTGATCCCTGACCCAGTCTGCACTGACCAATGAGAAGCATTCCCTCCTCCAGGCTTCCTCTCCTTCATCCAGGGTCTGGAGTACATAGGGGAGTTCAGCCTTAGGGGTAAAGACTGAAGCAAAGAAGGCATTCAGCAACTCTGCCTTCTCTGCATCCTCAGTTGAAGGCTGAGTTGAAGTTCAGCAGAGGCCCCACACCTTCTCTGTTCTTCCTTTGTCTACTGATGTGTTTGAAGAAGCCCTTCTTGTTCTCTCTTACTTCCTTTGCCAGCTTCAGTTCCAAGAGGATTTGGCCTTCCTTATTGCCTTCCTACATGCCCTGACAACTTCTCTATAGTTCTCCCAAGTGACCAATCCCTTCTTCCATGAATTGTAAGTTTCTTTCTTCCCTGAGATTTCCTTCAGGAGCTCCTTGCTCAGCCATGCAGGTCTCCTAGCATGTCTATCTGATTTTATTACTCAGGGGAACACACCTAGCTTGGGCTTGGAGGAAGTGGTCTTTAAAAATCAGCCAACTTTCTTGGGCTCCTTTACCCTCTGGGGCCCTAGCCCATGGGATTTCTGCAAGCATGTCTCTCAAGAGCACAAAATTAGCTCTGCAAAAGTCCAGGGCTGTAATTCTACTTGTTGGTCTGCTTCTACCATGTAGAACACTAAACTCCACCATGTCATGATCACTGTCCCCAAGATTATTCCTGACCTTAATGACCTCGACCAGTCCTTCTTTAATAGGTCCAGCAGTTCACCTCTCCCTGTTGGTTCTTCTACTACCAGCACCAAGAAGTTATCATTGATACACTGCAAGAGCCTTTTGGATTGTCTGTGCCTGGCCATGTGAGCTTCCCAGCAAACACCAAGGTGACTGAAGTCACCCATGAGCTACATCCAGTTGTCTGTAGAAGGCCTCATTGACATCTTCCTCTTGGTTTGGTGGTCTATAGTAAACACCTACAACGATTTCACCTCCTTTCCCACATACCTTAATTCTTACCCACAAGCTTTCAACCTGTTCTGCCTCTCCCCTTGGACAGAACTCTAAGAAGCCTGCTTACACCAGCCAATATTTGGAGGGAGGTCATGGCTGTTCAGCTTTGTGCAAACCAGGTGGTCTCTTTTCTATCCTGTTACTACTGTTGCAGTCTGTGGGTCTGGAATGGGAATTGTTAATTGTCCATCCTTTGGTCGTCTCTGAAGATCAGGCTTAATTTTTAAATTTCTGACACAAAAACACTTTCCAAGGCAGCATGGGGACAGTGTGTCCAGCACACCATACACCCTGTGCAGACACTCTGTGGGAAAGTACATAGTGATTTGGATGTAGACACATTAACACTGTGGCTTCGTGTCATCAAGCTTTAGTGGTCCTGCTCTGAGATTTTACTCCAACTATTTTCACACAGCCATGAGAAGGGAGATTTGGCTCCCAGTTCCTTGGTTCCTGCTCCCAGCACAGGTGGCTCTTCTTTCTGCCCTCCCACTGTTTTAGTTATGGTTCTTCTGTCTCCATCAAAGCTAACAAACATACTAATGTTTACATTGGACAGATTTCAGCCAACTGTAAGGAGCCTGACCAAACAGAATATGCATTTGGTCAGTCAAGAGTGACAGCTATGAAATGGGAGCCTTGTGTCAAAGTTCATCCTCCACACACTTTTTCACTCATAATGGGTCCAATTGGCAAGTGATGAATTGTCACTGCATCTGGGCCAGAGGCACAATGTGGGTGATGTGGCCAGTGTTCAATTTCAGCTCCAGCCTCTCTAGTCAAGGAGGGCTCTAGAACCCCCAGCTGCAGTGCAGGAGGAGATGGCAGAGCCTCATGAACTTGATCTCATCACAATTGTCATTGCTTGCGCAGCTGAGGGTTACTTTCAAGCTGAACTTTCTTATTTGTTGTTTATAAGTGAGCAAGTTAAAAATTACAGTTTTGGGCACCAGTTTTAAATGGCACAACTGAGAGGAGGAGTCGCCACTTGATGCCAGGATGGAGCAAAGAATTAGCCTAATCTGTTTAACACTGAACAATGTAGTTGCCAAAGCAAGAGTGTTTATAGAAACAATAAAAATTGAAATACAAACATGCTTAGGTAGTGATTAGCTACCCTATAACAAGCTAACTGATTATAACTGTGCTGGTTTGAACTAATTGGAGGATTTGAATGAGAAATTAGATTATAGGCTGAGAAATTAAAACACTGATGATGCTACTTCATTCACAGGTTACTGAAAAAGAAAAAACAAAATGCGTTTAAGAGTTGTAACCCAAACACAGATACGACAGACCACTTTGGGCCATGGCTGCTGCTGCATGGCTCTTTATCTCCCTACATTCTTAGCTGGATCTGAATAATTTCACTAACTTCTTTCCTGCTGCTAATCCCCCTGGCCGATCTGCCTTCTTTTATCTGTTGCATAAGAGAGATGGGGAGATAAGACTGGGGAGGGGGAAAGGTGGTAGGGGGGGGTTAGAAACCCCTCTTAAGGATTCTGATCTCTGGAAGGGCTGTGGTGTTTCTATATTACCTTTTTACTGTATATATCTGTTATACATTGGAAGTATCTGCTTGTATATTGTGCACTGCTCTAATATAAAGCTTCATTTATTAACTTCCAACCGACAGAGTCCGAGCCTTGGTTATTTCAAAGTGTGGGGGAGTGGGGAACTGCCAAACCACCACAATAACCCAATGACACTTCTTCACTGCACCTATCTTCCAAACTGAGTACTGACAAGTACTAGCTGGTGTAATGACTGCAGGGGACCACGACCATTTGAGGCCAAGTGACTGCAGTACAGTACCAAAAGGGGAATGTAAGGTCCTCTCAGCTCTGCAGGAATCACAGTTCTTTTATTAGGGCCTACAAAACTGACTGCTGGTTTTCCATGTTTGCTCATGTGTCCTGCTTCTCCCGTCACTGCTCCTCTTCTGCTCACCAAAACGTGTGCTCTCTAGGAAATGCCCTTGCTGCTGCTCTTAACTCCAGAGATAATAAATTCCGTAAGTAGGCAAGCCAGTGATGAAAGGGATCACTTTGGGATAAACTCATGGATATGTACATGGCTTTATTTTGTGGTATCTGGGCCTGAGGGCCATCCCATTGGCCTGTATTTAGCACAGAAGATAATTTTCTAGGCCTTTGTTGGATACTTTTAAATTGGGGAATTGTTCTGCTATGAGTTACTAGGGTGGGAAAATTAAGGCAGTGGAAGCTCTATGTTAGACTGGGAATCAGCAATGTGGTAACTCTCTGCTGATCATTCTTGCCCTGTATCTCTTCAAGTCAGAAGAGTTCCCTTCTTTCTTCTGAACTCCCAGCTTGCATATTTTATTTATATTCGACACTCCACATCTTTTTCCTTTCTAATCCACACACATTTAGCTTCCCAAACATTCCTTCAGATGTATGTTCTCACACACTTACTCCTGTTATGCTTTCCCTAGCTAATGCTTAAGGTATTTAATGATGTGTGGGAAGTGCAATTAACTTACGTATACCAGAAGTGTTGCTTTTCAGCTTCTGGAAAATGCTTCTTCCCAATTTTTACATTTATTCCTTACACATATTTACCCTAGATTAGTATTAATAATTTTTACAATACTATTGCTTTACAGGTCCTTGTCCAGCTCATGTGCAGTTTCCTATTATAAACCAGTCTACCTTCAAACTGTTGCTTCTTCACTGTTAGAAGAGAGCAGTCCATAGAAAGTAATTTACTTCTCTTGTTGTATCACTTTACTGCAGTTAATTTCATTTAGCTACAAATTGACTCTCGCAGTACATACTGGCCCTTTGCAAGACACATCTTGCACTGGTTTTGCAAGCTCTTATCAGAGCAGACACGACAATTTCTCACATAGGGTTTTGTTTTAGAAAATAAATAACTAAATAACAAGCTATAGCTGCTTTATCACTGCAATAATCTCTTGTGGAGTCCAGTACAAGGATCTGAATAAAATATTCAAACCATAAACCCCAGCTATATTTAGGAATCAGCCACAGCAATAAAGATATCCTGATTTACTGTGAAAGTCACACTGATCCTGACTCACTGATATGTCTTCTCTACATTGCTAATGAAATTAAGTAACAAGGGCTCCGACACTTACCCTTCACAGTGATAACACATTGCTCTTCACTGGAATTTGCCCATGATGGATTTCTAATTCACTCCCTGATATGAGTGTGTCAGAAATGCAATACACCTTGAAATAGTAATTTCTTTGTATAGCATTTTTTGCACAGGCTATACTCCAAAATATTTTTGATTTACATAATCTGTTTGCAAGCACAAGAGGGGGAGAAATAAAGCAGAAGAGAAGAGTGAGATGAACAGATATGGACCCTGGAGGCGATCATCCTGAAAACAGATGATGTGTCAACTAAGTGAACAGCAGTGAGATGCGTTAGTCTGGAGCTACAGAAGAAATCACATTTCACTGATGTAGGCTGAAGTGACTCAGAGGAGGCCAGGATCATCAAAGCAGGGCAACTGCAGCAAAGCAAAAACTCAGCGATCTTTTAGATGGGCTGCATCAAGTCAGTAGAAAGTTTTAAACTTAAAAAACTCAGCTTTCAATTCATACCCTAAATTATCTGTAAATCTACTTAAAGAGAACCATATAGACCTATTTTCCCAAACTCATCACCTACAACATGATGTATGCACACATACACCTTTCACATCCATTCAGATACTAAAGATATACACTTACCAAAAGGAAGCTACTGACTTTAGAAGGTCAAATTTTACAAGCACTTAGCATTTTCTAGCCTTTCATCTCTTACTAGTCTCTTGTAATTCTGCTTGCTAAGGATAGCTGATTTCTGGCTCACTCTTCATTCTCATGTGATCTTTCTCTGAAATTACTGCATACACTACTGCTGGAACAATTTCCAACTTCCAGTATAATATTTTTGAGCCTTTCAGATATGCGCCTTTTCAGCTGAAAACTCACATTTTTAGCCTAAAGCTAGCAACAATTTTTGGAATACAAGAATAGGCAAGCTCAGCTGTACTCAAAACAATCTTTACAGATTGTTTCAAGTAATAACATGCTTTTTCCAAATAATTTGACTTAAGAATGGGACAAAATGAAAGAACACATTTCTTTCTTATGTGGTTCATTCTGTAGATTAAAAGGAAGAGATTCAATGAAATTCTAATTCATATAATGCATTGCAATGAATACCTGCTTCATAATTTTTAAGCTGTGGCTAGTTTGATGGGGCATGTTTTCAGCCCCATTTAGGTCAAGCCACAAACAGCGCAGGTCAAATTGGGAGCTATTTAATGTCTGAGTTTCCAGTCCTACCACAATTCTGAAGTATGAATTCAGAGTTTAAGACATTTAAGTTTTGAGTCAGCCTCATTGCAAAAGCAGATTTCACAAGGGATGTGTATATGTGATGTACAGTCAGCCCAGTGACATACAGACAGGAGTCCAGATGTAGAAAGGGAGGGTATACTGAGGACACAGTGATTCCAGCAGGCTGAGGCACCTGGCTTAACAGACAGTAAAGAAACAGCCCAGAACAGAAAGCAAGAAAAGCACAACAACGTTAAATAATTTTGAGAAATGCTGAACTGTGTTTTTAAAGTCTACTACACAAGGATGTTTTAAGCTTTAATTCTCAGGGCATATTTTAAAACTGAACACAAACTTATCCCAATTTGATGATAAACAGCCTGACAGTTTCAGTGGCACTCAAGGTCTACGGGAAGACAGTGCAGTGAAAATGAAACCAGAATTTCCCAGGACATCTGTCAGCCTGAGAGTATTCTGTGGACTTCTAAATGAAACTTGAGGTTGTTCCCTGGGGTAAACATAGCCAATTGCAGTACGTGGAAATGCTGATACAAACTCTTAAAATATTATTCCAACCCACTAATTCACAATACAATCTAACTTAGATATTTATCTGGTACCTTCAGTGGACACAGCCCAAGTTGCTGGTGTGAAGTGCTCACCTGATGGTAACTTTTCCCTTCTCACTAAATTAAGATGATGCACTATCGCTCACCTGTAACTTCTGAGTCAGAGAATCCCTCTGTGCCTGGAGCTCTCTGGCATTGTCGATTTCTTGTTTCAACCCTTCTATTTCCTAAGGAAGAAGAAAGAGCCTTGCTAGCAACAGGTTACCTGGCGTGGCTTTAGTGTAGGTATGCTGGCTACTGCTTTTTCTCCTGAACAAACCATTGCAATCACACCAAAACTAGAAGTTGGCTATTGCCCATCACAGTATGCAGAGCATAATCCCTGGTCTCAACACTCCTGAGTCACAGTTCCAAAACAGCAATTCCATTGTGAATAAACAAGCATTTTCTTTCATAAAAGTCTGCGTTTCCCCCTCCCACACAAACAATCTGAAATAATTTTTTTTCCTGGAAAATGAAAAGTCCTTGTGATTACAGAGACAATTTTATACTTCAAAGTCTATTACAATGTAGCCTTCTCCATTTTTTCAAGAGAAAAATCCAATTTTCATCTGTGATCTGCTTATTATGTCAGTAGAAGCAGGGATGAGCATTAAAAAAATAGCCTGCTTTTGCAATTGATTTCTTCAAAAAGAGAGTCTAGAAGAAATGGTATCTTTAATTTAGCAAGATAAAGTATAAAAAAAACATTAAAAACTGAATGCAAGAGAAACCTTTCCTTAGGTTAAATTCCAGGAGAAAAGGACACAAACAGTTAATGAAACCAAAAGGTAGTGAACTTAAAATTATTAAACACTTTTCTCTGGAAGTGCATATTCATCCCCTGGAATTTCTTTGGAAAGACTTCTTTGCAGCCAACAGCTTAGCATAATTCGAAAGTGAACGGGCACCAAAAATGGGAAACATTACCAACCTGAGGCTAATCTCTTAAGAATGAGGAAGTTTGGAAAAGCCCTTTTGTTCCATTTTAGAAGGATATGATGTTACTACTGTGCCTCTGCTACAGTAACTTGGAAACATCTGGCCACTGCCCTGCTGGAGGCAAAGCCTGCAAGACACATTGCTCCCTCCAAAAGCACGCACCACTGCCCACTGTATCTGTCATGGAGGGCTCAAGGGATCTGGACAAATAATCCTTTATATATGGCTCTTTCCACCTCCTTTTTCCCAACCATAGAGAGGCTGTTCTCAGTCATACCATGACACAAATCTCCTTTCCTCTAGCACCTGTGCCAGTATAGGTGCTACTCCAATTTCTTTTTTCTTACTGCTGGTCCAGCCCAGGAGGGATGGCACAATAAAAATCATCAAGTTTCAGGACAGGGCCTTGGCATAAATTTAAGGAAAGGGCTGACTTAAGCATCACAGAAGTCAGCTATATTACCATAGCCTGGAAAACATACAGGTCTGAAAAAGGCATTGATCTGTCACTTGTTTCAAACCATACTACTCTTTTTCCAGAAAAAACTAAAAATGCCTAGGACAGCTTCCCTTCTTAGCAATTTCAGACTGTTACTGGTGTGATGCATGTTCTCTGGAGATAACTTATGACTTACTTTTGCAAACAGAGGTGATTGGTAAAAGCATACAAAAAAAACGTAGTACTTTTTTCTTGTTGTTGAGATATTCCGCTCTGCATTGAAGTAATTATATACACCAAGAGGTATTAATCATTTCAAAGAAGATTAATTTTTTTTACTTCATTACACCTATACGAAATAACACAGTATTCACCAGCCATCACAAGCTCAATACTGAAAGCCCTTAGAAGTGATGTCACAGAAAAATAATTAATAAATGTTAGCACATACCTCTTCTTTTTTCTTCAGCGTAGATTCTAACTCCTGTATTGTCTGGTTTAATTCTGTTTTATGTGTGTGGACAGCATTGGCTTGACTGCTCACACACTCTAGCTCAGTCACCTGTTGAAATAGGTAGATGCAAAACATACAGAATTAATTTCAGGAAATTCAAGGTACTACTAATTCTTGGTCTCAACGGATGCATTTGGAATATAGCCTTAGTTCTGGTGACTCGTTTTGATGAAGATGGTGAAAGTGTTCTTACTAAGTTAGCATAAAACTCCTTAACAAACTATTTAGCATAAGATGATTCTATGACTTCTTGGAAACAATAATCTGAGTCCCAAGTTGAGAAAAACATTAGTTAAAATTTATACTGACTAATTAGTGAAGTTTTTTATGAAAGAAGCTGAATTACCAGTTCAGAAACATTGATGGCTAGGTGATTAAACACAGATCGGATTAACTAACCTCTCCATATGACATTTTTTGATGTCACATCACATTCATCAACCGAGCTCACTTGCTTCCTAGCAAGCCAATTAACATTTCACAGCCTCAATATCTGACTCGGCATCAACAATGTAATAGCAGACACTCTGCCACCAATGCACAGCTGCCAACTTCTTACTTCCTCTGGTTTCTGACCTCCTCTCTCATGTTGCAGAGCCAACAGCTAATTGCGCAATTTGGATTTGCACAGCTGCTCTTTATTAGCAGACAGCCAACACTCTCCATCTGCCCTTGGATAAGTTAAGATACTGGCAGCGGTATGCCCTTTTTATTTATTTTTAATAAAAGAGATATTAATATCTCTCCATTCACAGAGATTAGAGAGAAACAGTTGTCAGAAAATAGCTTATGCATTGAAGATATAAAATCCATGCAATTGCAGTCTACACAGAAAAAAAAGTCTTTCTTTATGCACCTACAAAAAAATTACAGACCAAACTATTAGGGACCTTTCACACTCCACGTTTGCAAGGATGTGTGTACTAATTCCCTTTTTTTTTTTTTTTTAATTAACAAACTACTAAAATATAAAAAATACTATTTAAAACCTATTTTCAAAACCTGCCTGGATGTGTTCCTGTGCAAACTATTGAGGTGACCCTGTCTTGGCAGAGAGGTTGGACTCAATGATCTCTGTAGGACCCTTCCAATCTCTAAAGTTCCATGATTCTGTGAACTCATTTTCTGTCCAGAAGATATGAGCTTGTCAATCTTAGTGTACTGTCTTGAACAGAGTTCTATCCTTTGCCTACAGTAATTAACACCACTATGCCCACTAAACCATGCCCCAGACTGCCACATCTGTATTTTTTAGAATCCCTCCAGGGATGGTGACTCCATCACTTCTCTGGGCAGTCTGTTCCAGTGCCTGACCACTCTTTCAGTAAAGAATTTTTTTCCTAATATCCAATCTAAACCTCCCCTGGCACAACTTGAGGCCATTTCCTCTTGTTCTAACACTTGATACTAAGGAGAAGAAACTGACACCCACCTCACTACAGCCTCCCTTCAGATAGATCTATAAAAGCCTCAGGCTCCTCTTCTCCAGACTAAATGACCCCAGTCCTCTCAGCTGCTCTTCTAAAGACTTGTTCTGCAGACTCTTCACCAGTTTTGTTGTCTTTCTTCAGACATTCTCCAGCACCTTGATATTTTTTGTTTAGTGAGAGGGGCCCAAAACTGAACACAGCATTCAAAGTGCAGCCTCACCAGTGCCAGGTACACGGACATGACCACTTCCCTACTTTTGCTGCCCACACTACTGCTGATATGGGTCAAGATACTGCTGGCCCTCCTGGCCACCTGAACTCACTGCTGGTTCATGTTCAGCTGCCTGTCAACTAGTACCCCCAGTCTTTTTCTGCTAGGCAGCTGCCCAGACACTCTGCCCCAAGCCTGCTAGCTAAAACTGTTACAGTACTCACAGTAATTACAGAAACACAAACACAGAGAACTGTAACACCTCGACCATGAGAAACCTAAGTCTATGCAGTGTCCTAACATCTAGTTAGAGGAAGAATCACAGAGGCAAAGATTTATTTAGGCTAGAAGGGGATCCTGATGGTTAGCTGGTTGAGGTCTCCTGCTCAAAATGGGGCCAGTCCTGAAGTCACTTCTGATTGCTCAATCTAGCCCAGTCAAGATGTATTCCTCTGTGACCTGAGCTAGATTGTATGGTCCAGCTCTGGCAGAGGGGTTGGACCGCTGATGTCCTGAGATCCTTCACTATTTGGCAGAGCTGGTAAACACATTCTAAATAATTTCTAAATAATTTGACACATTCATGCCAAACTCACCACATTCACCTTCAGCCCTTCTGCTGTCTAGCTTCTTAAGTATTTGCAAGCTTTTCTGCTGAACTGAGTCTTGAGCTGCAGGCTCTGGGAGCTCTAAGCTAGAGTTGTCAGGGGATCCCAGCCTCAGGCCCTCTTCCACTTGCTTTTGAAGACTGAGACATTGTATGGTGAACTCCAAGAAAGTTGACCTCTCTTCCAGAGCTGCTGCACTTGTCAACCACAAATACCCACTGGCACTTACCAAGCATTGGCACAACGTACACTCATTTAAATACAGCATAAGGGCTTCATCTATAGGAACAGAAGAAAACTCAGTCCCCAAAACACACCTGTCCTTGGAAGCACCTCGTGCCTTGGAATCAAGTGTACAGGGAGGTCTCACACCATGACAAAAGAGGCCTGGACCTGCACTGTTTCCAGACATGGTGTCGGCTGGGCTGATACACACAGGAGGGATACATGTGTTGACACAAGCCTGGAATCCAAGGAGGATGGTGGATTGCACTGTGGTGGATGAAAAGTTACTGCTCTTGGCTGCATGTGTGGTCACTGACTGAAAGCACCTTCCACAGGAGCCAGCTGCATGGCTCACATGAATGCTCTGCAGTACACTCTGGTCTATACTAACTCAAGATACTTATTGAAAACTGAGTAAGCAAACACAGCTCATTTTGCTTGAGCAGAGCAGGAAGTGTTCTCACAAACCTTCTTGCCAACAGAGGCAACTACTGTCAGAAGGGCAATTAATTTCCCACACTAAAAGGGCTGTATTTTTTTTTACTCTGGTCTAGATTTCTCTGGGTACACATCCATCTCTTACTGCTTATAGAAGAAAATGATGCATTGTTCAACTGTTTTGTTTACTGTTCATTGAAAGATTAATATGTTGGGGAAAAAAACAAAGCTAAAACCAAAATCAAATTATATTTAAAAAATGGGACTACTTTAATTGCAGTCTTATTTAAATGCTCATTCCTACAGAGACATGAAAAGTTATCAGTTATCTTCATTATTAATTTTATCTTCTTGAATGTACCTATAAAAAAGAAAAAATATTTTGTGACCCTTTAAAAAAAAAGTTGAGTAAGATGGGCTGGGTAAAGATGTAATATAAAAAATATGCAATTGAAAACAGAAGTAACAAAATAGAAAGCTCTAGGAAAACAATACGGATAACATTTACTTAGTCTATTTCCTTGTTCCAAATTCCATTTATTTTTCTCAAAACCAGTGGTCCAAAAATCATTAAAAATAACTGTTCATGCATTATGCACAGAAGGGGGCAAAAGGGAGCTTAAGAGCAAGGCTCAATCAATCATTCAAGCCTTTGCAAAGGAACACTGAGCAATGTACCCGTGATTAAGTCTTGTTTCTAGTAAAGAATTCAGCCTGAAGTAAGTCTTTGAACAATAACTGATTAAACATGGTTATTCTATTCTGCCATTGTAAGACTGCACTGACTTGCATATCTGAAAAAGTCAATACTGTGGCTTCGTATATGAGACTAAAGCAGACAAAAGTGTGCTCTTAGCCGCTGCTTCTTTACTTTGCCTTTACCATCCAGGTAATGATTGTCCTTAGATTAAAAAAAAAAAAATCTGAAAGGGCACTTCAGTGACTATTTAATGAGTTAACTCTTCTAGTATATGGCTGGAATTACACTTAACTGCATGCTTTGGTGAGACATAAATCCAATGAAAAAGATAGGCAGACCTCATCAGTAGTCTATTCTACAGTTTTCTAGAAGTTTTAATCTAGGGTCAACAGTCTATAAATAGAGAAGACTTCCAGGCAGTTTCCACTGCAGCAGATATCTAGCACATAAAACACAAGGATTAACAGCCTTGATGCAAGCTTAAGGCAGTGACTGCCTAAAGCTACAGAAAACTGAAGAATCTCTCAAAACCAAGATAAACCAAATCACAGAGAGAGGACACCACACTGAATCATAGATACTTCACAATTAAAGACTTCAGTTATAGAGAGGCAGAGAAGTGACAATGACAGATATACTTTTGAGTGGTCACCTTTCACAAGCCATTACTGACTGAATCTCTGACATGTTTGTTGCAGATTGAGTTCCTTCAAAGGACTTCCTTGAAATAAATTTGTGCATTACTGATCTCAAACAACAATTTTTATATGTCACCTTAAATTCAGAGGATAAAATTCCTTCTAAAATTAATACAGGAATTATTTCAACTACTGTAGAAATCCAAAGAAAGGTGAGAACACACAACCATAGAATCATTTGGGTTGAAAAAGATGTTTAAGATCCAGCCCAACTGTGAACCTAGCACTATTATTATTAGGACCTGGGGCTTTTTAGTCCAGAGAACAGAATACTAAGAGGGTATTTAATAAATTGTTTATAAATATCTGAGGGCTGGGGGTCTGGAGGGAGCAGACAGGCTCTTGTCACTTGCTCCCTGTGATAGAAGGAGCAAGGAATGTAAGCTGCAGCACAAGAGGTTCCACCTCAACACAAGGGGTAAGTTCTTTATTGTAAGGGTACCAGAAAACTGTAACAGGCTCCCCAGAGGTGTTGTGAAGTCTCCTTCTCTGGAGACTTTCAAGGCCCATATGGATGTGCTCCTCTGTGACCTGAGCTAGACTGTATGGTCCTGCTGTGGCAGGGGAGTTGACTCGATGATCTCTTTGGGTTCCATCCAACCTCTGATATCCTGTGATCCTGTGATGTGCCTAAGCATTACATCTACACATCTTTTAAATACTTTCAGGGATGGTGGCTCCACCACTTCTTAGGCAGCCAGTTTCAATGCCTGAAAAAACTTGAGACCAACCCCCACCTCACTACAGCCTCCTTTGAGGTAGATCTCTCCTCAGCCTCCTCTTCTGCAGAGCAAAGAACTCCAGTCCCTTCTGCCACTTTTTGTAAGACTTGAGCTCTAGACCCTTCACCAGCTTTGCTGCCCTTCTTTGAACATGCTTGAGCATCTAGATGTCTGTTGTGTAGCAAGGGGCCCAAAACTAAACACAGTATTCAAGGTTTGACCAGTGCCACATACAGCAGGACAACTGCTTTCCTAGTCCTGCTGGTCATACTGTTCCTGATACAGGCTGGGATGCTGTTGGTCTTCTTGGTCACTGTGGTGGTTTGGCAGTTATCTCACACTTTGAAATAACCCAGACTATGACTCAGTTGGCTGGAAGCTGATAAATGAAGCTTTATATTTACAGCACTGCACAATACACAAGCAGATATTTACAATGTATAACAAATATTTACAGGTATATATAGTAAAAAGGTAATACAGATACACCACACCCCTCCCAGAGATCAAAGTCCCTAAGAGGGGTAACCAACAACCCTTACCACTTTCCCCCTTTCCCCAATCTTACCTCACCATCTGTTTATGCAGCGGATAGGCAAAGGTAGATTGGCCAGGGGGATTAGCAGCAGGAAAGAAGTTAGTATTAATATCCAGCTAGGAAGTGAAAAAGCCATGCAGAAGCAGCCACAGCCCAAAGCAGTCTGAAGCAGTCTGACCTATCTATGTTTGGGTTACAACTCTTACACAATTCTTCTTTCTTTCTCAGTAAAACTGTAAGTGAAGTAGCAGCATCTGTGTTTTTATTTCTCAGCCTATAGTCTAATTTCTCATTCAAATCCTCCAATTAGTTCAAACCAGCACAGTCACCTGAGCACACTGATTGCTCATGTTTAGCTGGCTGTCAATCAACACTCTAAATTCTTTTTCCACTGGGCAGCTCTCCAGCCACTCTTCCCCAAGCCTGTACCATCGCATGGGGTTGTGACATAGATGCAGGACCCAACACTTGGCCATGATGAACTTCATACCACTGGCCTTGGCCCATCAATCCAGCTGGTTGTGATGCTACTTCACTCATAGCTTTACTAAAAAAAAGAAAAATAATGTTTAAGAGTTCTAACCCAAACATAGATATGACAGAGCTGCTTGAGCTACTCTGGCTGCTGCATCTCTGTTTTCTTAGCTGGATCTGAATAAATTCTACCTACTTTCCTGATGCTAATCCCCCTGGCTGATCTACTCTTGCTTTCCTGTCACATAAGACAGATAGTGGAATAAGATTGGAAAGCAGAGGAAGGTGGTAGAAAAACCCCTTTTAGGACCCTGATCTCTGAGAGGGGTGTGGTGTTTATGTATTACCTTTTTCACTGTATATATTTGTAAATATCTGTTATATATTGTAAATACCTGCTTGTATATTGTGCAAAGCTGTAAATATAAAGCTTCATTCCTTAACTTCCATCCAGCTGAGTCTAAACTGGGTTATTTAAAACGGTGGGGGGGAGAGCAGGTAACTGCAGAACCACCACACTGATCCAGATCCTTCTGTAAAGCACCCAGTTGATGTTGCCTGCAAATTTATTGACATACCCTCACCTAGACCATTAACAACATTACTAAGGAGAACAGAGCATTGTATTAAGCCCTGCAGAACTCTTGTGACTGGCCAACAGCTGGATTTAATTCCATTCACCAACATTATTTGGACCTAGCCACCCTGTCAGTTTTTTACCCATATTACCAACATATTTTCAGTGCAGCTGAAGGCTATTTTATATTACTGCCTCTATAATCTTCCTGTTTCCTGAGCACATTTTTCTCCCTTCTCTCTTACTGTGGAAAGCAATACCCAAGCTCTAGCCAAGGCTACAGTGCAGTACAGGTGGAGTGCTCACATGCAAGACTCATATTAAGTAGTAATTATGTATTTTTAGATAGGCGAATAGCATCTCTAAATGGATCATAACTGTGACTCTGACAATATTATTCCATCAATAATTCATGATTAACCTCCTACAAATAAAAAACAGCCTTTTGCTTTCCACAAGAGGAAGAGAAATCATGTTGCGTGGCTCAGCAAAACTAGGAATAACTGTGTAAGTTTTGTATAATTTATTGAGAAGTTTCTCAGTTCTTCATGGTGGACAGTAAGATGCAAGACAGCATGCCACAAGACAATTGTGAAAATAATTCTGGCATAGTTTTCAGAAATAAAAAACTATAGAAGGGCTTTTGATGCAAAGGGAAGTGAAAATGCCAAAACCAAGGAAAATTACTTTTCAAGATTACTGTTGAAAGAATGGAAAGCACATGATAATACTATTTATATACATCACTTCTGACAGCAAATTAATTATTTCCAAGATAAAATGATAACCTGGGAGAAGGAGGGAGTTTTGTGCATTACTAACAATTTTTCTCTGTGGGCACTGATGCCTCAAGCCTTGGAAATAGCAAAATGTCTTCACAGTTATTCATTTCAACAGAGACAAAAGATAAATAATCCATCATGTGTTTGATTTTGGCAAAGAAGGTAACAAAACTGCAGTAGGAACACTTGAAAATATTTTAAAGTTTACTAAAATTGATGCTTTGAGCTTCAGACATGCATTGCTATTATTTGCAACTAAGAATGCAATTACTAAGTTCAGGGCACATCCCTTTGTCTGCAATGTAATATGCAAATACTTTCCCCAGATATCTAGCCAGTTCATTAAATACATGCAATAGCAAACACAGGATGTCCCATTCTTTAATCTTGAGGATTTAAAATCTGTAATTTCCTCATTCCCCAGCAGAGTTATAGAATTACAGAAAATATTTCATTCTACAAAGCTTTGACTATATAAATGTCTTGTAGCATGCCTCCACAAAGTATGTTTTCCATAGCTCCATTTCATAAATAGACCTTAACACTAAGGTTTCTAAGAAAGATGAAGATGAGGATGAGAGACCCTTCGGTGAAAACTTTTTTTTTTTTCCCCTTTTCCCAGAGTGAAAGTCATTTAGTTGGTGATCTATTTTTTTCAAATTACTATCTTGTATATGACACCTTCAGTAAAAGTGAAAGAAAATCCTAATGTAATTGTTTTGGGTCCCAAATGCTAATCAGCTCTAAAGAAAAAAATAAAGGCAAAGAGAAAAAGACAGAAAGACTTGCCTTCAGCTCAGCTTCCATTAAAAAGAAGCTGAATTCACACTTTGATTTCAAGAATCTAACCTACTCTGTGTGGAAATTGATTGTCTTTTTAGTAAAATTGAATTACTAGCCAAGGGTAGAATTTTGAAAAAGGTTAGATATGAATTATTTGTATTAGGAATCCTGCACAGAAAGGGAACTAAGAGTATGTGCTAGATATTAGAAAGCCTGTCCTAGAAAATGTTACTATAGACTGATTTCAGGACCTACAACACATACCATTTGAACAATAATATAGAACTTATAACAGCTGAAATGGGGAGGAGCAAAATTGTACACCTGAGAAAAGAAAATACACACCCTCTGAAACAAAACACTATTGTTTTCCCTTTGGTGTCTCCTAATGCCATGCAATGAAGATGGTGAGCCTCTACATCAGTTTCTTAAGGATTAAAAACAAGCAACAACAAACAAAAAACAAAATTACTTTGGATTTCTTTCTATTAGAAACTAATTCCACCAAGAGAAGGATAACCAACCTTACACAGACAATTACAGCCTGCTTGGAAACACTTTTTATTTCAAGATTATAATTTTAAAAATAAAATCCAGTCGCTATATTCCCATATGTCTTCTAAAAAACTCAACTATCACTTTTAGAATAGTTAATCCTTCTAGGCAGCACTGTATCACAGGAAACTCTAATGCTCCCCAGAACATCTCTCTTGAACATTCAGTCAATATTTAACTTGTGTAAGACCCGGTCTTCTTAAGAGTTTCTAGAGCAAGAGGAGTATGTCTGGAATTCCAGATGAAAGGACTGAATATGTAAATTCATGGACTTAGATGTCCACCACGTTTTCTGCGCTCAGAATCGCTCCATCTGCTCATACGTTTCCTTCAAATGAATGCACAAATACCAACAAAAAGATAATCTCATCATTTTGATTAAAATGCCAAGACATCCATATCTGCCCTGTTTGCATTATTAATTTCTTGTTGCTGTACTTTCTTTATACTTTCATTAATTCCTTGTTACTGTACTTTCCGTCTCTTTCATATTTCCGCTTCTAGATAATGTCCTTCAGTCACAGAAAACCCAAAGAGTTAATAGTAAGCCTGTCCAGCAAGAATGAAGCCCACGGTGTGGATTCTGATTCAGCAAGCAACTTTATCACTTCTGCATGTTCAAGATTTAGTTTTCATTATTCAATTATTAATGCAGCTGCTGAAAACATGGAGGTGACTGCTAAAGGGTCAGTAAAGATTTTCTATAGATGATCTGAGCAGATTGCTTACACAGCATTCCACACCTCTTGTGGACTTATATAACTGTTTTTATAGATTGTTATTTTCTTTAAGGAGCACAGAAATAGCCCAATAAAATGACCGTAGTTTTATTTCTGTCTGTTCATGCAGTTTTTTAATACCCACTTTAAAATTTATCTTAACAGTAGTGAAATCAGGGTCCATTACTTGTCAGACAGTTTTGATGACTACATAGTTGCCTTCATTCTCACTGAATAAAAGAATCACAATATAATAGGATAATTTTATCTATTTCCTAAGAAGTTCTGGTAAAGTAACAAGCTAGAATGCAAGACTCTACTTCTTTATTCTTTCAGTATTACCCCAAAGCTCGATCAGTTCCCTTCATCTCTTTTGATCTCACATTTCTTTTTCTGCAGATAAATGAACTACAAGGACTGCAGCTCTTATTATTACGCACCAGTTTTATTACACTGTGCTATTGTCAGAGGATGATTTACGTTAGCAGTTATCATGAAAGAAAAAGATCCCTGAATTTCATTTTTAACATGACAAAAGCCAAACTTTCAGTTACTTTTCAGAACTCATGTCACCCTTCAATCCTTTCATTTTTGTGGTATCAGAACCAGTGTTATTACCAAAGCTATTCCATTTGTCTGAAGTAGCTCACTTCAGGGTTTTCCTTTCTGTTAATTAGCTGTTCTAAACTCACAAATGCCTTCTGACTTCAAAAAGCTACACAAGTTGTGTAGGAGTGCTCCCCAACAACATTCAAGGGAAATCCTTGTGGCTGAGTTGTTTTTCAGCCAATTAGATGAGAGAAGGCGAGAGGTCCATGTTAAGCTCTTGACTAGGCATTACATTTTCCAAGAATTATTACCTCTATATTCGAGAGGAAAAAATCTATACACTCATTTACTGAATCACAGAATTGTCTAAATTGCAGAAGACCTTTAAGATCTTCAGTCCAATCATTAACCTGCCACTGACAAGCCCTTGACTAAACCATATCCCTACGCACTATGTCTACATGACTCTTAAATACCCTTCAGGAACGGGGACTCTGTCACTGCCCTGGGCAAGCCACTCCAATGCTTGATAACCCTTTCAGTAAAGCAATTCTTCCTGATACCTAATCTCCCTGTGGTGCTACCAGAGGCCATTTCCTCTATCATTTGATAGTAGGGAGAACAGACACATACCCACTCTCTACAACCACTTCTCAGGTACTTATAGAAAGCAGCTTCAGAATCCTCCAGACTAAACAACACCATTTTCCTCAGCTGTTCCTTGTAAGGCATGCTCTAGGCCCTTTATCAGATTTGCTGCCCTTGTCTGGACACACTCTAGTACTTCAGTGTACTTCATGTGGTAAATGGCCCAAAACTGAGCACAGCATTCAAGATGTAAAATCTCTTCCCTACCCCTGCTGGCTACACTATTCACAGGCCAGGCCAGGATGCAGTTGACCATCTTGGCCACCTGGACATACTGCTGGTTCATCTTCAGCTAGCTGTCAATCAGCACTCCCAGGTGTTGATTCTGAAAAATATACTGTGTGACAAAAAATTAAAGTACAGTATTTCTGACGTAAGCTCACAATGTATCAGAAGGGAGCACAAAAATGTATGGAAAACTTAGCACTCAAACACACTGAACACTTATTCTGCTGTTTCTCAGCTCTAGGCATTATTAATGCAAGGAACAAATGGAAAAAAAAGGTTAATAATGGCCTCAGGGAAAACAAATAAATACAGATTAATATTTTAAAAAACGCAAAAAAGGCAAATAAATAAATTAATTTTAAAAAACTCATCAAAATCAAAGAAAGAAGCATTTTATCTTTTTAAAACTGTAAATGCGATATACAGAAAAACTATTTCAGTCAAATCTAGAAACAACTACATAATGAAAAATGCTGGGCAGTGATCAAAAGAGCATGGTGTAGATGATTACATATTAAAAGGTTTTGTGTTCCCTCAGAAATATAATTACAGGAAATTTGCTGGGCAAAAGTTATGAAAAATACAATCACGGAATCACAGAATGGTCTGGGATGGAATAGACCTCTGAAGGTAATCTAGTCTAATCCCCTCTGCAGTAAGGGACATCCTCAACTACATCAGGTTGCCCAGAGCTCTGCTGAGCCTCACGCTGAGTATGTCCAGGCATGGAGTCCCAACCATCTCCCTAGGCAACTTGTTGCAATGTTCCACTACTCTCGTGGTAAAAAACTTGCTCGTAACATCCAATCTAAATCTGCCCTTCTATAGTTTGAAGCTATTATCCCCTGTGCTGGTTTGAACTAATTGGAAAATTTGAGTGAGAAATTAGACTATTGGCTGAGAAATGAAAATACATGGTGTCACTTCACTCACAGCTTTACTGAGAAAGGAAAATTTTTTTTTGAAGAGTAGAAACCCAAATATAGATAAGGGAGACGGTTTCAGACCTCTCTGGCTGTAGCTGCTCCTTGCATGGTTCCTTTGTCTCTGCCTTTTGTAGCTGATTCTCAATAATTCTACTAACTTCTTTCCTACTGCTAATCCCCCTGGCCAATACACCTCTGCCCATCTGCAGCATCAACAGGTCGTGAGATAAGATTGGGGAAGGGGGGAAAGTGGTAGGGGTAGCTGGAAAACCTCTCTTAGGGATTTTTATCCCTGGAGGGGCATGGTATTTCTGTATTACCTTTTCACTGTATATATTGGTAAATATCTGTTATACATTGTAAATATCTGCTTGTATATTGTGCATTGCTGTAAATATAAAGCTTCATTTATTAACTTTCAGCCAGTCTGATTCTAGCCTGGGTTATTTCAAAAGGTGGGGGGGCAGGTAACTGCTAAATCACCACACCCCTCACTCTATCAGCACAGGTCTTTGTAAACAGTCTCTCTCCATCCTTCTTGCAGGCCCACTTCAAGTACTGGAAGGTCATTATTAGGTCTCCTCAGAGCTTCCTCTTTTCCAGGCTGAACAACCCTGGTTCCCTCAGCTTGTCTTCATAGCAGAGGTGTTCCAACCCTCTGATCACTTTTGTGGCCCTCCTCTGGACCTGCTCCATTAGGTCCACGTGCTTTCTACATTGAGGGCTCCAAAAATGGACACAGTACTCCAAGTAAGTGCTCAGCAAAGTGGCAGAATCACCTCTCTGGATCCACTGGCCACACATCTTTTGGTGCAGCCCAGGATGTGATTTGCTTTCTGGGCTGCAGGCACACCCTGTCTGCTCACATCCAGCTTCTCATCCATCAGCACCTCCAAGTCCTTTCCTACACAGCTACTTTCTATCACCTCATCCCCCAGTTTGTATTGATAGTGAGGATTGTTTTATGGAACCCTGCACTTACTCTTATTGAACCTGATGAGGTTCACCTGGGCACACCTCTCCAGCTTGTCCAGGTCCCTCTGGATGACATTCTGTCCCTCTGGTGTATCAACAGCACCACTCAGGTTGGTGTCTTCTGCAAACTTGCTGATGGTGCACTCAAGCTCACCGTCTGTATCACTGATAACATTAAACAGCACAGATCCCAGTACGAACTCCTGAGGGACACCACTTGTCACTGCTCTCCATCTGGACTTCAAGCCATAGAGAACACCCTGTGGATGCCACCATCCAGCCAATTCCTTATCCACTGAACAGTCCACCCATCAAATCCATATCTCTCTAACTTCATTGGAGATGTTGTGAGGGAGAGTGTCAAAGGCCTTGCAAAAGTCAGGTATTAATGGAAATTAATGATCAGGTATTAACAAATGTAGCCACGAAGATTTGGTTACTACTTCTGTTAACTGTATTATCATATAATAGCAATGTGAGATTTTTAGTGACAAAGCTTAAAATTCCTGTATTTAAACTGTATTTTCCAATAACAGACTTTAAATAAGATTTGACTAAGAACAAGACTAACATCAAGGAAAAATGATCACTGCATGTCTTGCCTGGCTACCCCATGGCAAATGCAGCTGCTGTTCTTATGTATAACTCTTCTTTCTTAGAAAAGGACTGCACTGTTTCAGATGTTCAACAAAAGCCATTATGCATTTTACTAGGAAAAACGCTACCTCACACACATGTTTTAGTGATGAGTTTTTCATTGTAAAGCCTACCTGATGGTCAAATCCACCTGAATATCTGCACTATCATAATTTTAATACAAAGTTGCAATTTAAGTAATTTTATTTACAATTACTATTATAACCTATTCACAAACCTGGCACATAGGTTAGAACTTCCACCCTCCAATGGAGAAGCTCAAATGAGGTAAGAAGGTGAAAAGTCTCCCTTTGTACAAACACACATGAAAAGCTTATGCCTGACTGGACAATTTCTGAAGCAAAGCAGTTCTGCCAGACATGGCTAGTAGTTTTGTCAGGCACTGAAACCAGTCTGCAAGAAGCACCAGTTTTAATTACACTTCCTGCATTTTGTCCTCCCAGCTATGGCACACATAGTTCCAGTCCACAGAAAGTTGTTGTTCTTCCTTACCAAGTAATCTGGCTAGGGCTTGTCTGCAAGACAGCCTAGGTATGTGACAGCCTCAACAACCAGGTTTCTCAAACTTCAGGGAATTCTTTCTACTCTTCCAGATTCCCAAGTCAGATGTGGCTGGCTGAATTTCTGCCCCCTTCAGATAAATGCGAGCCTTGTTGTTGGGTCTGCTAACAGCCTCCAATCAGACAGGTCCAGTGCAAGCCTGAAAGTATCCTTTGCAATTTACATGATTTGGCTAACTGTAATTGCCACACCTTATTTCACAAAGCTGAATACAGCATACAAAACCAGATTAGAAGGACTGCTATGTATGGTATTTGACCTTTCCCTTTTGGTCAGCATATTCGTGAAACCTGTTTTCATACACAAAAGCAATGTTTTCTTAACTAAGTACAAGTCCTTGGTATTTTTCTGAGTTAACTGGTATTAACGGAAGGAACAAGGCTTCATCAAAGACATCTTCCCTCCGTACATGGAATCTTGCCTTCACTTTGCACAAGAATGTGTGCCAAGCCATCATAACAAATTCTTACTGACAAAGGTGAATATATTACACAATTTTTAAAATAGCTCCATAGGAAGAGAGAAACGAAGATATTGTGTACTTGTTTTCATAATGTAGCCTTCAACCTTGCATACTTTACTCCTCCATCAAATGCTGTCATTCCTTCCCTCACTGCGCAATAATTTCTAGTTTGCCAGGGAACCTCTGCAAAATTTATGGTGAAGAGAACAAGACTCTGCCCCTCCTGTATGAAATCAGGAGCAGATATGTAATTGCATAGCATGACCTTGACTTTATGTTCAGTTCTCTTTAGATGCAAGAGGAAACTGTTAATCTCTGTTATATGTGGAAGCTAGAACAGGGCTTCTTTAGCTTAAAGATTTGATGTTAAGTTTACGTGGGCTTAAATGCAATGTGTAATGCTATGGAGAAGGGCCTGAAATAGAAGCAATGGCATCAAATGAAGAGTGAAACCTGGCAAATATGTTGTAAGGTTAAATAACTCTTCCTGCAACAATGCAGAAAAAAAGAGCTACAAAGGAAAGGATTTCCCAATGGAGGAACCCTGTGTGCTCTAAATTAATCGTCAATTTCTATCTCAAATATTAACTTAAAGCCCCAATAATAAAGTAATTTGTTTTACTTGAAAATGCGCAGAGTCAGCGGATGCTGGCTGTTTGTCTCAACTTACACGCTTATGAAGACGTTCTGCTTCCTCCTGATACACAGCAAGTTGCTGTTTCCATTGTTTCACGTTGGCAGTGGACTCCAGCAGGGCTGCTGTGAGCTTAGCATTATTACCCTTGAGCGTGGCCAGCTCTGCCTCCCAGTGCTTGCTGATTGTTGAACTGCAGAGATAGAATGAGAATGGTCAGGGTCCATAGACTTACTCTTTTTTATCGTTAAAATGTCTTAGAATTCTTTTTTCAAAATATCCATGAAAAATCTTCTGACAGAATGTTCAAATGAGAATTCAAATGCTCAAATCATTGAACTAGAAATTCAGAAAATATAGATATATCATTATTTGAAAACAACCTCTTACCTCCCAGTTCAACGGAGAGTTGGTCTTTTTAAAATAAAATGCTAAGGATGATGGAATACACATCNAGTAAAGAATGATAGCACTCTATTTTAGGACTACAGACTAGATGACTTAATGCAAGCCTTCTATTGCTGAAATTTCTTTATCAAATACCATATCCAATTCGTACTTCCAAACTCAGTGATCATGAATCTCAACACCATGATCCTATTACCATCTCTTTCCTCAGTAATATCAGCAGAGAGTAAAGATCAAGTAGCACAGAGACACCACTGCTTTATTGAAAAGAGGAAGCTGATGCTGGGGTTTACTGAAGTAGCCTGTGGAGGAACAGTCCTTGCTTACAGTTTACTTACTCTCTGAGCATACACAGGTATTTAGTCTGCCACTATCCACAGATCCCTTTTCTGCACGCAGTATTCAAGGGAAAGACAATCCAGACACATCAGGTGAATGTATGATTATGTAGATAACTCATCGATATTTACTTGCATTATGATAACAGCACATGAGGGGCACACCTACTTGGAAAATACACACAGAAAATAATACCTTTATGCCTATCTGGCTATCCAAGGAATAATTGAAAACCAAAGATGTCTAAGTCTGGCCAAAATGTTTCTTCTTACATTTTTTTTTTTTCGTTGAATTATAAGGAATTATTATAACCTAATTATTTACTGTACTTTAATATGACTAATTTAACTACCAATTACTATTTTGCATACATATTTAGAGTTTTATAAAAATTTTGTACACATGCACAATGAAACATCCTGCCACCACTTTGTCCCCTGAGTTTTTCTTCCATTTCAAATGTATTCACAACCCATCCCATAAAAACACATTTCAAGTGTGAGGATTCCTGTAAATGGTTTTCAGGTGTTAAAAATCAACCAGACACTAAGAAACACGCATTACCAATGCAGATCACATCTTCTACAATTTCATTAAAACATAGTGTCTGACTCTTCCATGCTCCAGCATTTCCTTCCAAATACACTGCTTACTGCCCTTTAACAGGAGCACAAGTTTCTTCACAAGAAGAATAGGCATTCTTCCAGATTGCTTTAGCATTTCATGATCTATTCAACTAATTAGAAGTTCCACCACTGGAAATTTGAAATGACTGAATTGAAGTGGTGATAATCCTACTTCACCAGGGAACAGGCTTGCATATTAAGAACCAATTTCTGTTTCTTTTATCAGATCTGGTTTTTTGCTTACAGGAGAACCGTGGATCAACAAATTCTGCAAAAAGAAATTACTAAAAACAATCAAGTTCACTATCACATTCATAATTCCTCCTTGATGTTCTGATTTGGCAATCAAACATTCCTTCCAGTCACACCATCCAAGTGAGTGAGTTCTGCTTAGTAGTCCTGTTATGGCAAGACTGGTCTCAGTGTGTGTATGACACCTGCATATGTTTGGAAGATATGTCTTTCTGTTCATCTTTTCCTACACAAGAACTATACATGCGAGGGTTTATACTGATGTAAGGCAGCAGATTAAAAGCTTTGTATCCAGGACAGGAACTCTTTGATCACGTAATATCTTAATTTAATATTCAAACAGAGAAGTGCATGGATCTTTTCCAGTGCAATGCTGTGTATACCTACAATGATACAAGGTAAACTTTAAGCCATGAAGATTCTGGAAGACAAACTCTGAGGTAGCACTGAGTAAAAATGCAATGGTGACTTGTGGCACGTTTTGCCTTTACCTTTGTCCAGTACCCTTAACTACCCTGCCAAGAAAATAATCAGGAGCTTTTCAGTTATTGCTCATATACTGGAGTGACAGCATTAAATATGAAACATGTATTTTCTGTTAAAGCTGTAACTACCCTGATTGAAAAGCTTTCTATAAGCTGCTTGTTTTTAAATTGGCTGTTTTCAACAGGATCCTGGCTGTTTCAACCAGGATTATTTCTCAGTTACAATCATAGAATCAGTCAGGGTTGGAAGGGATCACAAGGATCATCTAGTTCCAACCCCCCTGCTATGGGCAGGGACACCCTACCCTAGATCAGAGCCTCATCCAGTCTGGCCTTAAACACCTCCATGGATGGGGCCTCAACCACCAACCTGGGCAAACATTTCCAGGGTCTCACCACTCTCATGGTGAAGAACTTCCTCCTCATGTCCAGCTGCAGTTTTTGACTCTCAGAGACCTACATAGTGGGCATGTCTATAGTAAAGCAGATGTTATTTTTTGGTAGAATGTACTGCTTTTTTTCTACAAATAATTTCTACAGTATATTTTACAGACTGTGCTATTACTCCACAGAATGGAAACATATTACTTAGTTTAGTTGTGTAGCTGAAAACACACACAGGCACCAACTTTCCAACTATTTTGACTCACCCTATTTCTTTTTCCAAAATCCACATTCTCTGATACAAACACAATCATGTGACGGATATCACACTAGGAAGCACAGAACCAAAGATGTGAATTTTTCTGTTTCATAAAAATAAAAATGTGACTAAACTACCATTCCTGGTAGTGCTGACTTGCTTTTCTCAAAAACAACCTTGACAAACTAAGCAAAAAAAACCAAAACAAAAAAAAACAAAAAAAACCCAAACAGCAAAACTCCAAACCATAATTAGAACTTTTCTTTGTGGGCAATTCCAGTTAAAACTGTACTTACTTGAATTTAGATTAATTATACTAGGACTAGAAAAAAAGCAGACATATTGCAGGCTGTTCTTAAACTAAATGAAGAGTATTTGCATTGATGCCTCTCTATCTGTAGAGCTGTACGGGTTCAAATTTATTAACATTTCCAGAGGAAACTCTGAGACACATACAGTTCAGACACAGTGAGATTTCTCCTCGTAAGACAAAGTGCTGATGCTAACATTCAGGGAAGGAAACACATAGATCTAGAATCTGAAGGACATGAGATGAAAATTCAAAGGGCTCCCAAAAACTGCTAGAGCCCATGGCCAGAACTGTAATGGTGGAGCAACTACACTACAGTACCTCAGGACTGGTACTGGAGGGCTGCACACAGTCTGTCTCCTTTTACTTATCTCCAGGCTCAAAGGAACTGACTTTGCCTCAGAGCATCGGATTGCGTCATAAGCAATGCACACACAGCTCTGTCAAGCTGTCTTAACAATCGTAAATGCCTAAACCAAGCCCAAATCATTCCTCATGCATTCTGATACTGTCTGCTCTAGGAAGCACATGAAATACAAACACTTTGTGATCAAAGGGATCCAAACCGCAGTAAGACTTCTACCGGAATACCTTTCAGTTTTGCGTGGCAGTGCAACGAACAAAGCTCTATGTACTACAAACTACATTTGTAGTCATGCAGTGAAACAAATCAACCTGCATACTTTTT
>VWZI01019855.1:26943-38331 GCA_013396835.1 Psilopogon haemacephalus
TTTTTTTTTTTTTTTTTCTGAAAGACACCCATATCTCTGCTGGCAGTGTCACAATTTTAACATTACTGACAGTTATTTCTTCAGGCCTGTCAGAATTAACATCACTCACTGCCCGGCACACTCAAATTTTCAAGATGGTTCTTTCAAAATAAGAGACATCATTAACACTCCTGCTTGTTGCCTGTTTCTCTGTACTAAAAGCTCAACCGAACTTTTTAGCATACTGTAACTGAGAGTGAAGCCCAGTCGTTTCTCTTGTGAAACCTTTGCATTTCTGAAAAACAAAAAAAAAGAGCTAGTTTGCATATATCACTATATTAACACCAAATACAAGGGGAAGAATGGGCCTCTTATGGACAATACAAAACCACGATGTCTGTTGGCTCAGCTGATCATGCTGTACAAAACAATGCTCCCATAGCAGAAGCTTAGGTCTGATTGCACAGATGTAAAGACTGCATCTTTACAATGACAGCTGTTTATGGGATTGTAAGCCCTTGACAGCCAGCAAAAGATCAAAAGTCTCCTGAATCGCCAGTTCTTGGTATCAGCTACAATATCTGCTACGTGTGTGATTTCAAACATGGTCACAGTCAAAATACCACATAGTGCTCCACCATCAAGACAAAGAATTCAGTCAGGTATTTAACATCTCTGACATCCAGTAAGTCCATCATTACCACAAAACACTCCTAGAACAATTGCTGGCTGGTATCATATAACCTAACTGTGACACCCCCTGAATATTAAAGAAGGAGTCAACGATCTTCTGTACTTTTAGGCATTCTGACCAATTAACACTATTCCAATGTCATTTCTCCCTGGAGATTAGTTACAACCCCAGTAAGTCACTGAGGAATAGCCTTGCTATCTGTCCATCTGTGACCTGAATAGAGTGCCAGAGGCTATAAACTCATGATTATCTTTCTCTGCAAAGTAGGTCACTTAAGGAAAATTAATCCGAAAAGCTTCAGTCACCACATTTAGCCAGTTGGAAGAGGCTTGCAAAGGCAGCGAGCAGGGAGCACACATTAATGAGCTGCATTCAGAACGAACTTATTTTGAAGAGATGGCTTCATGACACAAAGGAACCAAAAGAGTTGAAATCAACGGATGTTTTCTTTTTTTATTACCAGTATTGCCTATTCACTCTTTGCTGAGTTCTGTGTAGTATTAACAGTATACAACATGGCATAAGCTTTCTTTGAGATTTACAGAAATAAAATGTGTGAAGAATTCTGCTTCACTAATATTTGGTGATTTTAAACACAGGATTCGTTGCATAAAATGTATTAATTTAAAAATCTCATTTCTTACTACACTGTAGTCAAGGTTTCAAAGGAGTACAATTACGGAAGACCACATAAATACTTTTTTTCACATGTCACTGTGATCTGCACTGCATGTGTGTGGTGAGCAGTGCTGTCTGGGATTGCAGAAATGAGAAGAAATTCAACTGAGCAGAGAATGGTGTATTTTCACTGCAAAACCTGGCATCTGGTATAGTAGCTAAATCCATAAGACACAGGACCACAGAATTATTGAGGTGTAATAGAATTCTGAGATCATCAAGTCCAGCCTATGACCCAACACCACCACACTGACATGGTCTACATGCCACCAAGTGCCATGTCCAATCTTTCCTTAAAACACCTCCGGGGACGGTGACTCCACCACCTCCCTGGGCAGTCCATTCCAGTGCCTAATTACTCTTAGGAAGTGTTTTCCAACCTAAACCTTTCCTGGTGCAGCCTCAAGCCATGCCTTCTTATCCTGTCACAAGTTTCCTGGGAGACAAGTCTGACACCTCCCCCCCTTACTACAACTTCCCTTCAGGTAGTTATAGAGTGTGATAAGGTTCCCCCTGAGTGTCCTCTTCTCCAGGCTAAGAAACCCCAGTTCCCTCAACCTCTCCTCATAAGACTTTCCCTCCAGTCCCTTCACCAGTCTCTTTGCTCTCCTCTGGACATGACAAACATGAAGAGAGCAGAATCCCTGTAGATACTGCCTAGATTATAAATAGTGACATGTGCTGGAAGCAGCCCAGGAGCCTGGTGGAGTCAGCATTACCAACCAGTGGGAGAGGTATACCAACCAACTGGTAACAATGCATTATCTGCGCTGGCAGCATGGGGTGATGATTTCTGACAGCCTTGCTGGTGACCCTTACAGAGTAGCTCTTCATGCTTAAGGAAGCAAAAGGGGACTGTGAATGATCTTGTTCTGTTACAGTAGTATCCAAGAGCAAAAGGGAATTCAAATACTGCAGCTTTTTCTGCTCAGAGTGTAAAGCAAGTGTTTGGGTTTATCTAAAATTGCCTGGTGCATCTGCAAACGAATCCTACACATGGTCCTTATGAAATTGTCCAAAACTAAATAAGCTTCAGATAAGGTTAAGATCCCAGGCTGGAAGAGTGAGATCTCCACAACAGGCTATGCTTGCTATTACCTACATTTGAATGACTTGACTACACTTAGTAGATAGAGACACATACTCTACTGGCACAGATAATAAGGGCAGCATCCCTCAAGGTATTCCTCAAAGCACACAAGAATCCTCACTGAAGCTGACAATGAGAGTTAAGCTCCCTCCCCATTTTATGTCCTGATTTAGAAATTTTAAACAGGTATTTTGAGAATTTCACCCATTTTCAGACATTTCAAAAGGCATATTCTGGGGCCATCTACTGAATGAATAAAATTACTTCAAGTCACAAAAGATTTAGACATGATGGTTTTAGAATCCTGTTGCTAGTCTGAAGTATCATATACCCTTCATAATGATACAGAAGTTTCTTCTTCCTTCCTGAACACTTTAAAGAGAATTGTAAACAGAAAGGAGTTTTGTCATTTAATTATACCTGATTAGGAGTCCTAGAATGAGTGCGAAGCTGCAGAAAGAGCACTGGTACAGAGAAGGATCTGCCCTATCATTCCAGGAAAGAGGTAAATATGAGTTCTGCCATTTTAGTTTTGGACCAAACTGACCCAGTATATTTAATCACTCAAAAGACCCCAAACTTATGTGCATGAGGGAGAGTCAAATAATTAAAGACTGGCAAAAGAGGCAAAGTGCCAGTAAGAGCAACAGCTTTTGTAAGATGAAAACTGAAGAATCAAAACAAAATAAACCAGAATTTATTTTAAAATGGTAAATCCATTCAAAATTATAATCAAGATAATTACCAGGAAATTACTTGGAGTTAAATATTTTGAGTAAGGCCAATGGAAAACGAATTAATATTCAAAAATATCTTTATCCATAATTAGCGTATTCAAAAGAATTTTTTAGTAAAGGAGGATAGCTCCCCCGGGGGAAGAAGTAGGAACATTAATAGACCATGAAAGATCTGCTCTTCCCTTTGGAATAAGGAATAACTACATCATCTCAGGGGAGTTAGATCAGCACAAAACCAGGGAAACATAGTTGTGAATTAACTCTTTGAATTGGTCAAATGAAAATTTCACCATAGCAGAAAAGATGAAGGAGACCCTTGAAGCACATCGTACTCCAAGTGAGGTGCCTAATAGCAAAGCCATACGCATCTACTGAAAATTGAAACAGGCAGATGAATGACTGAAATCAGCAGGTGAGAGTATGGCATTTCTGAAAGTCCATCATTCTCTACAGATGTTGAAGTTTTATCCCACTCCAGAACATACTGTTTTGTTATGATTCGTAAACTCCTCTGCTCAATCCCAATTTCTATGCTGGTCTAGAAGGGTTTTCTGCATATTTGGGGAGAGGGTATTTATGCAACCATTACAGATTTCTCTTCAAAGGTGTTTTATACAAAAAAGTGATCTTTCACTTTCACTTAGCCTTCCAGTTTTTGATCATGTTTTTGGGTTCTGAATGGTTCAAATTACCCATGCAACCCATGGACAGAATAAGAGTTGCCAGTTCTAGAGGCCCTATTACAAGAGAGATGCGGACATGCTGGAGTGTGTCCAGAGAATGGCTGCAAGGATGATCAGAGGGCTGAAGCACCTCTGCTAGGATGACAGACTGAAAGAGTTGGGCCCGTTCAGTCTGGAGAAGAGAAGGCTCCCAGGTGACCTTATCGTGGCCTTCCAGTATCTGAAGGGAGCCTACAAAAAAAAGCTGGGGAGGGACATTTTAGGCTATCAGGTAGTGAAAGGACTAGGGGGAATGGAGCAAAGCTGGAAGTGGGAAGATTCAGACTGGATGTGAGGAGGAAATTCTTCACCATGAGAGTGGTGAGACTGGAATGGTTTGCCCAGGTTGGTGGCTGAGGCTCCATCCCTGGAGGTGTTTAAGGCCAGGCTGGATGAGGCTCTATACAGCCTGATCTAGGGTAGGGTGTCCCTGCCCATGGCAGAGGGTTTGGAACTAGATGATCCTTGTGTGGTCCCTTCCAACACTGCCTGATTCTATGATTCTATTCTACAATTCTATGACTAAATATGGAAGCTTATGACTGAGGAATGTACTGGATATTCAATTTTTCTCAAGGAAGGAAAATATCCTCTACAGTATTCCATCACAGTATTCTTGAAGAAGACAACAAAGCCAGACAAAAGATGCCCAAATATGGTAATGTTTACTGCTTATTGAAACACTAAGAACCAAGACCAACAGTAGAGCTCCTGAAAGGCACTCAATGAGATATGGAAGATAGGACATTAACACAAAATTAATGCTTCACCTATAATTCTTACCAATCAGAGATTTAGATCCCTGTCCTGACCCAAGTTAAAGTGGCACAAAGAGAAGAGTTACTCTTCTGTACAAGAGACGATCAGGTTTCCAGGCTGCTAGTGTACACTGGAAGAGTTTACACAGGTGATGCTTAAACTTTGTTTCTCATTAAACTTACTGTTAGGAACATTTTTAGTCATTTCTTTTCCATACTGTATAACGATACGAAAGACTTGTATTTAACCTGGATCATCACAACAGCACTAAGAAAATCTCTGATTTCTTTGAAGAGGCTCAACTTTTATTGCAATTTTATTATTTTAAAGAATCTAATTTTTATCTTAGTCTTTTAATTTTAAATGACACTAGGCTATCTCTTCATGCAGGCCACAAAGCAGTAACCATTGTCAAAATCAGTAACTATTGTCTTACAACTTTTAGCCATTTGCAAGAGCAAACATAGATAACTGATTTCCAGCTTTTCTGTTTTACACTGAATAGTAAAACTCTGAAGACCTAAAATTTATCACGTATTCTGAAAAAGCAAGAAATACTCGCCCTTGCTACCTTACTGAAATTACTTAATTCTAGCAATGCATGTATTTTATTCTTGTGCCTCTAACGCATCTCATGTTTTTCAAACTTATATGTAGTAATTTTTTTTTAGTGCATTCAAACACTAGCCATAATTTCTTGGTGTTGCTATGGTGCTAAATACTTTAAATAGTCCAACAAAACTACATTTTCAAAAGCAACTTATTTAGGAACTTATATCCCATTTTCTAAAATTACTAGCTATGTGCCCATGAAGAAAGAAAAATCGAATTGGGCTCCTACGGCACACACTTTATGAAAGCAATTAGATTATGTGGTTATTGGCAAGTCAGACAGCAGGACACAGTGACTCTGACACTAAAACAATCTTAGTTACGACCACTTTAATTATGGAATTCATTTGTATACACAAAACTTTAACACAGCTCAACTGTAAATTCAAACTTTGAATTAGTACGTATCACTTTTGCTGAGGCCCCTGGCTAGACAAAACCCTATGTTTCTTTCAAAAATTCTACTAATAACAATTTCTGAACCAATACACACTCTGTCAGCAATGTAACAAATGAGAATATTCAACTAATCTACTCTTCTGTTGTCTGGGCTACTCTGATTTTAAGTGTTTTCACTGAACTGTGCTCTCAGTTACAGCTCGGCAAATATAAGAAACATCCCTACAAGCCTCCCATGCCCATTAGAAAAACTTCTAACACACATCTGTGCTTTTATGCAAGAACACCACTCAGAGGTGTGCCAATGCAGCTCTCATCACTGCAGGTATGTGGAACTGGAAAAGGACTCCATACAAAGCAGCAGCTGTGTCTCAGAGCCACTGCACAGGAGAGATGGAGCATCACTGCCTATACAAATGGAAACAATCCAGGCCACAGCTCTCAGTGCCAAGGCCCATTTTATTTAGCTGTATAGATGTTGCCCATATGGGTGTTGCAACTACAGGTTTATCATATGCCTCTTAGCAGAGATTCTCAGACTTGCAACAATAGAGTGAAAACAGCAACAGCTACACTCTGAGTTATTGCAACCATGTGTAGAGCACTGTGGTGGCTAAAGGGACCTCTCCCAGTCCTGCAGATCTGACATTCACCATATGCAAGGGGTGGAGATCCTCAGGACAAGCTTTTGCCTGCATTTCTAGGTACTGTTACAGCTTTAACTGGAGTGTGTTGTGCCTCTGCTGAAGATAGTAGCTGTTACTGGAGTGGGTGAATGTCAAAGATTTACAAGTGCCTATTTTAGATCTTAGTTGAACTTTCTGTTAGTGATACCACAGGACAGTTCTGCCTTAATGCTGATTCCTGTCTTCCTCTCAAAGTAAATGTAGAACTCAGCAGAATAATCATTACAGGTGTGGGGCCTCTCAACTGCCAGCAATGCAACGACATTCTGTAGAATGACCTATAGAAATACTTTTGATTAGGCAGTTGCATAAAGATTCTGAACTAACCACTTGGCCTTCACCCAGATAGTGCATTAGGTTATCTTACAATATCAAGTAAGTACTACTCCTGCAATTAATTTTTGCATTACAACTGCCAGTTTGGTTATTCTAGTAAATAAAATGATATGCATTAACCACGCAGCATAGGAGATGAACTGTCAGTTTACATGCTGACAATAAAAGTATTTTATTCCATTAAGGGAACAGAAGCAATGTGAGAGCATGGCACATTTAATTATGTTTATCTCCTGTAACAGCCATACCATTACTTAAGAGTCAATAGCCTAAATATAAAGTCTACATATAAACCATCTATGGAGCTGTCAGAAGTATTCTGAAGAATAAGTAGCAAGCTGCATGAACTATACAACTGCACAAAACCATTTATTATTAGGGTTGAAAAAAACTACTTGAGAGTGAGTTGTACCACTGTTTAGTGTATATTGCACTCTTTTTTTTCTATCCCAGTTTTTCAGAGAACGGAAGTATTACATTTGCCTTGTCTAAACCAAATCTGAAACCAAGAAAAGAGCACATTTCTTGCACTGTTCATCCTAGAGTAGAATTTACTTTTCATCTACATTAAATAGATGAAAAGGAGATTAAATTTAATACATGGGAAGTCTCTGATATTGGCACTTTTTTCTATGAAACACAGCTTAATATTCCTTAATGTAGATTTATCTGTCCCCCACTGTAAAAAAATCCCAGCTTTAAAGGGAAAAAAAAAAGGCTTTTTCTTAATTTACTAGTAATTGTTAGCTCTTACATTCTCAGTCTGGACAAAGTTATTTGATTTTCTACAGCTTCTCTTCAGAATAATGCATAGGTTAGATGACAGCTCAAAATCTCAGCTGGAAGTTAAATCTGTATCAATTTACATATCCATTCTTCCCAATTCAACACTTAATTGACAAACAATGAAAGTGTTGAAATAGTTCAACAGAAACTTTGAAAAAAAAAAAGAATATAAAGTTTGGCTCACCACTTATCTCCTTCCCTATCTTAATTAACTTGTCACAACCCAACAGGGATGCCAAGAGGATGAAACTGCATGTGAGCTTTCTAGTTGTGAACTCGAGAGATAACAGCAACAGATGCTGAACTCCCAACCTTTCATGAGGCTAAGCCTATGTGCTACTGCACTGTTTCAGTGCAGTGCCTTAATAAGGCACTTAGACTAGGAAAAAGGGTACAACAAACATTGGCATGATGTGAAAATGTTAAAGCAAAAAAAAAAACACCTTTCCTGAGCTTCCCACTGTGCTGAATTTAAGTCCAGCACAAATGATCCCTTAGTGCCAAAGTAAAACTGAACAATATTACTAAAGTGTCTGCATAGTGCAGAAAGAAGATGCTACACAACCGGTTTTGTCACAAAATTACATTAGTTTTATATTTCAGAGTATTTCCTAAAGTGAACAGTAAGTTGCAGACAAACATAGTGATCAGTTAGATCCACTTCAGGCACGTAGGAAATAACTTCAGATATCCTCTTAAAATTCAGGCCAACTTAATTTAAATATATTGCCTACATGAAAAAGCATTTGGCTTTAGACAATAAACCTGTGCCTTATTTCAATATCTACATTCACTGCAATAAAGAGGAAAAAAAAACAACAAAAAAACCTTATTTTATTTCCTTTGGCAAACTACAGAGCTGGTAATTTACTATGATTCAGTCAACTCACTTTTGGTTTAGGTATTTCATCTGAGTTGTGTTCCTTAATAGAATGACATCTTAAGCCTCCCAGAAGAATGGTTTTCACCTGTTCTAACTTTAATTTTGAAACCAAACTCTTGGCATTTCATGATAGGAAGACAGAACATTACTACTTCACAGTGCCACAGAGCAAGACCCGCCAAGACAAGGGCCCTGAACTGAAGTTTATCACAACAAATGGACTACATGTAATGTTTCATTATTGTGTACTTGAGAAAACAGACTCCCAGATATCCTGGATACTTTATTTCAGAATCTCTTCGCTCAGCTCCAACTTCCTTCAATTGCCAAATGGTCTAAGAGCTGATTAAAAAAAAACCCCTTACATTCTAATTCACTGCTGCTTTGTGCCAACCCAATTCATTACGGACAAAACTTGATGGTTGTTTGGTGTTACTGTGAAATATTTGATAATGCTTATGAATTGCCAGTTGCACACACCTCACCAAAGTGCTATTCAGCAGCTTAAATTAATCTCAGCACAGTCCCCCGTTATATGATCAGCACACTGATCAACACAATCCCTTTTCTGTCTGTACTACAGTGATATTAAAAGAACTCACTAGATGTGACTCCTGAGGTACAGAAAACTTCCCTAAAGCATAAACCTAACATAAAACTATGCAGAATCGCAGAATGATATGGGTTGGAAGGGACTTCTGGAGATCATCTAGTCCAATCCCCCTGCCAGAGCAGGTTCATCTAGAGTAGGCCGCCCAAGACAGCATCTATGTGGACTGGGAACAGTTCCAGACATGGCAACTCCACCATGTCTCTGGACAGTCTGTTTCACTGAGCTCCACTGCCCTCAATAGGAAGAAGTCCTTCCTCGTGCTCAGACGGAACTTCCTGCATTCTGTGCCCATTACCTTCTGTTGTGTTACTGGGCACAACTGACAAGATTGGTCCCGTCCTCCTCACACCCACTGTTTAGGTATCTATATGCACTGATAAAATTCCTCTCTCAGTCTTCTCTTCACCAGGTTAAAAAGTCCCAAGTCCCTCAGCCTTTCTTCATAAGTTCTAGCCCTCTAATCATCTTTGTAGCCCTTCACTGTATCCTTTCAAGCAGCACCCTGTTCTTATTAAAAACAGAGAGACTAAAACTAAACACAGTATTCCAGATGAGACCTCACCAGGTCAGACCAGAGGAGGAGGAGAACGTCCCTCAACCTGATTGCCACACTCTTCTTAATGCATCCCAGGAGCCACTGGCCTTCTTGGCCACAAGGGCATATTGCTAGCTCATGGCCATCCTGTCATCCACCATGACTCCCAAATCCCTCTCTTCAGAGCTGCTTTCCAGCAGGTCAGCCCCATAGCATGGTGTGATTTCTCCCTATGTGCAGCACCCTACAATTGCCCTTGTTGAACTTCATAAGGTTGCTCCCTGCCCAACCTTTCAGGTCATGGTGGATGGCAGCACAGCCTTCTGCTGTGTCAGCCACTCCTGCTGGTGTCATCAGCGAACCTGCTGAAAGTACACTTTATCCCTTCATCAAGATCACTGAATATACTGAACAGGACTGGTCCCTGGGGGACACCACTTGTTATGAACCTCCAACCCATGCCACGGACCACAGCCCTCTGAGCTCTGCCCTCCAGGCAATTTTCAATGCAACCCATTATCCATTTATCTAATCTACACTTCATAAGCTTGACTATGAGGATGCTGTGGAAGACAGTGTTAGAAGTCTTGCTGAAGTCAAGGCAGAAAATGTCCATTGTCCTTCCCTGATATATCCATCCAGTCATGTCCTCCTAGAAGGTTATCAGATTAGGCAGAGATGACTCCCCCTTGGTGAATCAATGCTGACTAGTTCTTCCATATGCTTTGAGACAATGCCCATAACAACCTGTTCCA
Organism: Psilopogon haemacephalus; assembly: GCA_013396835.1. Classification (NCBI taxonomy): domain Eukaryota; kingdom Metazoa; phylum Chordata; class Aves; order Piciformes; family Megalaimidae; genus Psilopogon; species Psilopogon haemacephalus. Next base: position 37,208 of record VWZI01019855.1, read on the forward strand.
TCATTTTTCCAGGAGTGGAGGTGAGGCTGACTGGCTTGTAGTTTCATGAGTCTTCCTTCTTGCTCTGTGTGAATGCTGGAGGAGACCACACTAGCTGCTCAAGGTACAGCTGCTAGTTACAATTGCTAATTCTGAAGATTTAACTATGGCATAAGAGAGGTAACAAAGGAATACTAGTTGCAGCCACCTCTTAAACTTCAGATTCATCTCTTCTTTCTTTTAACCCAAGCAGAATTTGACACAGCAGCCCAACTATCTCCTATCTTCAACAGGAAAATAATCCATAGCTTAAATATTTGTTGCCAGTGGGTGTTGGCTGACATTCATGGACTGCTCCAAGTGAATGTTATCTATTGATTAAATCTTAGCCAATTTTAAAGTTTATATGGGATTCATTAACATCATGGAACCACTTTATAAATGACAAACACCATGGATTAAAGGTTCCACACAGAGAATTTTGTATGAACTTATGCTTAGTAATTCATCAAGAGTTAAACTGAAAACACTGCATGGCTTCAGATGCTTGGCATCTTGTAACTTAGCTCAGGTGTAATATAAATTCCTCTACCATGTATCTAATAGTATTCTTGTAAAAAAGTAGTAGTAAGATGAATGACAGGCTTGCAAGCTTAAACACCTGCAGATGATGCTCCTAGACAGACTTGACTTCCCTCTCTAGAGTGTACCTTTTTTCCCCAAGGAGGCATTTAAAAAAAAGTAATACATAAAAAAAGCCTCCAAAACTAAACTATAAAAATCCAAAAAGTAAAGTTATCATTTAATCTCCAATATGAATTGTTGAAGGATGAAGGCACATTTATTTATATTCTGCTTAGAACATAAATATTTTCTAGACTGTCACCACATTTATTATTAGGCCTTCCAGATGGCAGTAAACCTACAACCTCAAAGCATGTGTAACACTTGAGAAGTGCCTATCTATACATATGTGCAACTTCTCATATGAAAAGTCCATGTATCTCATGATCCAACTCTACATCCAAGATTATGCTGAAAGCATAGTAACATGTTGGTATCAGTAAGAGAAGGACTAAACTTGTATCATTGAGAAGCACTTAGTGGAGCTCCACCTTCACTCAAAGACTTTTGTTCCCCTCCCC